>JABTTQ020001043.1:0-481064 GCA_016081115.2 Rehmannia glutinosa
TGCTTGTGCCTTGTGTCGCCTGCTTCCTGTCTCCCCTGCATGCCTTATTCTTCCATCTCTACGTATTAGTTGTATATAAAATCCTTTTCAGCTCTGCCAATAACACTCTTTAAATAGCTCCTAAATATTTCTCATAATATAGTGCTTCCTTCATTAATATGTTCGTAAATCATAAATGATCGATCTGTCTTACTTAGAAACCGCTTTTATAAATATCAAAATTAAAATATAATCATTTCTTATACAACATTATTCCTACCATACATAAAAATAGATATGTTATAACTTACGTTATCTATATATAAATGTGAATAAATTAGATTACTATACTGGCGCTCCTTCTTCGTCAGTACAAAATGATCAAGATAGTACTATATTAAGCTCATATAAATAAGGCTGCTGAACAAAAGCAAGGTCACATCGAAATAACAGAAATCTGAAATGCTTGAAGTGTATGAATAAATATAAATTGTAGTATTATCAGAATTAGAATCAAATGATGAACTTTAAATGATTATATATATATATATATATATGTATGTATATCTTTCATCCTTTCAGGTAAACTGTGAATACACAATTAATTCTGTTTACGTTTCCCTGTCATGTAGAACACCTTCAAACTGCATCTTACTATTAGTGGACCTACCAACATATTTAGCAGAAATATAACCCTTACATTTCCAGATATGTATTTTGGACATATATTGTTAAATGTTTCTTATAAGCACTACTGCTTCACTGTTGGAAAAAGTTGATAAAAAGGCCCAGTACTTTTAATCTATTGATTCAAGGAATGCAGTCCCATGTCATGACAAGGATATCATCTGATTATGCAGCTACTCTTAATCTTAAGTTTTGATGGATGCCCACTGCCCAGTTGTGTGCCTTTTAATCTGTTGTATTCGAAGATAGATTTAAATCAATAAAAAGGTGAAAATCTAGGTAGAATACGACACTATGACTGACTGATTACTGTGTCTGACGCAATGTTAATAAGTTGCTTCTTCTCCGTAGATTGCAGAATCTGGAATTAGTTCATTCATCAATCTAAAATTTAATGCCTTTTATTTCCATTTGTTGCTAATTCTCTATTGAAACTGAGATGAAATCATATACTTAAATCCAGGTCAGATATTGCGTGGAAGGATGCTAAATATGCTCAGATTTGGGAGTACCTCAGGGATGGTGAATTAACTCAGAGATTTGCAAGCCTTGATTTCAAATTGAAATTTGTAGAGGTATCGCTTCTTGGGCCCCCATACTGATTCACATTTCCTTATTATGGTGTAATAACCTGGCTGATGTTTTTGTCAACCCTTGCAGCACAATATTCGTTTTCTTCAAGAGATTCTCCAGAATAGGAAATCGGATTTCCTTGAGTGGCTGATTATCATCTTAATAGGTGCTGAAATCCTCATATCTGTATATGACATTGCTCATAAGTCAGTCCATTACATCACTATAGAAACTTCCTCAATCAATCATTCCAACAACACCTAACTATGCCTCGTCATGATTGCTGATTGATATACTGTATATACGATGATGAATTATTGTGCTTTACGCCAAAGTTCCATCTGTTGTAAATTTTGACGTGTAGCTCACCTATACTTTAGCGGACACATTGTATTTAGATTTTGTAATTCTTTTGCTGTCACGCAATGGAAGTTGATTTTTCGCCTCTAGAGTAACAGCAAGGAATATATGATTGTTGCCATCTTTGAAGTTCAATATCACTTTTAAATTTTGGGTTACAATCCAGAATTTTATCCTTTTTCTGGTCGAGTTATACGGTGAAAGGTGGTCTTGTAATGGACAGGTTGGAATTGATTTTGCTTGTCCTCGCTCGATATCGCCTTGCAGATTTTCAGTTCCTTAGTTGGGACTTCAGAATCATATTCATTGGAAAAACTTATACCGAAAAGAGCGTTCTCTGCAACATCTTCTATCTGCTTTAGAAGTTTGATCTTCAACTATGCTTGAAATCATGAACTGTTCTGATAATTTTTTTTTTATACTTGTACTATTCCAGGTGTCCAAAATGTCTTTCCACGGCAATTTACTTGTGTTTGAATCACATGTTTCTCCTACTCTGAAATATTCGACTTCTTTTGAATTCTCAGAACACCTTGCCAATATACTTTTGTATTCGACTTTGTTCTTTTCAAAGTATTGTGTCCTTTATCTTATCATAAACCAACTTAAAAATAAGAGAATATAATTTCAAAAGAAAGAAAGGATTAAAAGCTTCTAAAAACTTAGCGAAATGGGCCTCATATATGATGTTAAATTCATTTAGGGATGACAATGGGTCAGTTACGGACAGAGTTTGCTTGTACTTGAGGTCCTTAGTTGCCGAATCGTCCACCTTCTATCAGGAAAGGGCTTGGATCCAAGCCCACTTATCGGGGCAGCAAAGGCCCAACTTCTAAATAATAGAAAGACAGAAATAGCCCTTCAGATAGTGTCGATTAACGAAACATAGTAAAATCTACCGGAGTTGGTAAGAACCCGACCCATATCCTCTCTATCAAGTCGAGTTCTGAGCAAAATACTGAGAAAATCTGCAGACAAGAGACAAGGTAAAATAATCTCTCTCGATTTTTCTTCTTTTCAATAATGAATGCCTCAATTATTTTCTCAAGATTTGTGCTTAGAAATGGTTGAATTTTTTATTGGTTTATGGACGATTTTTCATTGTGTTGTGGAGGTACAGTTGCAGACCGGTATCATATTTTTGCCTTACCAATTCGGATTCTCGTAAGAAAATTGGAACAGTCTGCAGATTTCTTTCTTCAGTCTTGTTGATGCATTCCAGTGGAGTGTATTGCTGAGAATTTAATGTTTTTCTATGAATGATGTTGCTAAATAATTGTAAATATTTTGCAAATTGGGGATTAGGGGAGAGGGGTTTGTTCGAGGTATTCATATTTATTCTTTGTTTTTGCACTGCTTTTTCTGTGTGTGTACAATGCTTGATTTCATATTTTGAGGATTATGAGAATATTAGATTGCTTGAAAGTTTGTTATTTTGTTCTCAAATTGAAATTATTGTATGAATTGTGAAACATTGGTCAATACTATTTTTATAGGCATCTGGTTTATTTCTCACACTCGTGGGATTGTAAGGTGTGGAAGTGTGTTGTAAAATATATATAAGCTTCTAAAGACAGGTACGTGACTGCTGATAGCTTTGTAACTGTTAATTAGGATGACAAGCACTGTGGATACGGCCGGAGAACCAGTTCCAACGTCGTCCCTGTTGATGGCGGCGGCAAAGCATATAGGAACTAAATGCCGTGGTGAGAATCTAGCATTTTTAAAGTGCAAGAAGGATGATCCGAACCCTGAGAAATGCCTTGATAAAGGGCGTCAAGTAACTCAATGCGTGCTTCACCTGTAAGTAAAATTATTCGTGATACTTGTAGATGTGATGCAAGACAGATTGTTTATTCGCTTTCATACTTTTATAATTTATTTGGCTATTAAATTATGACACAAAGTTGTTTGGGGCATCGTTATTGTAGCTACTAAAAGTGAGGGCCTTTTAACATTTAAGATCCCATATGCTTGAAGATAGGGAAGTTCTACCTTGTTATTGCAGAGTGTTTGATTTGAAGTCAGTTCTACATTGCGGACATTTAATATTGTTAGTGATGGAGTTTTGCTTCAGAACCTGTTATTATAATATTTTGCAGGACATTAAGTTGAAATTTCCTGGTACTCCAACTCAGTCCTTTAATTATATCCTTTTGAAGTTTTATGGTATAAAATTCTTCAATGTTTACAGAGTCAAGTAGGTCAGAGTTAACACTCATATCCTGTAGGTTAGATATCCTACAAAATTAGTGACAGCAACAGTAATTAGTGAAATAAAAAAGAAAGAAGAAAAAGAATTTGTGTCCAGAAGAGAGAAATTTCCACGAACTTGACCTAAACGAAGGAGAAAGTGGATTGTTCCATGTCATTGTAGAAGCTTTACCTTGGCCAACTAGGACAGAACTGAGTGGTTTTCCTCAAACTTTTCACTATCCATAAATGGGGGTGTTATGAATAGTTGTGGGAAGATAGACATGGTTCGTAACATTTCTTATAAAATTAAAAAGACGGTTAGCTGTAAAAGCTTTGATGCCAAAGTATTTGATTGCTTTTGATGGTGGGACATGAATCAGATTTCAAGCTTTCAAATTTTAATCCAACATAGTTTAACTTTATGTCTCAATCTTTGCAGCTTTCTAGTTTCTACATTAGTAGCTAAATCCTCCGCTACTGGACTCCCCTTCAACCCTGACTGCCGCAGCCAAAAATTTAAAATTGATGCACAAACACTACGAAAACTTTTTTCGTTCATTGGAAGCAATCTGAACAGAAACAAGAATAAAAATAATCCTCAGACGACATGAAAATTAAACATAACTGTGTGTCCAGATACATATACGTCATGAATCAAAGTGCATCATTTTTGAGATCACGACATCACAAACTGTTGCACCATTTCATAACTCGTAAATAGAATATTTCATTCGTCTTGCCTGCATAAATATATAAAATGCTGGCAAACACTAGAAAAAATATTTTTAACTTTTATCAACAATCAAGTATACATGTAAATGCAGGTCAGGTTTAGGCATGTTAATTGATGAAACCCAAATATTAATCATCAAGCCCACGATCAAGACCAATAATTTAATCCGTTTATCAACCCTAAAATAGAATATCTGAACATGTACTATCTTGAAAAGCCAAAGGATAGAAGAACCGTCATGAATTTGTACATCAATGCTAATTTCTAACTACATTGTGTTTGTAGGCTGAGAGACCTCCACCAGAACTGCAGCAAAGAGCTGGATGCTTATGCTGGGTGCATGTATTACCACACAAATGAATTTGAACTTTGCCGCAAAGAGCAGAAGGAGTTTGAGAAAGCATGCACCCTCTGATAAGTAGCAAGAACCCTCCGTCTTGTGAGCATAATAAAATCACCGCATCTGCAACGAGCAGGTTTTCTGTTGAATGTACTTTAGATTGATCTAATTCTCTTTTGTATGGTTGCGAAAAACTCATTTCAATTTCAAGAAATGCCGTGCCTCCCTTTTCCATTGTTGCGGAAAATGCATTTTCATGTCTGGGACCTTGTTTTCAAATATCAAGACTCTTAATCTGTTCTGCATTTGTTTTAAACTTGGTTTTCCTGATGCAATTGCCATAATCTCATTTGTGTTTCAGATATGAAACACAGAAAGTAAGGTAGCGATTGGATATCCTTTTATGTTGATTTTTTTTTTCCTGCTAAATTTATCCTTTTGAAAGAACAAGGATGGATTTGACAGTGTCATTTGCTATGAGATGTAATGTAACGATGAGAGTTGATTTGATATAGAAATAATAAAATAATAATTGGTGTTGAAAATGTGAGTGGGAATCATGCAAATTTGCGATAAATGATTGTTGATTTGTTTTTAAAGAAAATGAGTACCCGTGATTGGTGAGAGACCGATGAAATTAAACGAGTAGTGTATTTTTAGAAAATTTTCAAAATATGAAGATACAAATTACAAATGATACCCTAACTCCACAACAAAATAACGGGTAAGTAGATCTTTCTGCCCACTTGCAGGTACCTTATCCAGTGGGTTATACCGTTAGATCAACACATACACACACACACATCCATGGGTGTGTGTTAATCCAATGGTATAAAACCCACGGGTAGCTACCCAAGTGGGTAGCATCGACTAATCCCAAAATAACTAACTCAACAATAGAAGTTTGACATCAATTTTAAGTGATCAATCCACATTCTTGTGGCGTCGTCATTGTACCAATCGCAAGCTCAACATTTTGGTGAACATTTCATTTCTGCCCATTAAGATTCGGCTCTAGGCCCATGTATGTGTATCGTAATCCAGGGCTGCGGGAACTTCGCAGCCCATGTTCTGCAAAATGGCCTTTTTAAATTCCAAAAGAATTAGCCTGATTATGTAAATTATTAATTTATTAAATTTTCATTTTTGACTTTATATATTTTTTTAATCATATTTGACTTATCACAAATCACAATGTAAAAAGTCTGGGTGAGTAAACAAATGTTATTCATATTATGGTTTATATAGCATGACGACGATTCGTGAAACAAGAAGTTATTAGTTAGATAATATCATATAATATGCAAATAATAAACTATGAATATTTAACTGGAGTTTAAAAATACGGTATCCAGTGACCAACTCAGCGCTTGTAGCCACAGTGGTTGAGACACGTGTTGCAAGGATGAATGATCCGGATTCAATCCTATCACGCAGTGCGTGTGTCCCCCTCCCCCCTAAAGTTCCCCCATTGTACTCCAAAAAAAAAAAAATTACGGTATCCAAAATGATATCAATTAGAGTGGTTTTTTAGCCTTTTTGGCCAATTGAATTTTTTTTTTAGCCATCTTTTTCAAACACATTTTTTTAGTCATTTTGGGGTGCGAAATGACATGGCCGCCCTTTAGTAGTTTTACAACCTATTTTTGAGTCACAACATAACCAAACACTAGAAAAGACACGGTGACCCCCAAAACGGATGCGGCGACTTGGGACGATGGCGGCGGATCGACGGCGGACGGATCGACCTCTATAGGTTTTTTGTTAATTTCATGTTTTTTTCTTTGACAAAAACTCCCCGAGCTCTAATCTCGCCTAACTGTCCGGCATGTTGGGGACGGATCGATTCGCGGATCCGGTGGTATTTTCGCATGATGGTGTTTTTAGTAGTTTCAGTGAGTATCGGTATTAGCAAATCCTTCAAATGTAATAGCCGCCCTTCTAAAAAAGTATTATCGATTCTTACAAGAAATGTATTAGTAGTTCCTGAAGAGTTTTTTTAGTATTTCTCCTAAATATACTCCCGAAATGTATTAGCAATCCCTCAAAAAAGTATTGGTAGTTCCTAAAAAAGTATTAGTAATTCCTTGAAATAAATTAAATTTTCTCCGAAATGAATTACCAAATCCTTACGAAAAGTATTGGTCGTCCTTCAAAAAGTATTAGCGATTCTCCAAATGTATTAGTAGTTCCCTCTGAATATAATTAAAATTTTCTCCCAAAATGTATTAACAAATTCTTCGAAAAGTATTAGTAGTTCTTTCCAAAATGTATTAGTAATTCATTGAAGAGTTTTTTTTTGTATTTCTCCGAATATACTCCCTAAAATGTATTAATAGTCATTCTAAAAGATAGTTCTTCCTGAAATGTATTAGTAGTTTCTCGAATATAATTAAAATTTTCTCCGAAATTTATTAACAAATCCTCCTAAAATGTATTAGTATTTCTCACAAAAGTATTAGTTAATACAAATACTTGTATTAGTTCTTCGTCTTCAAATCTATTGCGAAAAAAAAAAAAAAACTAAGCCTAAATGTAAAATCACACTTTAGAAACCAAACCACGTAAACTAATCATGGAACACAAAACAATGGGAAAATATAAAGTAAAAAATACGCAAATAATTCGAGGAATGATGTAAATAACGCGATCATTCGTATAAATATACATGTATAGAAACCCACGCCTGCTGTAGAGAGGAAGAAAGTACAATAAGAGCAATCATAACTCCTAGAAAAAGGAAAAGTTCTCCGCACGAAATCCCAAACATTCTTCTCCAGGTTAGTTGCTTTCGCAAACGCCGAGCATTCTTCTCCGGTGAGTTAAGCTTTCAAAACGACTCCATCGAGAGCGCCGAATACAGAGACCGACAATCGCTCCTCATCAAATTCCTATAATCAATAAACGAGGTCCGATTATCGTCTCTCGAGTAAAAAGAACCCGCAAAAAAGCACACTTTTTTTTTTTTTTTTTTTCTTTTGGTTGGGTTGTAGGTTGGGTATGAATCGGATTTATGGTTAGGATCCGCCTAACGGATATAGATTCGTTAGACGGTCCGGCCATTGGAGACCATCTCTTTTTCTTTATTTAGTCTATAGTTGTTTTAGGTTAGGATTTTTGTAGTTTTTGTAGAAATTCTAGGGTTTTATATGGATTTGGTGTTGGTGGGTGAGTTTGGGATGTTGTGAATGGCAGAAAGTGGTTTAGGGAAGAAGACGATGTATAATCCACAAGTAACTCAGAATCGAGTTACTTGTAATCGATATCCAGATTTACATTTAACTCGAGCATCGAGTTTTCAACAATAAATAGTAGGCGTCAGTCAAACCAGAGCAATAACTCAAGATCTAGTTAATGTTCAATCTTCTCTCACTTATTATAACAAGTTATTTTGTTTTTCTCCAAAAAACTTTGAATTCACATAACTTTTTCGTTTTAAATTCATTTTGCATGCATAATATATCAAATTAATCCTCTTTTCAATATCTATAATTCAACACCCATATTGCATATTTAAAAACGAAAAATACATGTTTGATTTTTTTAAAAAAAATTGAAAGAAAGAGTAAGAGGATACATAGAATAAGTGAAAAGAGAGAGAAATAATCCAAATATCAAACAAATATGCTAGAAGGGTATGAATGCCATTTTACACCCTAAAATGGCTAAAAAGACGTGTCTACAAAAAGATGGCTATTCTTCATCTTTACATTTTATAAATGGCTATTTTTACCATTTCCACTATCAATTATCACGAGATTCATGATAAAGGGACATCAACAAGTATGGAAAATAATGAGATCAACCTTTACTCTAGTGGTTGAGACTTGTATTGTCGGAGCGGTTGACTCGGGTTTGATCTCATACGAAGCGTATGTTTCTTCGATGGGGATGAGATTTGTTCCACTTTATCTATTCCACTCATATTCCATTGCATTGGATTAATAACACGTGTACATGATGATGTCACGTGATGTCACAATTACACATGTGCAATTCATCCATTGTATGGAATATGAGTTAAATAGATAAAAGCAACAAGAGATCTCATCCCTCCGAATGTGGCCCATTGTACTAAAAAAATATGGAAAATATTTGCAATAAAGTTCAAATAATCTTATCAATTAATACGAAACGAGACAAATGAATTTGAAAAATAATCTATAATATGGTTCATAATACGATTCAATCAACAAAACAATATCAATTAATATGATAGAACGACACCAACAAATACGAAAAATATTCAATTAATTCTATTCTTAAAATGTCATTTAGTAAGACAACGCGATAATATTAATATGCCATGCATAATGGAACCAACGTATACATAAAAATAATACTTTAGAAATATTCTCATAAGGTATGAAACTTTACGAGAAGACTAATTTGGTGAAAACTTGAAACTTCACCCGATTTTTAGAGTCACAGGGCAATCCTTTTTGTTACAATGACTGTCATATCCTCAAACTGACAGACGTGATTTCACACTGTAAAAAGATGACTGGAGTGTTATATTAGTAAATTACCAAACTCACCAGGAAAGGACATGGAATTGTTTTATTTTCATTTGTACTTCAAATCTAAATTCAACACTATTTTAGCTCTCTGCCTCTCTCCCCTCTCTAAAAACCCTCATTTGCGATTAGATATGAACGAAATTTTACTTTTGTTCCGCTTGAGAGAATTTTTTTGACCAAAACGCGATTGTTTATAAATATTTTTTTAAAATATACTATTCTCTCACTTTCACTTTTTCTCATTTTTTCTTACATCAATCACGTCTACACATTTTTTCACAAAATACTAATCATTATTACACATTTTCCCACAAAATTTACTATTCACTCACTCACACATTTCTAACTATCAATCACATCCAATCATTATTATACTATTTTTAAATCAAATCAACTTTCATCATTACATATTCATTAACACTCTCAAAATTTTCCAAAATCTTTCATCAGAATATTTTTTTCACTATTTTCTAGCGAAAAGAAACTTTTAAAATGAAAGTATATCCAATCGCACCCTCAAGAATCCCAGCTTCCAAAATACCAGAAGAAAAGTCCCAGTTGAGGTAACTGAGTAACTCTTATTTTACTTTTAAGAATGTTATATGACACATGGGTTGTAGCTATTACTCACGAATAATAATTTTCTTGCATATATATATATATATATATATATTAATTTAAGTGTGTCTACTGGATTATTGTACTTTTGGTATTAGGTTTATGTTGGTTTTTGGGATTTATGTCAAGTTTAAGTCTTTTTTTGATTGAAGTTGAAATCTTGATCCAGAATTCTTGATTTATGGAAGATGAGCAAGGTGATGTGGGTCAAGGTAATAGTGGCAGGGTCTCAGAGACGCCTTTGAGTCTTGCTGAAAATATTGGTAGTGATAATCAGGTTGGTGAGTCTTTTGAAGAGGGGGATGGTGAGGAAATAATGGTGGAGATTGTGGGTTCATATGTGTTTGTTGATGGGGTCAGTGGTGAGAAAAAGGGTGATTTTGGGTCTGGAGAAGTTGAAAATTTGGATGGTCATGCCATGGAGAACAAAAAAGAGTAATCTGGCACCCGCAAAGTTTTCGGAAGCTATGGATGTCTCGAGTGAAGGGGATGGGAATAAGATGGGGGAACGTGATTCGGGTTCGTCTGAGTTGAGGGATGAAAAAATTTTTGTTGTCACAGAAGAAGTTGAGGTTAGTTTTAATGAACCTGTCGATGTTGATGGTGATGTAGTTGACAGAGCAGAATCCGGGAAGGCAAATTTTTCGGAGTCTATTGATGTCCCGAGTGAAGGGGGTGAAAATAAGATGGGGAAAAGTGAATTTGTGTTGCCAGAGTCGAGAGATGAAAACGATAATGTTGTTAAAGAAGACGTAAATATCAGTTCTGTCAAAACATGAGAGGTTGGCGTTTTAGATGACGATGCCTAGAATCCCGGAATTGAAGCGGCTGTTGTATCGTCATCGGCAGCGGTAAAGTTTGTGTCGGTGCAGACTGAAGAAGTTACAGTGACAGCTCCTACGGTGGTTAGTGAAGAAAAGACAAATAAAGATGAAGTTGTTGATAAGTGTATTGTTGAAGACTTAGTGAAACCCAAAACTTCGAATCATCCTATCGAAACTGTTGTTGATGGAAAATATGGAGTTGCGGAGAAAGAAGAGGTATTACCCGTAAGTGATACTGCTGTAAGTCAAGATCACGTGGGTTCAGATTTCGTGATGTCTCATGGGGAAACTAACGATTCACATGATGGTCAGATTGTGCATTCCGAGGTCTCCCTCAACCCTAATTGTGAAGGTTCCGTAAATGTTCACGTTGATGGGATTGACAGTGTTGTTGATGGAAAAGATGGAGTTCTAGAGAAAAAAAGGTATTACCCGTAAGTGATAATACTGCAAGTCATGATCACTCAGGTTTAGATTATGTGACGTCTCATGGGGAAATTAAAGATTCACGTGATGGTCAAATTGTGCCTCCCGAGGTCTCCCTCAACCCTAATTGTGAAGGTTCCGAAAATGTTAAGGTTGATGGGATTGACAGTGTTGTTGGAGAAGTTGGTTTAGTTAATGACAGTGAAGGAGGAGAATCTTTAGGCACCGGTACTCCGAAAGATGGTAATTTTAGGGCCGACGTTGAACGCTCGAACAATGATAGTAATTGTGACGTAGAGCTCGAATTTGTTGTTGAAAAAGAAGGTTTTGTTGCATAAAGTAAGGATTTGGTTCTTAAATCGGATGCCCTAGTCTCTGATGTTCAGAATGAGAATGAAGGTTGTGTAAACGATTTAAATTTGGAGTCAAATCACGGGGTTGATGGTATATCCGTTCATGGAAAATCTTTTGTAAATGAAAGCGAGGAAGCTATAGGTGAGGAATTTGATGACGTATTGGATCTCAAAGACGGAGCATCAAACATTAATCCGCCAAATTGACGTTTTGTTAGCAAAGATGAATGCTTGAAGACTGAGGGAGACTTAGAAACAGATATGGTTCACGATAACCATGTTTTCTCAAACAAACCGACTCAATTGGTTGATGGACGGGATACCACTGTAGAGAACAAAGACAAAGGCTTCAATATCGAGATTCAAGCTGATACAAAAGAAAATCAGCCAAATCTGACGAGCTCGGACGATAAAATTGTACAAGAAGATTCCATTGTGCATGCAGATCGACCTTTCACTGCTATGACAGTGGATGAAGTAATAGAGGACCATAAAGTTGCCCTCTCTCAAGCGAAAGGTGTGGATGGTGATGGATCAAGTGAAAATGTTGAGGAAATTAATTCCGAAGAAAAAGACAAAGGCTTCAATGTCGAGATTCGAGATGATACAGAAGAAAATCAGCCAAATCCGACGAGCTCGAGTTGTCCAGGAGACGAGAAAATTGTACAAGCAGATTCTATCGTGCATGCCGATCAACCTTTTAGTGCCATAACAGTGGATGAACTAATAGAGGGCCAGAAAGTTAGTGATGGATCGAGTGAAAATGTTGAGGAAATTGATTCTGAAGTGTCGAAGCAGTCTTTAGAGTGCCCGGGAAATGCAAATGCTGAAATTCCAGCACTTGATGTTTCGACCGAGTCAAAGCTTGAGAGAGATGATATCGGAGTGACAGAAGATAATGTTGCACGCGATAGTCCTATTGTTAATTTGGAAGTTGGCTTTGACAATTCTGTTGAAGAGACCTAAAATAAGGAACAAAAGGTTTCTGTGACAATAACTGAAACATCAGATCATGGCGTTGACGAACTCGAGAGTATCACTTTAATGATGCCAAATGAAGTCGCTGGTGTCGCAGTTGTTTCTGATATTACTCGAGACAACATCTTGCCAGAGATCACCGTAAATGCAGAATTGCCTATATATAGTACTAATGTTTCTTCGCTTGATAGAGGTGAAATTGAGGGTCGTATTTCTGAAACGAACGTCATGGATGGAAAAGAGGAAAGAAAATCCGACGGAACATATCACGTTGAAATGGAGGTCGATTCTGAATTAGGAAATGAAGAACATGCTTCTGAGACTGACAAATGGAAGTTGTCCTATCAAGAAAGGGTGAGGCCTGCGAGTTTCTTGAGAATGAACCAGCCGAGTTATTTATCGTCTCCAGAAAATGAGGGTCTTTTAGCCATATCAGATTTGGTTTGGGGTAAAGTCCGGAGCCATCCCTAGTGGCCTGGACAAATATTTGATCACTCGGATGCTTCAGAGAAGGCCATCAAATACTATAAGAAAGACTCTTATTTGGTAGCCTATTTTGGAGATCGAACCTTTGCTTGGAATGATTCGTCTCTGTTAAAGCCTTTCAGGTCACACTTTTCCCAGATTGAGAAGCAAAGTAATTCCGAAGCATCTCAAAATGCAGTCAGATGTGCCTTGGAAGAGGTTTCGAGACGGGTAGAGCTGGGCTTGACGTGTTCTTGCATACCAAAAGACGCGTACGCTACTATGGAAACTCAGATCACCGAGAACACGGGGATACGTGAAGAATCAAGCCGGAGATTTAGTGTGGATCATTCTAGCCGAGCCTCTTACTTTGAACCCGATAAACTCCTCGAGTATGTTAGAGAGTTGGCACCTCGTGCGTCTTCTGGGGCCGATCGACTACATCTTGTGATCGCTCGAGCACAGTTGTCCACATTTTATCACTTTAAAGGATATCGTCCCCCAATCTGTTTTCCTTCACCCGGGGAATTGCTAGAAATTAACACGGACGCTGAAAAAATAAGCGACGAGATAATTGCTTCCCAAAAACGCAAACACACTTCTAAAGATAGTTCCGAGTCTAAGGAGAGAAGCTTGACCGAATTAATGGGTGTTACTGAACACTCTCCAGATGCTAAAGAAGAGTCGTTTGCCGAAGAATCGATTTCGTTGTCTCCTGTGAAGAAATGAAAAGCACTCAGATCATCCTCTACCCGATGGATACGATAAAAGGGTAAGTATATATGCTGCAAAAGTATCTACCCCTATGAGTCAAACTCCTAAGTCTTCATTTAAAATTGGTGAATGCATCCGTAGAGTAGCTAGCCAATTAACGGGGTCCACTTCATTGGGTAAGGTCAACAACGACGATATAGTTATCGATGGCTCTCCGAAGATATACGAGCAGTCCGAAAGGCGAAGTGTGGTTTTTTCAGCAGAATCGTCTTCTGTGAATGAGATGCTATCAAAACTTCAGCTTCTCGCGCAAATTCCCAAGAAAGTACACAGCTTTCTACATGTGATCCATACTTTCTTCATGGGTTTCAGAAGTACGATAGCTTTGAACAGACGAGGTAGAAAGAAAAACGTCGATCAAACACTTGGCGGGTTGGCCGAAGATTTTGAATTCGACGATGTGAACGACTCTTATTGGACGGACAAGATCGTGCAAAACTATTCTGAGGAGCAACGGTTGAACAATAGCGCGAACGGGGTGGGAAACCTTCAGATAGTGCCGTTTGGTTTAGAAAAATCCGTAAAGCTGGGTCGTAAACCAAATTCGAGAAAGAGATATTCGACCGGGAGCTATCCAACCGCAGCCACTGAATTAGACGAGAATGTTAAACGGTGGAAGCAAGAGTCGTTGCCAGCTGAGCTTATATTGAATTTTGCGGAGAGGAATAGCATTACATCCGAAATCAATCTGAATAAAATGTTTAGACGGTTCGGGCCTTTGATGGAGTCCAAGACGGAAGTGGATCATGAGTCTGGTTGTGCCAAGGTGATCTTTAAACGGGTTCTGATGCAGAATTTGCTCGCAATAGTTCGAAAAAGTTTAACATTTTGGGCCGGTTCTTGTTAATTACCAGATAGGCTACACACCCCTGATCTCCGTAAAAGTTTTGCCAGTTGCAATACCTCCTCCCCAAGAAGATGCGGCGTTGATGCTATAGGAGTATGGTAATTATCTGTGCTCATTGGTGGAGATAAATGAAAATTATGATTTTATTGCGTATATGCTCAGTTTTTAGCTTTTTTGCTACGTTATGGTGTCTTAGTCTTTCAAGGCAACACATTGTCTTCTTCTTATTTCTTCTCATTGCCCACTCCACTTATTGTTTGTTTGTTGGGTGAATTACAAAAACTACCAGAGGTTTTAGTCTAATTACAAAACGCCTCCGGTTATCTTTTAAAATTACAAAGGCTCCCTTATCATATTACAAACACACTCTTGAGGTTTGCATTTACCTAACAAATAAATACCTCCCTCTTGACGGTGCAACTTATAAAATACTAGAAACATTTGTAAAAGGTATTTTTAATTTATATATAATTTTGAAAGATAACTCGATTCTTTTCTGTAATTAGCCCTTGTTTGATTATAGTTGCTATCATCTTCACTAACCTTTTTACTCATTGAAATGCACCGATTATTTACTTGGTCTTTTTTTCGTTTGTTCTCTGTTATTCGTGTTTGTTTTATTGTGGATGTTAGTGAAATTGGCAACAGTAAAATTTTCGTTTTTTTCCTACACAGGTGTCCTAATTTAGCTGCCTTTGCGTTGTCTAATTATTATTACTCTCGACCGGAATGGTGAATTAATGGGTCGGAATCCTGAAAGAGGAAAAGCTGTTTGCGAAGCGATTCTTAGAATTAGCTGCTGGAAGGAGGTAACCTGAACAACGTTATCTGGTTATTAATTTATCGATTTGTTTGTATCAAGAGATGTTTACAGTGTTGTATTCACTAGCTTTTTTACATGTAATATTCCAGTTGATGTTCTGCATTTGGTAACTGTGTGCTGGTAGCATAGTGTTATTCTGCACCTTCTGTTTTAATGTGGTCATAAATCTTGGCATGTAATTGCAGCATCTATGCTGTCCTTGTCAATGCGTGGGAAAATATTGGAAGTACTATAAAAGTTTTTAGAGAAAATGTGAAAATTGGAGTGATTGAGCAAACAGTACTTGTTATAGGTCATCGGTTTAACTGGTCGGGTCGGATGTAATCGTGTTCAACTACTGGCCGAACCAGGGACGAGCAGGATTTTGAGTCAGTGCGGTCAAATATTTTCTATTTTAACGGGTGAGTGTCGAGTTAAGATTTTAATAAATAGAAAATAAAATACATTACAATAAAAAAGCATATTTAAAAGTCGACTTACAATAATTCTTTGCGGGTTTTCATACTCAAACCGCTTTACAATGACATCATTATCAAGTTTGTGGCATATATCCCTTTCTACATAACAAACAAGACAATCATTTATCCATTCGCTCATTCATTCGGTTGCGTAATTTATCCTTCACAAGGCCCATCGCAGAAAAATACTCTTTCAACCGTAGCGGTGGCAACCGATAGAATTAACGACAAAGTCAAAAGCTTATAAACAAAATGGTATAGCTTATTTTTCTTTGTCTCAACTAACTTCTCTCGCAAGATCACTTAAGCCTTTCAACTCTTTAAATGCATTGTTAGAACGCATATAAAAATATAAGTATCAAGTTGATCATGAAGCTTATTGATATTTGTTCTTGAAAAATCTTGTGGATAAAACTCGGCAAGTTGAATCAATCTCTTCTTATCAAACGCACAAAACAAATCTTGTGGACATAAACAAGCTACACAAAGCAATAACTCCGTGCTTACCTCCGAGAATCGGTCATTCAACTCTTGTAGTTGCAAATCGACAACGACATAGAATAAATCCACACGATAGTGATGTAAATTTGTTAACTTTGGTGCATTACGTTGTGGACGACCACGGATATCATTGCGCATATACATATCATCCATTTTGAGAACATCAATGTCATGCTTTTGTGAAATTACAAACATCATCTAAAAATGAATCCCACCCATCTTCTCTCAACACTTGAAGTCGTAAGCAACTTTCACCAAATCCATTGCATTCACAATATCCCGATCTTTCAACAGAGTGCCTGTGACAACTCACTTGAAATTCCTAATACAATTCTCATCATGGTAAATTGAATGCAAAATCAAAAGAATGTATCGACTTTGACAAATTAAATGTCTCTAACTTCTGATCAGAAGAAGAGGAATCATCTTCATAAATCATTTCAAGAACATCACCCACAGCAGAAAACATGGAAAGCAAGCTGATCAAAGAATTATAATGAGAACCTCAATGTGTATCTCAAAGACGCCGAAGACTACTTTCTTGATTAAGTCCCCGACCACTTGAAACCTCACTGTTTTCAATCCTTCAATAATAAAGTTTGAATGTTTTTCTCGAAGGAGATCAGAACGTTTACAAGATCCTCCAACAACATTTACCACATCAGTAACAACACGAAAAAAAAATTCAAAGAATGGAATACTTTTCTTTGCCACGCCACAAAGAGCTAGTTGAAGTTGATGAGCAAAACAATGTATATAATAAACACATGGGTTCTCCTTTAAAATAAGTGCTTTTAAACCATTAAACTTCCCTTGCATATTACTAGCCCCGTCATATCCTTGCCCTCTCGCCTTGATATGCTCAAATTATATCTAGAAAATATCTTATCAATGGCGGCAGCCTTAAGTGAGATTGATGTACTAGTGGCATGTTCAATCCCTATGAAACGTTCATTTATATGTCCACTTTTGTCTACATAACGTAAAACAATTGATATTTGCTCCTTTGTCGACACATCACGAGATTCATCAACTAGAATGGAAAATAATGAATCACCAAGATCTTTCAATCTAACATTTATTGTTTCAAAAAAAAAATAGGGCTTTACAAATTAAAAGTTTAAAATGATAGTTTACCACATACAAAATTTTAAATTCTTCCTGGGAGCCAAGTGAGCTTCCGATCGTCTGTTGTTGGCAAAAAACAAGGAAAAGGGACCAAAGAGCAAACTTAACAGAGCCCTCCTCCCAATCCACGACGACTTCCATCCCATCCACTAGCCCCAGGTTTTAATTTTCTTTCCGTTCTCTTTCTCGTGGTATCAGCCATCGTGCACGTGTTCTTTTTTTTTTTTTCTTATGTCACTTTTTGTTTTAAATTATTTAGAGATTAGTTGGGCCATTGGGGTTTTTAGTTTTTCATTTTTTAAGGGATGGGTGGGCTTTTTAGTTTTTTTTTTTTTTTTTTTGATCAAGTGGGCTTTTTAGTTTTATTAATGTATAAGTTTTTTTATGGGCTGGACCAATTTTGAGTGTGGTCCACCCCAAAATATAACAGGGTTTATTCAAAATTATTTGGGCTAAATAAATAATTTTTGCTTAGCTCAAAAATTTTCGTGCGGTCATTAGATCGCGACTGGTCAGAGCAAGCCATCTTACGTCCCCGGGACGAACCGATTTAGCGGGTGTTTGAATGAGCTTATTTGAAAAATCGTACAAGTTCCTACTACATCTTATAAGAGATGTTAGATCTTATTTTGAAAATAAATTATTGAAGTATTTGGATAAAATAAGATGATATTACTTATCGGATGTTAATGACAATTTGGTAATTAAATTGTCAAAATTAAAAGAGGTTGCCAAAATAAAATCTTATTTTGAAAAAAAAGTTGAGATTCCTACATTTTTAAAAATAACTTAGACGACGCTCCTAACATCTTTTTTTTTTGGAGCTTATAAAACATTTCTTAAAAAAAATACCTAACATTTTTAAAAGATTTTATAAGCTCTCAAACTTCTTATTATATGTCCTAAAGATATAAGTTCAACCAAACATTGGAGGATTTTAAATTCTTCCTATTTGGAATCATTTGAAATCCTCCACTCAAATTTTCTCTCCAAATTTAAATCCTCTTATCCGAATGCAACCTTAGTGATTTTCAATTAAATCTAGACTACATACAAAGTATTTTTTTAGTTAAACAAAATATTTTTGGCGTGGGTTGTAGATGGACACAAAATGGTTGAGGATAACTAGTATAAATCGGTTATATATTTGATGTTGTTTAAACGTGCAAATTACTCCAAATTAGGGTAATAAGTCGATAGTCAAACACAAACAGACAATGTTAGGAGAGTCTGAGATTGTCTCAAGAAGCCCCTCTAATGCTTAAGTCTAGCAAGATATTTAAGAGATAATCGAGAGTGTGAATGAATTTAAGCAGTAAAAATATGATTACTTACGAATGAAGAAAGATTGATTGATTATTTAAATCTGAGACTTTGAGCCTAATGGCTATTGAGTAATAACAAATGGTCTCACATGCTTTGTATAGTAGTTTTGGCCTCTTGGGCCAATAGATGATAACATGGCCCAATAAAAAATAATTATGGATAAATGATAATAAACAATGTAATTAAATAATTCGTAAACAATGAGTGTAATTATGATTTTACCCCTCATCAATATTAAGAAGTATGATTTATAGCGAGGAGGCAATTGATAGTGTAAAAACTTGATTACACCGAGCAATTTCCTTTTGTGAAAATACCTCGTGTGTATAAAGATAGACTCGGGCTTAGGGTTGTAATGGAACCGAGCTCGAATGAACGAGAGTTGTTCGTGTTCGTTTGTTTATTTTAAAAGGTTGTTTCATTTCGTTTGTTTAATATTAAAACATGTTCATAAACATTAACGAACATGCTCATTAATTGTTAGAACAATTATAGAACACGTGTATAAAAGAAATTTTACCCCATTATATGAACATATTTCTAATAAAATTTTAGTGAACAAATAAATTTTATCCTGTTAAATAATCCATTTTATACTTCAAATCTTATAAAAAACCAAGAAATATACACATAAAACAACACATATTAAAACTAGATAAATTAAAAATATTATAGAAACAACATGAATAAAGAAACACATTTCAATTTTTGATCCGAGTGTATGAAAACATAAAAAAACAACAACCAATAAACAATATATAAACAAACCGTAAAACGATATAAAACATCATATGATAAAAAAGAGTTAAAAATAAGTAACAATTGTATTTAAATATCGAAAACTACGTGGAAAAACAACAAATAAATATTAGAACAACATTAAAAACGGCATGGAGATAACCCCAAATAACGTAAAAATATTAAAAACATCACATGAATAAAAAAGCTTTTGAAAAATGTATTTTCACATTAAACACTACATGGAAACAACAACAAAATTTATTAGAACAACATTAAAAATATTGTAGAAACAAACACGTAAAACAATAAAAATAATGTACAAAAATATACATGAATAAAAATAGTATAAAAAATAGGTAAAAGTTGTTTTGATAAACAACAAAAAACAAATTTAAACATCGAAACAACATATATAACATATAAAGAATACATAACAAAAAAATCAAAAAAACATAAAAAATATCAAAAAATAAGCAGGAACGCAAAAAAAAAGAAAAATATAGATGCAAAAGTGATATAAACGTATTTTTGTGGTATGTTTGGTATTTTATGTAATTTCCCCTAAAAAGAGAGAGTCAATTTCAAAATTAACAGCCCACAACATTAGTTAAACATAGTAAATATCATAACTGTCGTGAAAAAAGAGAGCATTTTTTACAGCGACAGGGGTAGTAATAAATAAGTCTCCTTCCTCATCTCTCCGTCGTCCGATCGCACCTTCTCTCCCCTCTCAGATTTCTCCAAATTCATCAGCCAATCCTCTCTCTTTCCCAGCGCGCGCAAATACAAATCCAACCCTTCCACCCCGCCCCAAAGGTACCACCCCCACCCTCGCTTTTTTTTTTCTTCTCACACATAGACACACAGTGCTTATGTGGGTTTATGTTACATATTTCTGATCTTGTAATTCATATGATATGAGATACACTTTACTTGTTTTCAAGGTTGAATATCATCAGCTTTTTTGCTGAAATTGATTTCGTTTTGTGGTGAAACTTTTTTTTTTAAAAAAAAATTTACATGGGGTTAGGGTTTTGTTTCTTGTTTGAGAAAGAAGGATGGCGGACAGTCCTGGTGGCTATGGCGTAGGCGGTGGCAGTGGCAGCCACGACAACGGTGGCGATGGTGATCAGAGCCCGAGGTCTAACGTGCGTGAGCAGGATCGCTTCCTCCCGATTGCAAACATCGGCCGCATCATGAAGAAGGCCCTGCCTGCCAATGGAAAAATCGCTAAGGATGCCAAGGATACCGTTCAGGAATGCGTGTCCGAATTTATCAGCTTCGTCACCAGCGAGTAAGCCCTTATTTTACTTTATATTCGAGCTTTTCTTTATTTGTGTGTCGTTTTGTATTTTCTTCCGGATTGACTGGTCCTTTTTAGTGCGTTATGATTTTGAATGTGTTTTTTTCTTTCTACTCGAGTCAATTGACCTTTTTATTTGATCTTTTGATTGATTGAGTTTCAAATATATTTTTCTTCTGGATAATTGGTCATTTTCTAAGTTGTGCTTGCCTTGATAGTTTTAATTCATAGAACGCAAACCTATTTGCTTGTGTATGTGTCTGTTTGGGCAGATGAACTCAAACGCCCATAGATGGATGGACTGTGGATTCAATTTATTACTTGTTTAGATGTGTTATTTGTTGATTAGAAGTAATTCAAGTGCCGTATGCTGTCTAATTAGTAAAAGTTCGGATTTTTGGCTAGGGAGTGTTTGCAAATACTTAAGAAAAAGTGATTTTCAGCTTTTGACTGAAAAAAAGTAGTTTTTAGTATTTTCAAATGCCAACTTCCGTTCCTGAAGCTAAAATGAGGGGCAGTGGTGCTTTAGATTTTATATTATGTTTTTGGTTTGACCTTTATTCACAAATAAAACACTTTAATAACTTGTTCACTAAACACACCTTCTAACTTATTCTATTTTTTTTTTTTTTTTTTTTTGCAAATACTCCCTAAATACATCTGAATTGCTGCTTCAATTTAGTGCTGGCAAATTGCTCTCCTGTATTTGTGCTGGAGGGAGGTGGATGCTTCAACATGTCGATATTCATTTTCTTAGTGTTCTATAGTTAGCATTCCTTGTCACATTTATTTATAACTGTCCAATGGTGCAATCTTTACCTTAGAAATATGAATATCAAGGGTGAATCTGTTTATGGACCTCAAAGTACTCTTTTTAACATCTTTCCAGAGTTTCAATAAGGATGATAGATGAATGTGTTATTTGTATAATTCATACGATGCTTACTTCATTTTGTTAACCTCATTCTTTATTGTGTGATGCTACTGAATTTATTATAAATATTATATCTTTCTCGTTTTTTGTGTACTTGCAGTAATTTCTTTACTTTGTATCTGTGTGGTTCTATGCCCAAACAATATTCAACATGAAATGTGTATGAACTTAAACTTTGCTTTCTTACGTATCAAATACTTACCCAGATGGGAAAAAGCATAGATGTATATGCAGTTTGAAGTATACATAATTACTTAAGTCACTGTCACTGACATTTACATTAACACCATTTTGCATATGTCAATGATAGAAACTCTTTCCGGTCTCTTTCTTTGATAAGCTTCTTCTTTTTCAGGAAAACAGTTAGAGTTTTCAATAATTTTTATATTCACTCATGAGGTTCTTTTGGTGTTTGTGTCAACTGGCTGAGGTTTTTGTAGTTATGTTTACTTACATTTGTTACGCATATGCCTTTGGCTTTCTGGCAAAACTTCATAGAAGATGTCAAAAGGATATAAATTGGATTGGTATTAAAAAGAGTATGACGGGCAGCTTCCTAAAGCACATCGCTGTCCCCTCTTTCCACTGATTTTGTCACATTCAAAAATCAATGAATTCTTTTTGGTATCTTTTTCACGTTTCGTTGATATTATGCTCCACTAAACATGGATAGTTCATAGTTCATGGATATTATGCTCCACTATTGCATTGCATTGCACAAAGATAAGCTTCCATTTTACTGTCATTGGATATTCTTCTTTGACTTCCATTAGTTGTTTTGCATCTTCTGGTCCTTTCGTCCACCTTAGAGCTGTAATATGGTCTTTCCATGACTTGTTAATTTTGATTTGACTGCTCTTTCTGATCAGGCTGAATTATGTCTTAATGTTCTGTTTTATTTGCTGTTGGAGTAATTACATAGACACATGTCGAGGTAGTGGCACCATGATGATAGTTGTCACTTTATCAAATGGTTGTCTTGGTAAAAGCCTTGAAAGACCAATACAGTGATATACACAGCTTACGCCCTTGTTACCTCAGCTATGTGTTCCCGAGGTAGTTGGCGAATAACCACCTCATTACAGTTACTTACAATATGTAGAACAAAAAGACCTTATTAACTATTAACATAATAATCCTTCAATTCTTTTTCTGTTGTAGTAAATAGGCATAACTATCTCCGATCAACCTTTCTTTTTTTTTGTTCAGTTGCAAATCTTCTAACAATCATAAAGGCCATCTCTAAACCACACTGGATCTTAGTTAACAAGCTTTTGAAGCTTTAAAGTACCCGATGCCTACACCGATACTTTGTCTTAGAAGTTAGAAATATATGACTGAGGTTACTGTTTGCATCTTAAAAATGGAAGTCTCTTTTACCTGTGATCTTCGGAATATAGGTTTTTGACTTATGTGTCATGGTGCGATAAACACTTCAAGATATATAATAAGATACACGTGTCCCACAATTTGTTGGGAAAAACAAATACTTGAATTCATTGTGATGAACCATTTTAGTTTTATGAATAACGTTTCACTTCGTTTTGTGCTTGTTGAATAGAGCTAGCGACAAATGCCGAGAAAGAGAAAAGAAAGACAATCAATGGGATGATTTGTTGTGGGCGATGGCAACCTTAGGGTTTGAGGACTATATTACCCCGCCAAAACCTATTCGCCAGTATGCAGAGAGGTATCACAAGTTTCTTATAGCTTATACTCTCTCTCTCTCTCTCTCTCTCTCTCTCTCTCTCTCTCTCTCTCTCTCTCTCTCTCTCTATATATATATATATGTATATATATATTGTAAATTATAGTATCCTTCCCTATGTAATGTGACCCAATTACCAACTCCTCCAGTCATTGCGAAAACCTCCCTTCAAGTTTACCACTTTATCGGCCCTTCTATATAGTGTTAATCCTGAGACGGAAAATGATGAGGCCCAAAGAATATTTAGTGGCTTTCTCTTTTGCTCGTCACCAGGCTATCTTTATATTTTGTTGATTTGGTAAGATTTGAAACTCATTTGATGTGGGGTGGGTGGGGTGGGGTGTTATTGTAGTAATCATATGTATAAAAGGGAATAATGTAATGAAAGTTAATCTAAAAATAGAAATAGGCTAGTAAAAATTAGTCCTTTGAAACTAAATTAGGTATTTGATGGTTGTTCTTTTTCGCTTTCCAAATATAATGTAGATTAATAATCATCCTTGTTGTTGCAAAAGAACAAATGACTTTTTGATGTAGTGTTGCAAGATGAATTATGAAAAAATAGATTCCCTTAAAATAATGGCTTAATTTGATATAGAAAATAAAAAAGAATTTCATATTTGTATTTTTTTGCTCCCTCTTCTTCTTCCTATTTCTCCTCTCAATTCTTTTTCTGTTTTGGTCATTACTCCTTTTTTCCCGTCTAAGTGTCGACAATAGGAAACACTAATAAAAGTGAATATTAATGACAAAAAAGTTACGTGACAATTTCAAAAAATTGTCACTAGATAAGAAATTATTAACTTTATTTTTTCACTAATTATATATGTGTATATATGTATAATGTGATGGTATCTTTTCTTTTGGCACAAAATGACATACTAGTAAAAAACTAGTGTTTTAAATTATCAATTTTGATATTTAATGACATATCAATATTGGCAACCTAAAGTGACAACAAAAGTTGTCACTAATGATTTGTGCACTATTAAACTTAATCATTATTGTGGCAAAATAATATTTTTGTCTCTTAAGATCGGTGACGACTTATATATGTGACTTATATATTGTCACTAATATTCTATGTAGTGGAAGATGAGGGATGGAAGGAATGGGAACAAATAGGAAAAAGTGAGGATGAATTGGACAACAAAGTGGACAGAGCTATTAAGCGAGGGAGAGAAATGGAAAGATATACCGTAGGTGAAAATGTTCACGACAGAGGTAAGGAGAGAGAAGAGCATTTGAGAAGAGAGAGGACAACGTTGGAGAAGAAGGGAGAGATGATGTGATGAGGAATAGAGAGTAAAGGCGATGGTAGGGGAAAAAAGGGGAAATGAGAGAAGCGAGAGAACAGAGATCGGGCCGACATTAGGGAGGAGGCTGAAGGATGAGGCAGTGTTTGTGGTGAGGGGGAGGGAGTGATTATGGAGAATAGGGAGTGAGGAGAGAGAGATGGAGAGTGCGTAAGAGTTGGGGGCGCGTAAAGAAAGGAGGTGATGACGAGGATGGAAGAGGATAGAGTAGATGTAGAGTTGATAGGCTTGGCGCTTTTAAACATGTTCAAGATAACATAAGTTGTGAGTTAATCTATTTGTAAGAATTTAATTCAAGACGAGGACATAAAAGATCGATGGAAGAGGTATTTCAATAATCTTTTTAATGAACCGAAGAGAAATGAAGTCACATTGGGGGAATTAGGCCAATCTGAATCGAATAGAAACCGTGACGTTTTATCGTAGAATTCAACTTCTTGAAAAAAAAGCACTAAACAAAATGAAAATCGGCAAAGCATTGTTGCCTAGATGATATACCAATCAAGCGTGGAAATGTTTAGGTGGAGTTGGAATTGCATGGCTTACTAAATTATTTAATGTTATTTTAAAAACTAAGAAAATGCCTCGATGAATGGAGAAAAAGTATATTGATACCTATATATAAAAACAAAGGGATATACAAAATTGTGCAAATTACGGGGAATTAAATTAATAAGTCATACAATGAAACTAATGGGAAAGAGTTATAGAAGCAAGAATAAGAAATGAAACTAGTATATTAGATAATCAATTTGGCTTCATGCCGGAAGATCCACAATTGAAGCTATACACTTAATTAGACGATTATGTGAACAATATAATGAGAGAAAACAAGATTTACATATGGTTTTTATTGATCTTGAAAAGGCATACGATAGAGTCAACCGTGATATAATGTGCGCGTATTGGAAAAAAGAGGAATAAAAATAGCCTACATAGATGCCATAAAAGATATGTATGATGGTATAACAACACGTATCAGGACACCAACAGAATATCTAGTGAATTCCCAAACACTATAGGTTTGCATCGGGGATCCGCTCTAAGCCCGCACCTTTTATCCTAATAATTGATGAAATCACTAAACACTTACAAAAATCCATCCTGAATGTATGTTATTTGCGGACGATATAGTTTTAATTGATGAAACAATGGAAGGAGTAAATGCAAAATTGGAAGTTTGGAGAGAAGCACTGAATCAAAAGGTTTTACTATAAGTTAGGCTAAAACAGAATACATGGAATGCCACTTTAGTAAAAACAACAGAACAATGAGACGAATGTTAAAATTGATGGACATGAAGTGAGTATAACAAAGAGTTTTAAGTACTTAGGATCTATAATTGAAGAGAACGGAGAAATCAATAAAGATGTCACACATAGATCCAAAGCGGGTTGGAATAAATGGAGGAGTGCATCTTCTATCCTTTGTGACCGTAAAAATACCATTAAAATTGAAAGGAAAATTTTATAAAACGGCCATAAGGCCTGCAATGCTTTATGGAGCGAGAATGTTGGGCGATTAAATATGAACACGAACAAAAAATGAAGGTAGCGAGAGATGAGAATGCTAAGATAGATGTGCGGACACACTAGATTAGATAGAATAAGAAACGAACACATTAGAAACAAAGTGGGAGTAGCACCAATAGACAGAGAAAATTAGAGAAACACGATTAAGATGGTTTGGACATGTTTACAGGAGACCTTTAGATGCACCGTGCGGCGTTTGAAGGTAGAGAATCACTCACACAAATCAAAAGAGGAAGAGGTAGGCCTAAAAAGACTTGGAAAGAAGCTATTAAACATGACATGTTATACCTAGAAATAAACGAAAATATGGCTTATGACCGTAAACGATGGCGCGATATGATCCGTATAGCCGACCCCACGAGGGATAAAGGCTTAGTTTGTTGTTGTTGTTGTTGTTGTCACTTACTTCCTATATAATTTACACTTGAGATATTATAATCACCTTTTCCACTATATACACAATGTAAAGAGATCCCTTCCAAATAAATATGTATTAACACGACATGTAATGGCAAAATGATCATTTAACAAATTGATAATTTAGCTATTTCTTTAATTTTCAGTTTGAGCAAAATGGTCAATTTATGATTTCCGTTTGGGTTTTTAGAGGAGCAAATTTAGAGGGGAGGTTTTTGGAATTGTGAAAGATGGAAGGTAGAGTTGGTAACCTTAGCTATTTTCAGAGGAAGTTATGTAATTACTCCCCCCTAAAGGTTTCCCTTTGGCTGTTTATTTCTTTTACTGATACGATTTGCTTAGTGAAAGAAGTTAACTCAGGTATCCTCCATTAATATATCCTTCTTTGAGCTTATTTTGTTTATTTTTTTAATGTTTTATTTCAGATATGAAAAATAATATTTCAAAGCTAACCTTTCACTTTTTCTGTGCCTTCAATGATTTTCTGAACTACCTCAATTTTGCAGTTAGAGGTATGCAAATAAGCATTTTCTACTACTTTTCCTTAACATCCTTCAGTTCATCATGTCATTATGAGTTGTGACATATCTTCAGGGTGACACCAAGGGATCTGTTCGGGGTACAGATGGATCTGCTAAGAAAGATGCAACTGGAACTCAGCTGCATTCTGATGCGCAGGTAACTTTTGCTTTTTCGTTTAGTTCTTTAACTCAGCAGATTGCAAACATTATTAATCTCCAACCAATGATCTTACTCAAAATTAAACGAATTTCTTTATTTTTTGACCCTTTGTATGACTTTGGCAGTTTGCACATCAAGGCTCTTTTTCACAAGGCTTCAGCTACTCAAACTCCCAAATCGAATATTGAGTGAGTTCACTTCACACCTCCACCTCTTTCCCTCAAAAGAAAGAAGAAAAGGAAAGAAGCTCTCATAAGCTTCATGTCTCTTTCTTTCTGCACCTCTAAAGTTGTTTATATATTATGCCTCATTGTAAGACAATATTAAATCTGCGTTGGTTACACTGTCATAATTCTCTTAACTGTTTTTTAATAAAAGATTTGTCTTACTAATGCAGGATCCTTTTTGGCTTTGTCCATTTTAGGTTTCTTAGAAAATAGTTAAAAAACAATTTTTGTATCATTCTGCTGAAGTTTTTAGCTTGCACTGTTACAACTGCCATGGGTTCTTTTGTGCTTAACAGTGCTTTAAAATACGAGGATTGATCTATATTCATGTTATTAAAAAATATACTGACTGCCTCTTACATTTAAAAAAGTTGGGTTATCTTTTAGGAACTCCCAAAGCCTGAATTCCTCTACTCCGTCGCTTGACTATATTTCAATTTTTGTTGCATGCGATATTATATAAAGGAGAACTTTATTTTTGAGTGTCTTGTGGTAGAAAGGATGTCTTGATATATGACGAGAACTCGAAGTAAGTGACAATTTCTTGAATTGTTACTCTGCCAAGAAGGATGTTAGCGAAGTAGTTGATGAATTTTAGGGTACAATGAAGAGCTTTATAGATCATTTGCACTCTCTGGTCTTTTTTGATACAGCGGCAGGGGATTATAATAGACATTGACCATAAAGCCCATCTTTGATTACTGATTAGGGAACCTTAGAGTGAGAATACTGGCTGATCTCTTTGGCTAATACTATCTTGTATTCATTTCACCTTGGAAATTAAAATTTGGATTTTGATAAATTTGACAGTAAGCATTACAAAATTAACATTCCAAAATTAATCAAGGTAATTGTAAAATTTATTTGCCATATGCTTTTCAAGGTAATTACTGTTCAAGGTAAAATGTAGGATATTCCAAATTATGGTCAATTACAAAAACTACCCCTGAGGTTTAGGCTAATTACATAAAAAACTCAGTTATCTTTTGAATTTACAAATACCCCCCTTGACATTTGTTTTTATCTTACAAGTTGCATCCTCAATGCATTCTCAAGAGGGGGTATTTGTTACGTGAATACAAACCTCGAGGGGGTATTTGTAATTTTGAAAGATAACTAGAGTTTTTTTGTATTTAGGCTAAACCTGAGGGCTAGTTTTTGTACTTATCCCTCCAAATTATTACAATTAGTCAATTACCTTGAACAGTTAGGATATTCATTTACCAAAGTATGCATTTTAAATTACCAAAACTGGAATACATTGGCTAATACTTACCTAGCTTTGAAAATTATCAAACCTTAGTGTTACATTTGTTGCTCATCTAATATACATGGCTGATGATTGATTTATATGCTGCCTCAAATTTCTCGTCCGATTACTCCAATTTCGGGAGGATGTGAATTCATATGCTTGCTTGCCAAGTCAACAAGATTAGGATGCATTTCCCCAATCATCTATCGGTCTAAGTCTCGTTTTTCTTGAAACCTTGCAGCCTCGGAAACACAGTGACGTTGTGTTCTGTGAAGCTAAGCGGGACGATGCAGCTTCTTTCTGCTGAATTTGTCCCTGAATATAATGGTCGTTTGATGTACCTGGTATCTTTTTATAACCTTCTCAGTCAAGGAAGTATAGTGGTGTGATTTTTCTTTTTGATATTTATCATATGTATATCCTAAATTACTTTTATGATCTGTACATTTTGCTCATTAATTGCTTTTTTGAGCATCCAATGTTTGATATGAGTGTGAATTGAGAAAACAGGTGCAAAGAATTCTCTCTAGTAGTGGTAAGCACAGATTTTTATACTGCTAAACTTTTCAATCAGGGTTTGTCTTAAGGTTGTCTTGGCGTTGGATTTTAATTTATTTTTTCGCTTGCTTGCATAAAATTTTGTGTGGATTACAAAATAACTATCCTTTAATATCCACCTTAACAATTGCTTTTATATTACAAATTACACATTTTGAGGGGTATTGTAAAAGAAAGACAAATCTCAAGAGATGTTTGTAGTACCTTTAGGTTGCATTTAAATGGGAGAATTTGGATTTTGACAGAGGATTTGTGGGAAATATTTCAAATAACTCCATCTAGATGAATTTGAAATCCTCCTGAAATGACTCCAAAAATAGTTTAAGCTTTGTGAATGGATGGACTTTCATTTCGTTCATTTTCATTTTAAAGTGAATAGTGGTGAACATCGTATTTGAAAAGTTGTGAATTTTTGCAACAATCGCAATCTAAGGTTATAACTAGTTGTGAAAAAATTTCCAAAATTTTTATTTTGTGGGTGAGAATATTTTGTAGAAGTGATTGTTTGTGAAAGAAATGAAAAAATTCAAAGAAAATTTTACTTCTCTTCCAAATTTTTTTCCCAAACGATAGTTTATTCATAAAACACTACTCAACAAACGGACAAATACAAACGTAGCTCTTACGGGCAAGGACCGACATGACTAAATATCTAGTTAAGCGGGGAATTGGTCAAACTAATTCAAATCCAAATCACTATCCAAAGCACAACGAGCTAATCTATTACAGATAGAAACTCTCGGAATGTTTTGAACACAAAAAACACAAACATCGAACATCCAAATTAATTTATTTTTTTCTTTATATCTCACACTTCCCAATATCCACTTATACTATTTATTTTTCTCACATCCTCCTATTCGAGGATAAAAAATTCGATAATTTCTTTAATTTATTACTATTATTATTAGTTTTTTCTTAATCTTGATAACGAAAGGTATAAAATGAGATTTATATTGCCCATTTTTGGATCAAATTTTCATTTTTATTTAATTTTCTTGCATTATATTTTACACTATTTTTTACACAATTTTTTTTTGAAAAATAATCAACATCTATAAAAGATTCACCATCACATCAATACAATTATTACTTATTCTCTACACATCTAATTTTCACTTTTAAAAAAAAATTCACCCTATTCTCTCAGTGGTGTTACCCAAAAACCTCCGATGATAATGCCGGTTGAACTCCGTCACGTACTTGGCCGAGCTCTGCCGTATACGCCGAACACCTGCAAAATGGGGGCCGGAGGGTTGCTCCGGCGTACCCACTCCGACGCTCAAGTCAGATAGTGCTCAAAGAGGAGGGAGAATAGTTCAATTGTTCAAGTATATAGTGAAATATCAAAAATGCATTATTTTAACCATACCTGAGAGATGACTATTTATAACAAATATAATTAGGGTTTTCGGATTTTCGGAAACGGTTATAGGGAATCTGTCAGACTATCAAATCTTATCTAATTTAGCAAACTTAAGCCAAATTGTACAATACCGAGCACTTGCATTCATCCCGAACACTCAAAGCTATATATCTCGAGCATACCCAGAGGGCTTCTAGAAACTGGGTCCTAAGGAGGAGTTCTTAATGGGCTTTAATCACACCTCGGCCCATTCTATTCCGATTATCCACTCGGCCTATTCTATGCCGAATCACTCATAAAATGAAAATGGACAGAATGAAAGTACAACCAAACACAGCCTAAGGATTTCAAATCCATTATAGAATGACTTCATCCAAACAACCTTAATGAATTTGTTATTATGAATTTAGAAATTTAGCTCCAAATCTATTAATCCAAATGGAGCTTTAGAGTATTTGTAATTTTGAAAAATAAATATATTATATATGTTATAATTAAAAACAATGAAACCTTAGGCTTTGATGGATGCTGTATTCAAGGGTTGCAATAATACGGGAGCCCTGCAAAATAGGCTTTGAGATTTCGTGAAGTTGGGCCGGTTGGCTATCATGAAAAATTTATCTAAAAAATCCGATTGAAGTTTGACAGCTTGACAATTATTAATATGACAATCAGCAAATGAGATGAGACGATATAAACTAATATGAAAGATTTATGTAATAATGTTTCATTGAAGTTTGACAGCATGAAAGTAATTAATTTGACAATATGACAATACACGAAAAAGTGTATATATATGCTCTAACGATTTTATTTTGTTAACTAGTATGACACCAACTTATAAAAAATAATCTACAACGAAGATTTGATTTACGTTTTCAAAATTAATAAAATGACACGAGTATAATTAATACGACAACATGAGACTAGCTAATACAGAAAGAATGAGTTATAAGTATTTTAAAAAATAAGTTACAAAGTGATAATTCTTATAAAATTTTATAAATTAGAAGACTATTCTATCACTATTCGAGAGCTTTGTTTTCATCTCTCTTATTCGGGAGTCTTTGGCCTTGTATGGTTATGTTTTCATTGACTATTTCTAGTTTCTAGTGTTGGAAAACGAATTTTTTCAATTTATTGGTTTTCGTGTGAAAAACCGGAGTTATGTTTGGATGAGTGAATGAGAATGAGTTTTATGTATGTATGGAAATGAGATTATGTTTGGTTAAGTAGTTTTGAAATAGTATTTTATGTATATAATAATTTGAAAAGTTGATAGTGGTTGAATATTTTAATTGAATATATAATATTATATTTGTAAGATTGTAGACTAATGGGTCCCATTAGATATATATATAGTGTAGTATTTTAAGTAGATAAAGTTGATAATAGAGGGTCCCACATATATAATTGGATTAAAAAATAAGAATAATGATTTATAAGTAATGTAGGGTTGAGAGATGAAATTGTAGGTTTGAGATGATGTTTTATGTGAAAAGTGGAAAGTGAAAATGATGATTTCCATTGGAAATTTTTAAACAAACATAATTTCATTTCTATGAATAGTTGGAAATTGAAATGGGGCCTAAAACATAAACAAACAAGGCCTTTGGTTTTCAAAGTGATATATGCTTCGAGTGTTTTACTATGGAGCCAAATTTATCTCGAGTTATCTCTAAATGACGAGGAAAATGAAGGTTTTATTTTAGATGAAAGTGAAGATAATTCACGTGAGACCGATTTCGACTTATGTCCCGATCGGACGTTTTTCTTACGAGCGTATTATTAATGTTACGGTGATGAAGAATCTTTTGCGCGAGTGTATGGCGTCCTAGGTTAAAGGAATAAATATTCGTGAAATAGATCTCAAAGGTTCTTATTTCATTTTTTCCATGGAGCGGATCTAAAATGTATATGGGATGGAGGACCTTGGTTTTTCGACAATTTTTTGTTGATTCTCCACAGTGGTAGCTAAAGGAGATGTACCAACGACGATACCCTTATTCTATGTTCCCTTCTCGGGTACAAATCTATGACTTGCCTGGGATATATGAAAGAAAATATGGGAAACAACTCGAAATTTCATTGGTGAGTTCATGGAGTATGATAGTAATAACAACTCATCTATCCGGGCGTTCTTATATGCGGATTAAGGTGATGCTTGATATTCGACTCCCAATCAAACGTTTCAAAAAATTAAGAGGCATGAAGGAAATCGACGATTGTGAGTTTCAAATACGAACGCCTTGGTATATTCTTACATTTGTGGATTAATGGGGCACGGTGAAAGGTTTTGCGGAAGAGAGTGTTGTTGCCGACGATGAAGAAATCCGTATGAATGGGGATTACGCTAAAAGCCCCTAATAGACGTTTTGCCAACAACGGCGAGGAAAGTGGATCCGAGACGACGCCATAGACGCGGTGGCATTGTCAATCAAGTGAAAGAAAAAATTTTCCGACGACTACTCCGGTGACGATCGAAGAATTCGAAAGAATGATATCCTCAAAATCCGGATGGGCGAATCAAGGATACGTTACAGGTGAGTCAATGCTACAATTGAGTAAGAATAAAAGCGATTACGATTTTGGAGTTGAAAAACTTCAGTTACAAATCTTTAATGGTAATGAAGATTTGTCAATTGATTTGGGCCTTCGAGAAGACCGAAAAAAGAAGACGCGCCTAAATGGAGAAGTGGCCCAAGATAAAAATTTAAATCGTGAAAGGCCCAATTGGCTGGAAATTCGAAAATACTTTCGCTCTTAAGGATGCTACAAATTTTTAACGGCGGGTTCGATCCCGCACTCCACCGATCCCAATGAGTATCTTAAGTTGGAATTGTCTGGGGGGTTGGGGCCCCAGAAATTCCAAGATTGCGTGAGCTCGTAAGAGCTCATAAACCGAACATTATCTTTCTATTTGAAACTCTGGCTCATTCGAGTAAGGTTGAAGAAGTTCGTCGGCGTATTGGGTTTGAAGGGTGTTTTGTTGTTGATAGATTGGGTAGAGGAGGATGAATCGTGTCTTTGGAGAATTCAGAGTTTGGTCTCTACAAAAATATTCCAATAATCATATTGATATTGATGTGTTGGATGAAAAGGTCGATGACGTGGCGTTTAATGTGTTTCTATGGAATTCCGGATAGAACAAATCGGCGTGCTTCTTGGAACTTATTAAGAAATCTCCATTCAATATCGAATGCCCCATGGTGTTGTATAGGTGATTTCAACAATATGTTACATTCGGATGATAAAAAAGGTAGAGTGGAACATCCAAGTTGGTTGTTTAAAGGGTTTCGTGATACAATTACAGATTGTGACCTTCACGATCTACCATTGCAAGGTTATCCGTATACATGGAACCGATGTAAATGAACTATAAATGCAGTGGAGGAGCGCATTGACCGAGCAATGGTGTCTGCTTTGTGGACTGATCTGTTTCCTGATGCTGTTTTAAAGAACTTGGTAGCACCTATTTCTGATCATTCACCACTTTTGTTGGAGACATGCATGGTTAAAAGACATCATTCTATCAGACGATTTCGGTTTGAAAATAGATGGCTCCAAGTGGAAGGTTTTCGGGAAATTGTTGAATCAAGTTTAATGAACTCCAGTGATCAGGATATTATGAATAAGCTGGCGCTTTGTGCTAATACTCTAGAAAAATGGGGGAAAACACAAGGCAAAGCTTTTCAAGAGGAGATTAGAAATTGCAAGACTCAAATGTTAAGTTTGAGAAATTGTGATAGTGGGGAGAACTTTAATAGGTATGAAGAGATTAGGATCAAGATGGCCGATTATTGAATCAAGAAGAGGTATATTGGAAGCAGAGAGCTAAAATCCATTGGCTCAAGGAGGGAGATAGTAATACGAGATTTTTTCATAAATCTACTTCATCAAGGTTTAAAAATAACCAGATTGTTAAGCTGCAAGATGGTAATGGAATATGGTGGGATGATCAAAGGAGTATGTGCAACATGGTGAAAGAGTATTATGAAAATCTCTTTGCAGCAAGGGAGATGGACATTGAGCCTGTGATTGATGTGGTTTTTCAATGCGTAACAGAGGCTCACAATAAGGTTCTTACGTGTAAGTTTTTCTTTGATGAATTTTCTAAAGCCATAAAGCAGATGCATCCGGATAAGTCGCCAGGGTCGGATGGTTTTAATCCAAAGATTTTTTCAGAATTTCTAGCCATTATGGGGACTCGATATTTATCATGCCTCGCAAAAATTGGCGCAAAACAGGTGTTTTCCTAAGGGCTTAATGATACAAATGTGGTTTTGATCCCAAAAATTCATAATCCTGCGTCTTTAAAGGACTTGCGCCCTATTTCTTTGAGCAATGTATTGTACAAGATTCTGGCCAAGGTGCTTGCAAATCGATTAAAAAATTTGATATCTATTAATCAATCTGCTTTTGTTCCAGGGCGATCTGTCTTGGATAATGCTCTTATTGCGTTCGAGCTTATTCATAGTATGAAACGAAATAAAAGAAGCAAATTGGGGGATGTGGCCTTAAAAATTGACATTACAAAAGCATATGATAGCATGAATTGGGGGTTTTTAAAAGAAATGATGCGAAAGATGGGGTTTGATAGAACTTGGATTAATTGGATAATGATGTGCGTTACTACAGTTCGGTACTCTATTAAAGTAAATGGTGATCTTGTTGGTCCTATTAATCCAGGACGGGGTTTAAGGCAAGGTGATCCGCTCTCGCCATATCTATTTATTTTATGTGCGGAAGGCCTCTCGCGATTGATTAGAGAGCTTGTAGAAATTGTTTGGTGTAAATTATGGAAATTGAAAATCCCTCCAAAGGTCAAGCATTTCATGTGGAGAGCTTGTAGAAATTGTTTGCCCACTAGAATTAATTTGGCAAAGAAGCAGATTCCAGTTGAACAAACTTGTGTCATATGCCAAAAGGATCTCGAAAAATTGCGGCATTTGTTCATAAATTGTGATTTTCTTTGTTAAATGTTGGGAATTTGCACCGCTGCAAGATGTTGTTGGTGAGTGGGCCAATAAAGTTGAATCCTTTGTGGAATTTGTGCTATGCTGTATTAATTACCCAATTCAAGATGTTAGCATTCATTGTATCATGTTGATATGGTGTATTTGGAGGCAAAGAAATAGTGAACTTTGGAATAAAAACCATGTCTCCCCTGCTGGTACGGTTTATGCTGCTAGGTATGTTCTAAATGCATGGAAATTTGCACATAATGAGGGGGTGAAAGAAGGAATAGGTATGACAGCAAATGGAAGTGATCAAGCAATTATTCGCGTAAACCAGAATTTCCAAAGCTCAAATGTAATGTCGACGATGCAATTAATCGGGAATTAAACTCGACGGGGATTGGGATGGTTATTCGAAATGATCTTGGAGAGTTCTTGGGCACGCACTATCACTTTTAATGGAGTTTATGAAGTAAGAGAAGCTGAAGCTTTAGGAGTTAGAGAGGCACTATCATGGATATATAATTTGGGCTTTCCTCAAGTGATCGTGGAGTCGGATGCTAAATGCGTTGTGGATAGTATTTCGACAGCAAAATTTGGTGTTTCTGAATTTGACAGTATCGTATTTGATTGTCATAGATTATTGCAAGGTGAACTAGACTTGTCGTTAACCTTTGTTAGACGTCAAGGTAATAGGGTTGCTCATGTACTAGCAAAAGAATCATTTTCTTTTGGTAGTAAATGTGTGGATTTCTCCACCTCTTTGCATTTGTAATCTCTTGATGGTTGATGCTTTCTAGTTAATAAATTTCCTTTTATTACAAAAAAGTGATAATTCTTATTTTTCTAAACTAATATTCCTTCATTATTATTATAAACAGTTATAGAAAATTAATAACCGTAAGACAAAATGTACTACAAAAAATTTAATAATAGACAATATTTAGTAATCGCAAGACAATATGTACTAAAAAGAAGAAAAAAGAAAAAAAACCATTCAAGGCTTTAATTCTTTGCACCATTCTTATAGATGATCATAGTTGACCAAATTAAAAGAATAAAATAAAAATAATTATATTTAATGGCTTTTGGCATGTAAAAATTGTTATTATTATTTTTTTTTTGAAAGCAAATTTCATTAAGCAAGATGATCAGTACAAATGTAATCAAGGTGAGCGACCACAAATGTCGGAGGCTCCACCCAAATCGAAAGACTAGCATTAGAACAAGAGCATGAGCTACGATGTTCGCTTGTCGTCGTACAAATTGAACCTTGAAGTTAGGTTTTGATGATAAAATCGATTGGCAACAACAAATAATCTTCCCAAATTCAGATCATCCAGATTTCGAGTTCCGAGCATCAACTACCCCTTTGGCATCTAGTTCGAATGTTACCCGAGCAAAACCCAAATTTTTAATCCACTCGTAGAGTCCAAGAAATCCCATACTTTCACCTTCCAAAACACTTATCCCCCATGAAAGCAACTCGGTCTCCGCACACCATAAACTTCCTAACATCATCTCTTAATACCATCCCAACACCATATTTGTTTTCCTCCTTGAAAAAAGCCGCATCAATATTATTGCACTTTAGAGTTGTTGGAGGTGGCGATGCCATAATGCACAATGGAGTTGTTGGCTTCATTATTTTGGAGTTTTGCTTCTAACAAAGCAAGTCATTCATCCAAGAAACACCCAACCAATCTCATTGTAGCTTTTCCATCTAAATATTTATGATTCCAAAGCTTGGAATTACGTTGTTTCCATATATTTCGGAGAATCATACAAATTCTACTTGCAATATTCCCCTGCATCTCCTTCAACATCTCGAAAAACCAGCTGCTAAAAGATTCAGCTCCCTCTGCTATTCGATAAATCCTTTTCCCAGAGGTTAGCTTCTCTCCAACATTTTTTTGCAAAATCACAAGAAATAAAGGTATGCCAACTATTTTCAATTTGAGTTTAACACATGATACATACATGTGTAGTTGAAATACCTTTGTGACTAAGATTCGTTCTCGTAGGAAGACATCCTCTACATGTTCGCCAAAGAAAATATTTAACCTTGGGAGGAATTTCCATCTTCCAAATCGAACCCCAGTCTTCATAGTGACCAAGCGCCTCATCGATGATGGTGTTGACAAGAGTTTTGTAACCCGTTTTCACCGTATATAATCCTATTTTGGAAAAGTGCCATACATCTGTCTTCATTAATTAGGAACACACTGGGATCTTCTTAATTTGCTCGCATCCTCAAGTTATTGAAATACTCCTCAATAATATGCATATCCCATTCATTTGTACTTGATAAAAAGGTCGAGACTTTCATGTCCTCTGACCAAAGAATCGGTTCCGAATTAATCCAGAAGTTGGATGAGTCTCTCAACCACGGTTCTTTCCATACACCAATAGATTTGCCATCGCCAATACTCTACCTTAATCCTAACCTAAGCAATCGTCTTGAGCTCCAGATATCTTCTCCATGTGAAACTAGGATTAGACCCAAGTTCCGAGTTAATAAAGTCCCTTCGTGGGAAGTAGCATGTAAAAATTATAGGAACCCAAAATCCCATCTTTTATTATAATTATATTTATTGTAAATATACCTCTCTTTAAATTTCTAAAAACTTCAAAAATTTAAAATTTTCAATCGATTGATAAGTCGATATTATTTAATTAAAGAAAAGGGTAAATTTTCACTAAAGATATAGTTGAGGACAAGTCATGTAATGGCATATTGCACCCTCAAATTACACCCATTTGATACTTTACACCCTAAAGTTAGAAAAATGACACAATACACCCTATAAGCCAAAATAATATTTACTTGGAAAAGTGCACCTTAGAAGCCAAAATAATATTTTAAAAATGATTCTCGTTGAAATTGGGCGATAAAATTCACTCTCTCTATTCCCGCACACAATAACGCGAAATTCAAATTTATTTAACCAACTTAAGTAGCATAAAATTATATTTTTGTAGGAAAGTAACAAATTACTCGCCGTATAGACGGGACAACCTGCCTATATGTTGTTGGTCCCAAGCCTGGATAAAGGAGGAGGGTTGCGTTAGTCGACACCAACAGTAAAACTTTTGTTATTCCCTTTATGGTATGAATCATATAAGACATCGTGATAAGGCTAGATGCTCCCCGTAAGCGAGTGCGCCGCAAGATCCGATCGCGGTGTCTTGGCAAGGACCGCTACACCTCCATAAGGGCTTGGGTGTAGTGAAAAATACACAAGACCCCTCACACACTAATAAGAGGAACACAAATGATAACAAGAAAACTAGAAAATATAGAATTGACAAATTGAACATAGATACTTTTGACAGTAAAACTATAGATTTAGTAGATATTATGAAAAGACGAAACATAGATATTATGTGTATCCAAGAGACTAAATGGGTAGGCGAGAAAGCTAAGACACTAGATACTACATGTTATAAGCTTTGGTATAGTGGAAAGAATAGAACTAGGAATGGGGTGGGTATCATTGTAGATCCTCGCTTCATAGATCAAGTAGTAGAAGTAACTAGAAAATGAGATAGAATCATAACCCTTAAAATTGTAGTAGGTAACGACCTTATAAATATTGTTAGTGTATATGCACCTCAAGTAGGGTTAGATGATGTTACTAAGGCTAAATTTTGGGAAGATTTAGAAACTCTAATGCAATCAATCCCTCAAAATGAAAAAGTCATCATAGGTGGATACTTAAATGGACATGTGGGGAAGGATGATGAAGATTATGAAAGGGTCCATGGAGGATATGGCTTTAGCTCGTGTGACAAATGAGGGTAGAACCATCCTAGACTTTGCAAAAGCTTGCTTATGATTTCATTATAGGTAATACCTTCTTTAAAAAAAGAGACGAACATTTAATTAGGGATATCGTCTCCACATGGATTGTTATCAAATTTTATACTAAGTACTATAATTAAAATAGCTTAATTCTATCTAGAGATCGAAAAGAGATGATGATTTATTATACTAAAAAGAAAACTAAAATTAAACAAATAATTGGTTCGCATAATTAATCAAACACTTGAGAAATGAATTCTAGAGGGTTGATTTCACCTAGTTATCCCCTATGTTTTCAATCCAGTTTATTAATCACAAATTATTAATCTATAAGCCAATATTCCTACCGTTTATAACTTCCTCTCTCGAGTGCCAAGTGATTCTAGGTTCCAATTTTTGATTTCGATATCTCTATAAAAATCATAAATTAAACCCTAATCCGCTCAATGAATATTCTATCACAAAGCTTCAAAATATTCATAAATCTCTCGATTCTATGAAACCCCAGTTGTGCTATTCTATGACCAGACGCTCAATTACCTCTCGAGCGCCAAATCAAACACACCAAACAATCTAAATTATTGATCGATAATCCACATGCAATCAAATCAAATAGCACAAATAGATTAAATAATATGCGAGTGTCATAAACTCGGAAATCAAAATATAGGTTCAAACGTAGTTACATCAATCCCTAGAAATATGGGTTTAGCTCATAATGGATGTACAAAAATTCATAAAGAAATAATTATACATCTCAAAAATCGACAAAGAAAAACAAAGAAAGAATTGAGAAGAAAAGAGAAAGAATTCTCTCTCGTATCCCCAGAAGTCTTGCCTCCAATTGCCGTCCCGAACCCTTGCTCGTGTCTCTTGCCTTGCGTTGTGCTCCAAATAATGTCCGACCCCTTGTTTGTACGTCACTTCTTCTATTTATCGGCTTGAAACCTCAAAAATCCGTCCAAAAAGGCCCAAAATAATAAGCCCACGTTCACGCGGATCGCGCGCAACAGTCAGCCGCTAACGCCTTGCAGCATAGTAGCCGCTGACGATATCGGGAATAAGGGCAGCAACCAAACTCGCCGCTTACCATTCGCAATAAGATCTCAAGATCACATGCTCGCCGGCCCACTCCGTCGTGGCGATTGTTGATTGGCCGCCGCCGCATGTTGCCGGGCGCATGCCGCTTCGCTTGATTGACGCGCCGCTTTGCACAGAGTTGGGAGGGCGCTACGTAGCGCCTAACGCCTTCCCACGCCTGGTTGTATATTGGGCGCCGCAGCCCTTGCTTTGGTGCCGCAGCGCCACTCCTTTTCCCTACGCATCGCACCATTTTTCACCGCGCGCTACGGCGCATTGGGTTTTCGCCGCGACGCCCGGTCTTGCTCGATATTTTCCCATTTTTCCGCTTCTAAAATGCGATCTTTACCATCCAAACACGTTTTTCACCGTTTTTACTCAATTTGGCTACCAAGACTTGTCCCGACTCACAAACGAAAACTAATTACATGAATTCAACTCAAATGACGCTAAAATACTCGAAAACACCGCAAAATCCTAGTCTAGAATATTCAATACATTGGTATAAAAACCAACTTAACAAATACCCCAAACTTAGACGTTTGCTTGTCCTCAAGCAATTACAAACTCTAAAAAACGACAAACATGAAGGAAAAAAATGAAGATGATTGACTCAACAAACCAATCGCGAAACTTCACAACCAAACTCATTCGTCAAATTTCGTTTTACTATCAATCAAGCACGTATTTTCACAATGTGATCATGAAAATGGAATGTTCATGCCAACTCCGTTTTCATTATCCAGATAGACTCACGCAATCAAGTGTTTTCAAAATGATCCACTTTTGAATATAGAGATGAGATGCTTACCGGACTCCATAGGCTTGTTTCTTTCACACTAATCTCCATTAATGTATGCTAATGTAACACAAGGATCAATAGGACTTTTAAAGCTTGTAATGTAGGCTTAGGGTGAGATAGGAAAAAATGGGATTAAGTGGCTCAAATCACCCAAACACACAATTATCACTTCGAATCAATTAGCAACTACCCTTCACTTTTTGACATCCCCAATGTTTATGAACTTTCCCGCCGATTTCTTTCTCTTTTTTTTCACACATTTTTTTGTCTTTTTTCGAACCCCCAAACTTATTATTTTGCATACATGAGGTTTCATATTTTCTTTTCTCGGGCAATTTCATTCAATTAAATACATACCCTTCTCATCATACCCTCCTCAACTTCCAATATTTTCTATACTTTGTGTGTATGAGTGATGTGTAATTAGGATATTCATATTTAGGCTCGGGTATTAGATTGGTTGCAAAGAAACGGGTTTATACGGCTCAAAGGGGACACTAGGGAAAATATAATACAAAGGTAGGCTTTTAGGCTCGGCTTGTTCAAAGATAGCCTAAATCACTTTCTTAATGTTACTTCACCTAGATTTCGCCTCGACTAGTGATCGACAAGTTCTAAAGATCCGGTGAGATCATAAAAGAACCACTTAATTGCATAAATCATCCCCAAATAAATCAACAGAGTTAAGCACATAGATGGAATTAATGGAAAGAAGATTAAATCACGATTCAACACATGCTCTCTTGACCGCTCAACTCATATTCGACAAATTCACTTAATCATGCAGTTTCACGTTTTACAAACGACCCGACTCGACTCAAGACTCTTTTTTCATTTTTTTGACTCCAGACCGACTCGATGAATGAAAACAGATTGCACCCCCAAACTTAAAACGACATTGTCCCCAATGGAGAGGTAGGAAAAGGACTTTCCTGGTAGCCGAGGAGCGAAGGCTCCTTAAGTCATGTGGTACTACTACGTGTAGGGAGGTGTCTCGTATAAGCTCACAATGCATCCTAGCGCACAAGCTCGTGGGTGTTGTATGCCTCCGAGGTGTGGTCTTGTTCTTCCCATTCGCTTTAGTCCGGCCCCTCTATGGTTTCGCATTTTTGCAACCTAGCAAGGTAGACAAGAAAACAAAACTCGTGGAACCAAGGAATTCGGTTATGGGTGAGAAATCGAAAATCAAAGTCCATACATAATGCACCCAAGTAGAAAATATAATGTCATGTCAAAAAGATAAGCATAGAAATGCAAGATAACACTAAACACTTTGAAACTATCATTGGGGCATTTTATCAAACACCTCATATGCATGAATTTGGGCAAAGATAGTGAATGCAATGGATAACTCAATTCAATCCAAAATTAGCACCAAGCCTAAGTCTAACATGAACAACCAATCCACAATCCACAAATCAACTACAATTATCCTAGCACTACTACAATCCAATCACACCAAAATCACAAGATGGGGAAAATGGGGTGGGGTTTGGAAGTTGCAAACTTACCAAATAATGAGTGAATGAGATGAAGATGGTGTGTGTGGTGTTAGAGTGCTCATTTGTGAAGATGGAGTGAGATATGTGGGATTTGCACAAATAAAAGAGGTGGGGTATGATGCAACTTACTACTCCTAAGAATGCCAAAACTAAAAAAACAAAAACAACTACTAAACTAAATTAAAACTAAGAAAGCAATAAAAGGGGATTGGGTTGCCTCCCAAGAAGCGCTAAGTTTACAGTCTTCAGCCAGACTATGTCAGATGATCCTCAAGTTGGGGCTCCAATAGGCATGTTATCCACATTGCCCTTAGAAACTTCCCAACCTCCTATGTCTTCAGTTATATTCCCAACCATCTGCTTACCATCCTTTAATTCAAATTTTAGCCTGTTGGTTGGATGGATGGTGAATACAACTTTCTCCTCCTTTACCCGCAAAGTTAGCTCCCCCGTTTCTACATCGATCAAAGCCCGTGCTGTAGCTAAAAATGGTCGCCCAAAGATGATGGGTACTTTCTTGTCCTCGTTCGCGCCCAACACTACAAAATCCACAGGAAAAACAAATTTATTAATTCTTACCAATACATCTTCAATGATTCCCCACGGATAGGCGATGGATCGATCGAATCAGTAAAGTGATATTGGACGGCTTCACCTCCCGAGCCCAAACCTCATCACATCGTGAGAGATATCGATTCACACTGGACCCCAGATCACAAAGTGGTTTCTCAAAGAAAACTCCTCCAATAGTACAAGGAATAGTGAAACTCCCGGATCCTTCATTTTCTCGAGGTAGTTTACTCGTGACTATCGCACTACACTCCTCCTCACAAAGAGAGTCTCAAAATCTTCCAACTTTATTTTCTTGGATTCCATTGGTTTTGCATAAATAGGTGATTCTTCGGGAGCAGCTGAATTTTTGCTTCCTTTTCCGCGTAAATTGCATTGCAGTGTTTCTCGGATTAACCTCTCAGTATCACTTGGGAACTTTCCTTCGCCGCAATGAATTCACGGTTGTAGCCAATCGACCCATTTGTGTCTCGATCGACCTAATATGCGTCTCCATTGTGCTCATCTTAGTATTCGACCATCAATCAGCGCCTCACTCCTATTCATTCGATTCCCGGTCTCTCCGATAAATGAGCCGAGCATCTCCTCTAGCGATCGCTTTTTTACCTCCGAGTGCATTGAACCGGATGAGTTTGGAAAACCTGGAGGTGGATTCAATACGTTCTCGTTGTTGCTATAAGAGAGATTCTCATGATTGCGAAGTCCCGGTGGTAGTGAGTTGGTAATGAATTACCTCTATTATTAAAATCCCGGTTATTCACATAATGGCTTGCTCGGCCTCGTGAGTGGCGGCTGCGTGAACGGCGGTGGGTGGGAGTGCGGCTTGCGTGGTGTGTTTCAGTATTCATGATTGCTAATTGCTTTGTCGACTCGAGATTTGAGTTGCTGCAAAGCGATATCAGATTCAAAGCCAAGAACACCGCAAGAATCGCTTTGCCGATCTCTCTCGTAGGCCATTGATAACTGTTTGTGGCCATTTCTTCAAGCAAAAGTAAGGCCTCGGTCGGTGTTTTAGCCATCAATGTACCCGCCGCCGCATCAAGTATCGCCTCGTATGCCCATTAAGCCCATTGTAAAAATATTGAACTCTCTCGCACCGCATAGCCATGTCAGGCATCTCCGCAATAGATCTTTAAATCGCTCCCAAGCTTCAGTATAACGGCCAAAATCAACTGTTGGAATTGGGCTATCTCGCTCTTCGATTGGAGTGTCTTGCTCGGGAGGAAGAATTTTGCTAAAAACTTTTGAGTCGATCATCCCACTCGTAATACTCCTAGGGGCGAACGTCAGAACCATGCCGGCCTTATCCCGAAGTGAAAACGGAAAAGCCTCAACCGAATGGCCTCATCGGTCACACCATTCATCTTAATGGTGTCGCAAATCTCCAAGAATGTGGCGGATGTGTATTCGGATCATCCACGGACTCCCCCAAACCGATTCTCACGAACCATGCTTATGAGGCCCTAGGGATGGCAATTTCCTCCGAACCCGACGGAGGATCCGATACCCGACCCTAACGGAGGAGGGTATGGAGGGTAGTTTTGTACCCGATTAAATAAATGGGCACGTGGGTATGGGTATTTTCGGGTATGGGTATGGAGGTGGGTCTAGGTACATCCTACCCATACCCTACCCGATACCCAATTAAATAATAATATTATATATAATATATCTACATATATATTTATTTATAATATTTTACATATATTTTTTTATTTATACAACTCTATTTATTTATATTTAAAGAAATTGATTTTTCCCCAAGTCTCAACCAAAATGTACTAACCCACTAACACTTTTGTTTAATCCTTTTTAATATTCGCTATATTTTTATAATATATAGTTCGCTAATTCTTATCGTATTCTTTTTTCCTTATTGTTTCCTTTAGAATTTAGTAAATATCTATATTTTTATTTAAATAACTCAATTTTCTCTTTAAAAAAGAAATAACTAAAATTTGAAAAAAATACAATTGTAAGTGGTAAGAGGGTATGGGTAGGGTATGAATACCCGATCCTCCGATGGGTATGGGGATGGGTATGAAAACTGAATACCCGATGGGTATGGGTATGAGTATGGGTATGAATATAATAAATGGGTATGGGGATGGAGGATGTAGAATCCTACCCGAATCCTACCCATTGCCATCCCTATGAGGCCGGTTTCAATTCGAAATTATTTGCATTAATGGGTGGCGCACAATTCCGGAGTAATTTTGGTTCGGTGGGCGTAAAGTAATCCCGGATTGCCCTTTCTCGTGCCTCGATCGTGGTGGCACGTTTACGACTTCGATTTTCGTTATTCTCATTGTCTACGCCGTCCGCCATTGATCTATTATGTGCTCACTTTTGCCGCTCGAATTGTTTCGAAGTGTCCTTTCAATCTCTCGGATCAAAAGGAAGCAAATTAATATCTTTGGAATCTCGCATAAAAGACAAGTCAAATGAGAAAAATGAAATTTTAATTCCTATACTAGTCTAGATTAGATTAAGACTATGTGGTAATATTATTAGTTTAAAATAGATAAAACAATCCCTAAGCAATGGCGCCAAAAACTTGATCGCGAAAATCTTACCGCAAGCGCACGGTGTCAAGTTTTAGTATAGGTTTTGAAAGTAGGGATATCGTCTCCACAGGATTGTTATCAAATTTTATACTAAGTACTATAATTAAAATAGCTTAATTCTATCTAGAGATCGAAAAGAGATGATGATTTATTATACTAAAAAGAAAACTAAAATTAAGCAAATAATGGTTCGAGATAATTAATCAAACACTTGAGAAATAAATTCTAGAGGGTTGATTTCACCTAGTTATCCCCTATGTTTTCAATCCAGTTTATTAATCACAAATTATTAATCTATAAGCCAATATTCCTACCGTTTATCACTTCCTCTCTCGAGTGCCAAGTGATTCCAGGTTCCAATTTTTGATTTCGATATCTCTATAAAAATCATAAATTAAACCCTAATCCGCTCAATGAATATTCTATCACAAAGCTTCAAAAGATTCATAAATCTCTCGATTCTATGAAACCCTAGGTTGTGCTATTCTATGGCCAGACGTTCAATTACCTCTCTCGAGCGCCAAATCAAACACACCAAACAATCTAAATTATTGATCGATAATCCAGATGCAATCAAATCAAATAGCATAAATAGATTAAATAATACGCGAGTGTCATAAACTCGGAAATCAAAACATAGGTTCAAACGTAAATTACATCAATCCCCTAGAAATACGGGTTTAGCTCATAATGGATGTACAAAAATTCATAAAGAAATAATTATACATCTCAAAAATCGACAAAGAAAAACAAAGAAAGAATTGAGAAGAAAAGAGAAAGAATTTCTCTCGATAGCGAGAAGTGCCTCCAATTGCCGTCCCGAACCCTTGCTCGTGTCTCTTGCCTTGCGTTGTGCTCCAAATAATGTCCGACCCCTTGTTTGTACGTCACTTCTTGTTAGATAAATGTTTTTATCATGATTTTGATGATTTTGTTCTAATGAGTTTTTATACCAAAACAATGTCCCTAAATGTTGTCCCAACACTTCCAATCGATCTAAAATGTTTTTACTATTTTTGGAGTATTTCTTGAAGTTAATATTCGATTTAAAATTGACAACACTTTTGTTTCAGTTCTCGACCGGTCGCCCTATAGGGCAACCCGCACTGAGTTGAGTTTTGAAACAGAAAATGGGACGTAAGAAAAAGGGCAGGGCGACCGGTCGACCAGGTGGGCGACCGGTGTGGTCGGACCGGTCGACCGTGGGCGAATTGCACCGCAAGTTGGATTTTTGTTCCAGACTTCTCTGTTTTGAAAAACGCAAGGCGGCAACCGGTCACAGCTGAGGTGACGGTCGCACCCCCCTTCGACCGGTCCCCCTGTGTAAAAATTCGCAGAATTCAATTTCAATCTTATCTCTGCGCGACCGGTCGAACCCCATGTTTGACAAAGAAACTATCCGTTGCGTTTTTGCATGCCTTTTCCCTATTTTGTGGAATTGATTTCTAACAGCTATATTGATGATTTTAAATGGTTTCTTTTGCAAAGCAAATCACTCCCCAAGGAGGAGCCAATGTCCTGGAAATCAAAGCCAAGACCTCTCCTATAAATAGAGGCCTCATTCAAGCAACAAGATACAACACTCAATACAAGCAAAGAGCAAACAAAGCAAACACTTTCATATATCTTGTTGTATTAGCCTTAGCACTTTCACTTGCACAAATTTGAGGTCTAGGCTTTCAATTCTTGATTACACTTGCACTCATATTGTATCAATCATTATTGAGTTGTAATCTTGATTTTGGTCATCATTCAACACAAGACATCCTTGTGAGTATTCTTGTGGTAAGAATACACTTGGGTGATCTAGGTGATAGGTGTTTGAAGGTTGTGGTAATCTTCAAAGGTGTTGTAAGAGGGTTGTGGTAATCCTCAAGGTGTTGTAAGAGGGTTGTGGTAATCCTCAAGGGTGGTGTAAAGAGGATTGTGGTAATCCTCAAAGTGGTGAAGGAGGGTTGTGGTAATCCTCAGGTGTTGTATTAATTTTTGGTAAATTAATAAAATCTTTTCTTTCTTTTTGAAATCCATCCAGGAGATACTTGGGGTGGTAGAGGATTAGGCCCTAGGTGGGTTGAACCTCTTTAAATCGACGAGTGTTGTTTTTTTATTTCCGCATTTACATTCTCGTCTTTGGTTGATTATTCAAAAAGAGGGCAAAATCTGAAAAACCGAGATAATCTATTCACCCCCTCTAGATTATCGTGAGCCACTGACTAACAAGTGGTATCAAAGCCAAACTCTTTGGCTAGCTCGTTCCGAGTAAAGAGGAAAGATCCATGGCTACGAATGACGCTTATCTCACCACCGGCGCTCCACCAACAAGCCACCATTGTTCGACGCCAACAACTACGCATTTTGGAAAGACCGCATGGAGTGCTTTCTACAAGGGTGCTGGATTTGACATATGGAATGTGGTTATTGAAGGAGTTGATCAACCAACAAAAAAATGGAGGATGGCACCTCGACTCCTAAACCTTTCAAGGAGTTCGATGAAAATGATAAGAAGGCTTTCTCTCTAAACGGTAAGGCCTTAAATATTTTGCATTGCTCACTTACCGCCACCGAGTACAATCGCATACGAGGCATAAGGTCGGCACATGAGGTTTGGGAAAAATTGGAGACTATATATGAAGGGACAAAGAAGGTCAAGCAAGCTAGAAAGACCATGCTTGTTAAAGACTTTGAAAACTTTAACATGTATGATGGTGAAAGCATCTCCAAGATGGTGGAAAGGCTTGACAACATTGTCAATCCTCTTGTGGCCCTCGGTAAAGTCATCTCCGAAGAAGACAAAGTGACTAAGGTATTGAATGCTCTTCCCGGCTCATGGTCCGAAAAGGTGACGGCAATCACGGAAGCACAAAATCTTGAGACACTCAAGTTTGACGAGCTCATCGGGAACCTCCTCATCTATGAAGTCTATCTCAAGGAGAGGAAAAATACCAAACCAACCATCAATCAATCGGGTATGCAAAATATTCCTAAAGGTCTTGCTTCCTCTTCTAATAATGCATACTATGATAATGATGATGATGATGAGGAGACGGCCGCACTTGTTCGAAAAATTTGCAAAATTTGTGAATAAAAATAAAGCAAGAAAACCAAGAGATAATGCTTGCTTTAAATGCGGAAAACCCGGCACTTCATTGCCGATTGCCCAAAGCTCGATGAAGAGGAGCAAAAAGAAAAGGAAGCCTTTTACAAAAAAAAGAAGGCTCTAAATGCGGAAGTCAAAACATGGGATGAACTACTCGAAACAACCGATGAGGAAGGAGAAACCGAACACGGTCTCATGGCTATAGACGATGAAAACAATGAGGTACACTCAAATTCTTCTACTTCCTCCATAGTTGATGACTTGCAATGTGATTTTGATGAATTGCAAATTGAGTTTCAAAATTTAATCGTTAAATACAAAAATTTGAAAAAGGAGCATAAGGAGATTAAGGTTGAAAAGGAAAAATTATTTACCTCTTATGAATCTTTAGACAAAGCTCATGCTCTTACTCTTACTAGAATTCATTCTCTTGAAACCGAAAAGGAATCGCTCACAAAAGATATTGAATGTTTGAAAAATGACGTGCATCGTTTCAACATAAGTACGGATAAAGTCACAAAAATTTTAGATGCACAAAGAGGTGAGCATTCCAAATCGGGACTTGGTTATAAGCCATTTCAAAGTGTTTTTAAGAAAAATAACCAAGGTCCGACTTTTGTACGTGCCAATAATTATAATACTCCTACTTGTTTTTATTGTGGCAAAGTTGGACATTATGCTAATAATTGCAAATTGAGAAATAGCTCAACACATGTTTGGAGACCCAAAGGTCTCAAGACTAACCCCCATGGACCCCAAAATTATAGGGTACCTAAAAGAAATGATTTTGTAGGTAATAGGGGCTATAACAACCATGGAGGATTCGAAATGGCTCGTGGACAGCGGATGTTCACGCCATATGACCGGGAGAGAGAGCTTTTTACCAACATCAAGCTCCAAGAAGGGTATGGTCATGTTCGGCAATGGCAAAGGAAAAATTCTTGGAAATGGAGAAATTGGTAACTCTTTCTTTTCTCTCTTTGTAATGTTCTTTTAGTAGAAGGGCTTAAGTTTAATTTGATAAGTGTTAGCCAACTTTGTGATTCAAATTATGATGTTTCTTTTAATAAAGAAAAATGCCTTATTCTTAAAAATGGTAATATTATTTGTGAAGCAAATAGAAAAGGCAATCTTTACAAAATTTGTACTAGTGATTTGGTTAGTCAAAATGTTTCTTGTCTTGTCGCCAATAATGATTTAACGAGTTTATGGCATAGGCGACTCGGACATGTTGGATACAAGAATTTGAAAAATATTTACAAAAACCAACATGTAAAAGGACTACCCAAATTGAATTTCGAAAATCTTGGCTTATGTGACACTTGTCAAAAGAACAAATTAGTTAAGAGTAGTTTTAAGCCCAAAATGAAATTTCCACTACCAAACCCCTACAATTGCTTCACCTTGATTTGTATGGGGATATTGGTACTGACTAGTCTAAGTGGAAAACATTACACTCTTGTTATAGTCGATGATTATTCGAGATATACTTGGGCTCTTTTTCTTACCAATAAAAACGATGCCGTTAATGAGTTTGTTAAGTTGTGTAGACTTATTGAGAATGAAAAAGAAGATACTATCAAGTCTATTCAAGCGATCGAGGTGGAGAATTTGACGGTGAATTTAGAGTATTTTGTGAAACCAAAGGATATGCTCATAATTTCGGCTCCAAGGACACCTCAACAAAATGGAGTAGCGAACGGAAAAATCGAACATTACAAGAAATGAGTCGATCCATGCTCAATGAATTTTCACTTCCAAAGTATTTTTGGGCCAAGCCGTAAGTACCGCTTGCCATGTCATTAACCGAGTTTATATTCGTCCTAAAATGAATAAAACTCCATATGAGCTTTGGAAAGGAAGAACTCCAAATATTAGTTATTTCAAAATATTTGGATGTAAGTGCTTTATTTTGAATACTAAGGATCAATTGGACAAACTTGATCCTAAGGCCGATGAAGGTATATTTATGGGGTATTCAACCAAGAGCAAAGCATATCGGGTTTACAACAAGACTAGCATGGTTGTTGAAGAATCTATTCATGTCAAATTTAATGAAGCCTCGGGTGTTGAAAGAATACCCAATGACGATAGTGATGAAGAGGATATTGTTGAACCTATTGTTCAAAGTGATGCTCATAATGATAAACCTTCTATTTCATATGATCAACCTTCAAGTTCAAATGTTCCTCAAGAAGATAGGGGTATATCAATCTTCCCGTGAAGCATTGAAATTTAAGGAGATCACCCAAAAGATCTTATTATTGGTGATCCCCTTGATAAAGTAATGACTCGAAGGAATTTTGCCGAGAAAGCTCTTATATCTCAAAAAGAGCCTAAAAATGCTAAGGAAGCTATTGAGGATGAAGATTGGTTTTTGGAAATGCAAGAGGAGTTGAATCAATTTGAAAGAAATGATGTATGGGAATTAGTACCTTGTCCTCCATCTCAAACAATTATTGGTACTAAATGGGTATTCCGAAACAAACTCGATGATCAAGGCAACATTGTTCGAAATAAGGCAAGGTTAGTAGCTCAAGGGTATTGTCAAGAAGAAGGTATTGACTATGATGAAACTTTTGCTCCCGTGAAAGACGTTTAGAAGCTATTCGTATTTTACTTGCCTATTCTTGTTTCAAAAATTTCAAACTTTACCAAATGGATGTTAAATCCGCTTTCCTAAATGGTATTATTCAAGAAGAAGTTTATGTAAAACAACCTCCGGGTTTGAAAATTTTTCTAGGCCTAATGATGTTTATAAACTTAAAAAGGCTTTGTATGGTTTAAAACAAGCACCCGTGCATGGTATGATAGACTTAGCTCTTTTCTTTTGCAAAATGGTTTTACAAGAGGTAAAGTTGATACTACACTCTTTGTTTTTGAAAAAGGGCAAGATTGTTTACTTGTGCAAATTTATGTTGATGATATTATCTTTGGTGCTACTAATGAATCTTTGTGCAAGAAATTCTCCAAGTTAATGCAAGGTGAATTCGAGATGAGTATGATGGGGGGAGCTAAACTTCTTTCTTGGACTTCAAATTAAGCAATGCCAAGAAGGTATTTATATTTCGCAATCAAAGTATACAAAAGAACTTTTGAAGAAATTTGGCATTGAAGAAGGAAGAACCGTCTTGACTCTTATGGCAACCAATGTCAAAATTGACAAAGATGAAAAAGGCAAGTCGGTTGATGAATCCAAGTATCGAGGTATGATTGGTAGTTTACTTTATTTAACCGCTAGTAGACCGGACATTCTTCATGCCGTATGCCTATGTGCTCGTTTTCAAAGCAATCCCAAGGAATCTCATATGAGTGCCGTTAAAAGGATTTTTCGATATTTGAAAGGCACCATTCAATATGGTTTATTTTATCCAAAGAATGAAAATTTTTCTCTTAAAGGTTATAGTGATTCGGACTATGCGGGTAATATTGATGATCGGAAAAGTACTTTGGGATCATGTCATTTTTTAGGCGATTGCCTAGTTTCTTGGTTTTCAAAGAAGAAAAATCGTGTTTTTCTTTCAACGGCCGGGGTCGAATATATTTCCGCCGCATTTTGTTGTACTCAACTTCTTTGGATGAAACAAACCTTAGCGGATTACAAATGCTCTTTTGAAAACGCACCTATCTTTTGTGATAATGTATCCGCTATAAATATTGCTCAAAACCCGGTTCATCATAACCGTATTTAAACATATTGAGATTCGACATCATTTTCTAAGGGATTGTGTTTCAAAACGAAAAATTGAGATATCGTTTGTGCCATCTCAAGATCAATTAGCGGACATTTTTACAAAACCGCTAACTTCCGAGACTTTTGTGTCAATACGAGCTCGGTTAGGCATAATGCATATTGAATGAGGTCTACGTTTGCATTTTGCATGTTTTTAAAACTTAGGGGCGAAAAATCGGATTTTTGGTTGAAAATTCGGATTTTGAAAAATTTGTCAAACAAATGGGTCGAAGAGGTTGAGGGCAACCGGTCGCCCTCTCAACGCCGACCGGTCGCCCTCAACCACGACCGGTCGCCCTAAGCCATTTTTTGGTTTAAAATCGTTCATCTTCAAAGATTAGTCATTTTCACTCATTTTGGCCATTTTTCGCCCCTTTGCCAAATGCACACTATTGTCACTCAAAATTGATTTTTATGCATTCCATTTATATCTTGACCTTATATAGCATGTTTATCATCATCATTGCTCGCCTTTTCCGATCAAATGGTAAGAATTTTCCTTACTTTGCTCAAATGGGTTGAACCTCGAGTTTATGGCCTTTCTTGTATATTACTTGATGAAATTATTTTATGATCATGATGAGCTTAGTTGTTATCTTTGTATTGTATGATGATTGGTATGATTTGGTGATGAAAATTTTTGGCTTGGATCATTTACAAGGGCTATATACAACTCTTTTTATTTTTCACGCCCACAATGTGTTCGATGAAATGTTTCAATGAAAATTTCAACTTCTACATGATTCTCTCGCTTCCAAAAGTCTTCTATACTCTTTGAGATCATGTTTTGGGAAATAAAACGAGCGTATGAACTCTTCATGATACATTTCTCCCATTTTCCTTGGTTTTTAAGCCTAAAATTGCTCAATGGTTGATAAATCGTCTCTTTGGCGCGCACTTTGATATATTTGTATGATGTTTTTATTGTCCTAACATTCTTTTTGATGATTCCAAAGGGGAGAAACAGAAAATGGCTCGTTAGCTCAAAGAAGCTAATAAAAGCTCGAAATAGTTTTATAAGCTATGGCTTGTTTAAGCCATAAGTTGTGAAGAAAACTTAGTCCAATTGTTGTTTTATGGACTTGTTTGCATGGACATTAAGTATTTGTGACAGGGGAGCTTCTAAGCTCATGGAGTTATTGTTTATTTTGTAAAAGCTTGTGCTTCTAGCTTATGCAATATTTCTTCTTAATGTGCTTGTTGATAGGGGAGCTTTTGTAAAATGTTTTTAAACGGATAGTTTACTCTTAAACCGGAAAATTATTTTGTTTTTCAAATCGTCCTCTTGAAAATTGTTTTGGTTTGTAATCATCAAAAAGGGGGAGTTTGTTAGATAAATGTTTTTATCATGATTTTGATGATTTTGTTCTAATGAGTTTTTATACCAAAACAATGTCCCTAAATGTTGTCCCAACACTTCCAATCGATCTAAAATGTTTTTACTATTTTTTGGAGTATTTCTTGAAGTTAATATTCGATTTAAAATTGGACAACACTTTTGTTTCAGGCTCGACCGGTCGCCCTATAGGGCAACCCGTACCTGAGTTGAGTTTTGAAACAGAAAATGGGACGTAAGAAAAAAGGGCAGGGCGACCGGTCGACCAGGTGGGCGACCGGTGTGGTCGACCGGTCGACCGGTGGGCGACCTGTACCTGCAAGTTGGATTTTTGTTCCAGACTTCTCTGTTTCGTGAAAAACGCAAGGGCAACCGGGTCAGTACCGGTGGCGACCGGTCGCACTCCCCTTCGACCGGTCCCCCTGTGTAAAAATTCGCAGAATTCAATTTCAATCTTATCTCTGCGCGACGGCCGAACCCCATGTTTGACAAAGAAACTATCCGCTTGCGTTTTTGCATGACCTTTTCCTATTTTGTGGAATTGATTTCTAACAGCTATATTGATGATTTTAAATGGTTTCTTTTTGCAGCAAATCACTCCCCAAGGAGGAGCCAATGTCTGGAAATCAAAGCCAAGACCTCTCCTATAAATAGAGGCCTCATTCAAGCAACAACATACAACACTCAATACAAGCAAAGAGCAAACAAAGCAAACACTTTCATATATCTTGTTGTATTAGCCTTAGCACTTTCACTTGCACAAATTTGAGGTCTAGGCTTTCAATTCTTGATTACACTTGCACTCATATTGTATCAATCATTATTGAGTTGTAATCTTGATTTTGGTCATCATTCAACACAAGACATCCTTGTGAGTATTCTTGTGGTAAGAATACACTTGGGTGATCTAGGTGATAGGTGTTTGAAGGTTGTGGTAATCTTCAAAGGTGTTGTAAAGAGGGTTGTGGTAATCCTCAAGGTGTTGTAAGAGGGTTGTGGTAATCCTCAAGGTGGTGTAAGAGGATTGTGGTAATCCTCAAAGTGGTGAAGGAGGGTTGTGGTAATCCTCAAGGTGTTGTATTAATTTTTGGTAAATTAATAAAATCTTTTCTTTCTTTTTGAAATCCATCCGGAGATACTTTGGGGTGGTAGAGGATTAGGCCCTAGGTGGGTTGAACCTCTTTAAATCGACGAGTGTTGTTTTATTTCCGCATTTACATTCTCGTCTTTGGTTGATTATTCAAAAAGAGGGCAAAATGAAAAACCGAGATAATCTATTCACCCCCTCTAGATTATCGTAGCCACTGACTAACACTTCTTCTATTTATCGGCTTGAAACCCTCAAAAATCCGTCCAAAAAGGCCCAAAAATAATAAGCCCACGTTCACGCCGGATCACGCACAACAACAGCGTTGCCGACGCCGCTGCAAATAAGGCCGATGATAAGCTGCAGCGCATACGCTCAAGTCTGCTGTTGCCTACCTGCTGCGCTGAAGATCACATGCCTCGCTGCGGGTCTGTTGTTGTTGTGCGGCTGCGCCGGGCTTTGTTGATTGGTCGTTGTCTGCTCTTGTTGATTGGCCGCCGCCGCATGTTCCGGGCGCCATGTCTGCTCGCTTGATTGACGCGTTGCGGCACTAGGAGGCGGGCTGCAGCGCGCCTAACGTCGTCCCACTTCTGCTGGTTGTATATTCGGGGCGTTGTAGCCCTTGTTTGTTTTGGTGCCGCAAAGACCACTCCTTTTCCCTACGCATCGCACCATTTTTTCACCCCGCGCTACGGCGCGGAGTTTGGCGCTGCGGTGTCCCGGTCTTGCTCGATATTTTCCCATTTTTCCGCTTCTAAAATGCGATCTTTACCGTCCAAACACGTTTTTCACTGTTTTTACTCAATTTGGCTACCAAGACTTGTCCCGACTCACAAACGACAACTAATTACATGAATTCAACTCAAATGACGCTAAAAACTCGAAAAACACCGCAAAATCCTAGTCTAGAATATTCAATACATTGGTATAAAAACCAACTTAACAGTGGTCCTAAGAAATCACTAATTGACTACTTCCTAACCGTAAAAAGCGATAAAAAATATGCAAAGATTGCAAAGTAATACCGGAGAAAGCCTCACCACCCAACATGACTACTAGTTTTGGATATCAAACTTATTAACATACACTTAAAGAGAAAGAAAATTAACATACCGAGAATTAAGTGGTGAAACTTAAACAATAAAGAAAAAAGAGATAGTTTTGTCAAATCTTTAGTAGAAACCATTGATTGGAAAGTAGAAGACAAAGCCGATGATACATGGAACTATGTAACTACTCAAATGAAAAAATCGCAAAAGAAACATTAGGGGTGTCAAATGGTAATAAATGGAATAAAGAGTCATGGTGGTGGGCTCAAGAAATCCAAGAGAAGGTAAAGGAAAAACGAACTAGTTATAAAGTATTATATTCCTCTAAAACCGAAGAAAATCTTAAAAGATATAACGACGCCAAAAAAATAAGTAAGAAGAGCAATATATGAAACAAAAACCAATGCATATGAAGATTTATATAAAAACTAGATACTAAGGAAGGAGAGAAAGATATATATAAAATAGCAAAATTTAGAGAAAAACAAACAAGAGATCTAACCCAAATTAAATGCATAAAAGATGAGAATGATAATATTTTAGTGAAAGACGAGGACATAAAAGATCGATGGAAGAGGTATTTCAATAATCTTTTTAACGAACCGAAGATGAATGAAATCACATTAGGGAACTAGGCCAATCTGAATCGAATAGAAATCGTACCTTTTATCGTAAGATTCAACTTCATGAAATAGAAAAAGCACTAAACAAAATGAAAACGGCAAAGCAGATGGTCAGATGATATATCAATGAAGCATGGAAATGTCTAGGTGGAGTTGGAATTGCATGGCTTACTAAATTATTTGATGTTATCCTAAAAACTAAGAAAATGCCTAATGAATGGAGAAAAAGTATATTGATACATATATATATATATATATATATATATATAAACAAAGTGGATATACAAAATTGTGCAAATTATAGGGGAATTAAATTAATAAGTCATACAATGAAACTATGAGAAAGAGTTATAGAAGCAAGAATAAGAAATGGAACTAGTATATTAGATAATCAATTTGGCTTCATGCCGGAAGGTCCACAATTGAAGCTATACACTTAATTAGACGATTATGTGAACAATATAACGAGAGAAAACAAGATTTACATATGATTTTTATTGACCTGGAAAAAGGCATACAATAGAGTCAACCGGGATATAATGTGGCGCGTATTGGAAAAAAAAAAAAAGAGGAATAAAAATAGCTTACATAAATGCCATAAAAGATATGTATGATGATATAACATGTATCAGACACCAACAGGAATGTCTAGTGAATTCTCAAACACTATAGGTTTGCATCGGGATCCGCTCTAAGCCCTTACCTTTTTATCCTAATAATTGATGAAATCACTAAACACTTACAAAAATCCATCCCCGAATGCATGCTATTTGCGGACGATATATTTTTAATTGATGAAACAAGGGAATGAGTAAATGCAAAATTGGAAGTTTGGAGAGAAGCACTCGAATCAAAAGATTTTAATATAAGCAGGCTAAAACAGAATACATGGAATGCCACTTTAGTAAAAAAACAACAGAACAATGAGACGAAGGTTAAAATTGATGGACATAAAGTGAGTATAACAAAGAGTTTTAAATACTCGGGATCTATAATTGAAGAGAATGGAGAAATCAATAAAGATGTCACACATAGGATTCAAAGCGGGTTAAAATAAATGGAGGAGTGCATCTTCTATCCTTTGGACCGTAAAATACCATTAAAATTGAAAGGAAAATTTTATAAAACGGCCATAAGGCCCGCAATGCTTTATAGAGAGAATGTTGGGCGACTAAATATGAACACGAACAAAAAATGAGGGTAGCAGAGATGAGAATGTTAAGATGGATGTGCGGACACACTAGATTAGATAGAATAAGAAATGAACACATTAGAAACAAAGTGGGAGTAGCACCAATAGATGAGAAAATTAGAGAAACACGATTAAGATGATTTGGACATATTTATAGGAGACCTTTAGATGCACCTGTGCGATGTTTAGAAGGTAGAGAATCACTCACACAAATCAAAAAAAGCAGAGGTAGAGCTAAAAAGACTTGGAAAAAAAGCTATTAAACAAGATATGCTATACCTAGAAATCAATGAAAATATGGCTTATGACCGTAAAAGATGGCGCGATATGATCCGTATAGCCGACCCCACGTAGTGGGATTAAGGCTTAGTTTGTTGTTATTGTTGTTGTAAAGTAACAAATTTAAAAAAAGAGAAAGTGCGGGGAATGAGGAAAGTGATGAATTTTTATCCTCAAGTTCAACAAAATCATTTTTAAGACGTATGTTGGGCTAAGATTAATAGGGTGCACTTTACCAAGTAAATATCAATTTGAGGGTACAATTTGCCATTTTTGTAATTTTAAGGTGTAAAGTGACAAATGTATATAATATGAGGGTGCCAAATGCCAATTACCCGTGAAAGAAAACAACACAAGAACGAAAAACGAAATGGAAACAAATTAATTTCGGCTAAAATTTTTGGGAAATTTAACAAAATACCCCTTTTTCTAGGGATAATTTTGATTTTTGCCCCTAATTATTAAAATCAGATTTTTGCCCCTAATCCTCTACCAAAAACACCAAAATACCATTTTACTTAAAAAAAAAAAAAAAAAAAAAAAAAAGAGAAAAACAGAGGAACCCATCTGCTACATCTATTGACCCTCAATTCATCAGTACACAGTTTTACTGTCTTTATTCTCTCTCGAAAACCCTCAAGAATCCCAGTTTCCAATTTTCTTGAAGATCACCGCAGTTAAGGTACTATTCTTTTGCTTCTAATTACGTTACTGCAAAATGGGTTTTCAATGTTATGCGCAAAAATATATCTTTCTTGCAGTATCTAGAATTTAAACGTCTGTACCAAATTTTCGTACTTCTGCTGTTAGGGTTTATGTTAAATATTTCAGAATTTTGTCAAGCCCTTAATTTTAATAATAAATTTGTATTCTTGATAGAGAAATCTTGATTATGGAAGATGACGTAGCTCCGGGTAGTAGTGGTGGTGTTTCAGTGAGTGAGAAATTGCCCACTAAACCATTTCTTGAAAATATTGGCGGTGATAATAAGGTAGAAGAGTCTTATGAAGAGGAAATAATGGTGGAAGTTGTGGGATCTGATGTATTTGTTGATGGGGTCAGTTGTCAAAAAGAGGGTTTTTTGGGGTCTGGAGAAGTTAGAGGTCGAAATGTTTCGGAGGCTACGGATGTATTGGATGAAGGGGATGTAAATAAAATAGGTGAAAGTGAAGTAGACGTCGGTTTTAGTGAATCTGTTGGTGCTGAGGGCCGTGCAGTTTGTGAATTGTCGTCGAAAGACGTTCGTGTTTCAGAAGCAACGGTCGTGGACGCCTGAAATTTTGAACCGCCCTGCTGTTGAAGGAAGTAATATTACTGCAGAGAAAGGAGGGATATCATTGCCAAGTAATAACGCTTCAAATGTTGATCACTCGCGTGAAGATTCTGTGACGTCTAACAAGGCAGCTAGTGAATCCGATGGTGCTCGATTTGTGCTTTCTGAGGTTTCTGTCGGGCCTAATAGTGAAGGTCCCGTTAGTATTCAGGCTGGTGGAACGGATAGGGCTGTTGATGAAGTTGGTTTAGTTACTGCCACTGATGGAGTTTTTGAGGCTGATGCTGAAAATGGTAAAATCGTTGATGAAGAAGTTCTTGCTGCAGAAAATAAAGACTCTATTCTTAAAACGGATGCCCTTGTCTCTGATGTCCAGGATGGGAATCAGGGTTCCTTAAAAGAGTCTCATGGTATAAAGTGTGAGCCAAAACATGGATTCGATGATGCTTCATGTGCTAGTCCAGAGTCGTCTAGTCATGAAAGATCTTCTGTCGGTGAAAGAATGGAAGTTAAAGGTGCGGAATTTAAAGGTGAACAACTTGATATCAAAGATGGAGCATCAAATTTTACTCTCCCACACTTAAGTTGCGGCGTAAGCAACGATGAATGCTTGAAGAATGGTGGAGATGTAGAAACTGATATGGTCCATCAAAACCATGCGGTTTCAAACGAACCAACCCAACGGTCTGGTGGAGGTGATACTGCTGAAGTGAGCGAAGACAACGGCCTGAATATTGAGATTCTAGCTGATACAGAGGAAAATCAGTCAAATATGTTGACCTCAAGTTGTTCAGTAGATACAGAAATTGTACAAGCAAATTCTGTAATAAGCGACCAAAACGTAGCAGTCTTTCAAGTGAAAGTTGTGGATGGGGAGGGATCTTGTGAAAAAGGTGACCCTATTGTTCCTGAAATATCGATTAAGTGCCCGGGAAGTGCTGAAATTGCAGCGCTTTGACGCGTCTGTCGAAAATATGTATCTTTCAACAGAAGATTCATGCTCAAAAGTCGAGACGGATGATGCCAAGGTGGCGGAACATCATGTTACGTGCAATGATCCTCTTGTCGTTGTTGAACTTGGGCTTGATATTGTTGTTGAAGAGTATGGATCTTCTCAAAATAAGGAACAAGAGGTTGCTGGGCAAATAACCGAATCAGCAAATATTCCTGTTCAAATAACCGAAGCATCGAATGACAAGGTTGTAGTATCGATTTGTTGCCAAATGAAGTCACTAGCATCGTGTTTGATGTGGATACTTCCCGTGATGAGGCTGATGCTGAAAATGGTAAAATCGTTGATGAAAAAGTTCTTGCTGCAGAAAATAAAGACTCGATTCTTAAAACGGATGCCCTTGTCTCTGATGTCCAGGATGAGAATCAGGGTTCCTTAAAAGAGTATAATGATATAAAGTGTGAGCTAAAACATGGATTCGATGATGCTTCACATGCTAGTCCAGAGTCGTCTAGTCATGAAAGATCTTCTGTCGGTGAAAGAATGGAAGTTAAAGGTGTGGAATTTAATGGTGAACAACTTGATTTCAAAGATGGCGCTCCAAATATTACTCTCCCACATTTAAGTTTGCGGGCGTAAGCAACGATGAATGCTTGAAGAGTGGTGGAGATGTAGAAACTGATATGGTCCATCAAAACCATGCGGTTTCAAACGAACCAACCCAATGTGCTGGTGGAGGTGATACTGCTGCAGTGAGCGAAGACAACGGCCTGAATATTGAGATTCTAGCTGATACAGAGGAAAATCAGGCAAATATGTTGACCTCAAGTTGTCCAGTAGATACAGAAATTGTACAAGCAGATTCTGTAGTAAGCGACCAAAAAGTAGCAGTTTTTCAAGTGAAAGTTGTGGATGGGGATGTATCTTGTGAAAAAGGTGATCGTATTGATCCTGAAATATCGATAAAGTGCCCGGAAGTGCTGAAATTGCAGCGCTTGATGAGTCTGCGAAAATATGTATCTTCCAACAGAAGATTCATGCTCGAAAGTCGAGACGGATGATGCCAAGGTGGCGGAACATCATGTTACGTGCAATGATCCTCTTGTCAGTGCTGAACTTGGGCTTGATATTGTTGTTGAAGAGTATGGATCTTCTCAAAATAAGGAACAAGAGGTTGTTGTGCAAATAATCGAATCACTAAATATTCCTGTACAAATAATCAAGCATCGAATGACGAGGTTGCGAGTATCGATTTGTTGCCAAATGAAGTCACTAGCATCGTGCGTGATGTGGATACTTCCCGTGATGAGGCTGATGCTGAAAATGGTAAAATCGTTGATGAAAAAGTTCTTGCTGCAGAAAATAAAGACTCGATTCTTAAAACGGATGCCCTTGTCTCTGATGTCCAGGATGAGAATCAGGGTTCCTTAAAAGAGTATAATGATATAAAGTGTGAGCCAAAACATGGATTCGATGATGCTTCACATGCTAGTCCAGAGTCGTCTAGTCATGAAAGATCTTCTGTCGGTGAAAGAATGGAAGTTAAAGGTGTGGAATTTAATGGTGAACAACTTGATTTCAAAGATGGAGCACCAAATATTGCTCTCCCACACTTAAGTTGCGGCGGAAGCAACGATGAATGCTTGAAGAATGGTGGAGATGTAGAAACTGATATGGTCCATCAAAACCATGTGGTTTCAAACGAACCAGCCCTACAGGCTGGTGGAGGTGATACTGCTGAAGTGAGCGAAGACAACGGCCTGAATATTGAGATTCTAGCTGATACAGAGGAAAATCAGTCAAATATGTTGACCTCAAGTTATCCTAAAAATAGTTCCGAGTCTAAGGAGAGAAGCTTGACCGAATTAATGGGTGTTACTGAATACTCTCCAGATGCTGAAGACGAGTCGTTTGCCGAAGAATCGGTTTCGTTGTCTCCTGTGAAGAAACGAAAAGCACTCGATCATCCTCTACCCGACGGATACGATAAAAGGGTAAGTATATATGCTGCAAAAGTATCTACCCCAATGAGTCAAACTCCTAAGCCTTCATTTAAAATCGGTGAATGCATCCGTAGAGTAGCTAGCCAATTAACGGGGTCCACTTCATTGGGTAAGGTCAACAACGAAGATATAGTTATCGATGGCTCTCCGAAGATATATGAGCACTCCGAAAGACGAAGTGTGATTTTTTCAGCAGAATCGTCTTCTGTGAACGAGATGCTATCAAAACTTCAGCTTCTCGCGCAAGATCCCAAGAAAGTACACAGCTTTCTACATGTGATCCATACTTTCTTCATGGGTTTCAGAAGTACGATAGCTTTGAACAGACGAGGTAGAAAGAAAAACGCTGATCAAACACCCGGCGGGTCGGCCGAAGATTTTGAATTCGACGATGTGAATGACTCTTATTGGACTGACAGGATCGTGCAAAACTATTCCGAGGAGCAACGGTTGAACAATAGCGCGAACGGGGTGGGAAATCTTCAGATAGTGCCGTTTGGTTTAGAAAAATCCGTGAAGCCGGGTCGTAAACCAAATTCGAGAAAGAGATATTCGACCGGGAGCTATCCAACCGCAGCCACCGAATTAGACGAGAATGTTAAACGGAGGAAGCAGGAGTCGTCGCCAGCTGAGCTTATATTGAATTTTGCGGAGAGGAATAGCGTTCCGTCCGAAATCAATCTGAATAAAATGTTTAGACGGTTCGGGCCTTTGATGGAGTCCGAGACGGAAGTGGATCATGAGTCTGGTTGTGCCAAGGTGATCTTTAAACGGGGTTCTGATGCAGAAGTTGCTCGCAATAGTTCCGAAAAATTTAACATTTTCGGGCCAGTTCTTGTTAATTACCAGATAGGCTACGCACCCTGATCTCCGTAAAAGTTTTGCCTGTTGCAATACCTCCTCCCCAAGAAGATGCGGCTTTGATGCTATAGGAGTATGGTAATTATCTGTGCTCATTTCTGGAGATATATGAAAATAATGATTATATTGCGTATATGCTCGATTTATTGCTATTTTTGCTAAGTTATACTGTTTTAGTCTTTCAGGGCAACACATTGTCATCTACTTTCTTCTCAATGCCCTCTCCACTTATTATTTGTTTGTTGGGTGAATTACAAAAACTACCCGAGGTTTTAGTCTAATTACAAAACGCCTCCGTTTATCTTTTAAAATTACAAAGGCCCCTTATCATATTACAAACACCCTCTTGAGGTTGCATTTACTTAACAAATAAATACCTCCCTCTTGATGGTGCAACTTATAAAAACTAGAAACAGTTGTAAAAGGTATTTATAATTTATATATAATTTTGAAAGATAACTCCATTCTTTTGTAACCAGAGTGAAAATCAAGAGTTGTTTCTGTAATTAGCCCTTGTTTGATTATTGTTGCTTTCATCTTCACTAACCTTTTTACTCAATGAAATGCACCAATTATTTACTTGGTCTTTTTCGCTTGGTCTCTGTTGTTCGTGTTTGTTTTATTGTACATTTTAGTGAAATTGGCAACATTAAAATTCTCGTTTTTTTCCTACACAGGTGTCCTAATTTAGCTGCCTTTGCGTTGTCTAATTATTATTACTCTCGACCAGAATGGTGAATTAACGGGTCGGAATCCTGAAAGAGGAAAAGCTGATTTGCGAAGCGATTCTTAGAATTAGCTGCTGCTGGAAGGAGGTAACCTGAACGACGTTATCTGGTTATTAATTTATCGATTTGTTTGTATCAAGAGATGTTTACGATGTTATATAACTTATATTCAAGGACGAACTAAACGAAGTTGTCTGATGTGTATCACTAGCTTTTTCTTATATGTAATATTCCCAGTTGATGTTCTGCATTTGGTAACTGTGTTCTGGTAACATAGTGTTATGCTGCACCTTCTGTTTAATGTGGTGATAAATCTTGGCATATAATTGCAGCATCTATATTTATTGTCATTGCCAATGTGGGAAAAGATCGGAGGTACTGTAAAAGTTTTTAGAGAAAATGTGAAAATTGGAGTGATTCAACATACAGTACTTGTTATAGGTCATCGGTTCAATTGATCGGGTCGGATGTAATCGTGTTCAACTACCGCCAAACTGATTTAGAGGGTGTTTTTTTTTTTTTTTTTTGAGAAGGATTTAGAGTGTGTTTGGATGAGCTTATTTGAGAAATCGTATAAGTTCCAATTGATTATTGTCATAGTAATTGTTCGTTTTCCTTGACAATACTATGCAATTGCACAGGTGATGCGATGTTATCCAATTGAAAGACCACCCAAATACCTCGTGATTTTAACACGTGTCTATGCCATATGCATGTATTTTATTTTTTTAAAAAAAAAATATATCAAAATATGACAAATGTCAAAATTACATGGATTGGATGGTACCCAATAGCCCAATTTCACATGACAATAGAAGGTCCTACCGATTTATTATGGTTATGTTACCGATGGATAATGTGTAGTTTCTAATTTTATTAGGGCCAAATTTGTTACTTCCTGCATACTAGTGCGCTACAAGGTATTGTCATTGGTAATTGGTGATATTCGTATTGTGACAATAAAATGTCATGTTTGAATTATTGTGGTAATCTTTGCTATCGTTGCAAATATGTCAAAAAATTATGCATAATTTTTGTCTCGTTAATTTTAATTTGTAATAATTTATACTCAATTAATGTTATAATAAATTTTAGGGTTAATTACAAAAAAAAAAACCTTAATATTTGGGCTAATTACCAAAAAAATCCAAAGATTCACGAAAATTACAAAAAACCCCTTGAGGTTTGGTTATAACTTACACCTTACATTTCCCCCTTTAAAAATAAAAAATATATTAAAATCCCTAGATATTTATTAAAATACTACAGTTTCCCCCTTAAATTTAACGCATAGTTAAATCTGATGGTTTTTTAATTTTTTTTTTGTAATTTTGAAACATCTCTGTTTTTCTTTTTATAATTAGCCAGGCCAAAGCTCAGGGGTGTTTTTGTAATTATCCCTAAATTTTATTAAAATTTGTGAACAAGATAAAAATTTGTAATCACTTAAAGATACTTTTGACATTACCATTTGATATCCCATCTTTTTAATAGCGGCGCCACAATACGTTTTCTTTGTTTTTGGAAAGAAATAAGAAAATAATTGTCTTTATTCTCTCAAAATAAAATTAAAAACACACTATTTTGCCATCTCTTTGGTCGAAATTTCAACATTTAAACAAAAACTTGATCTAGAGACCAAACAGATTAAGGAATTTCTAGTTAATTCCTCAACTTCTTAGTTCTTACGCTACCAATGTGGTCCGACAATAAATGGAATGCTAGCACAATATTTTATAATCATATTACACTATGTGTGTAAAGTATATATCGACAGAACAATCAAATAAATAAAAGAATACACTTTTTTTTTTTTGAAGGGAAAAGTCAATTCATTGATGTTCTTGGAAAACGCCCAGTGCGATTGAACAAGGGTGGAATCGGACCACCATTTAGACAGAGTATCCATGTTCTTAGCAATAAAAGCAAGATCATGAGCTAAGAAATTAGAATTACGAGGAGTCCAAAAACTCCAAGCATCGCTAAGGATCTCATGAGTTGATGAATATCATGAAGAATGCTATCAAGATGCAGGGGACAAATAGACTCTCCATGGATGGCCAAAACCACGAAGCCGCGACGCCAAAAATAGCGAAGTGAGAGAGCGAGAGACTCGTGCCATGAGGAGTCCTTCCTTGAATGCCAAAAATTCAGCCTTCTTTAGGGTTGGTAATGCCGCCGAATTGTTTGGAAAGGCCTTTGATGAAGTTACCATGAGGGTCCCAGAGGGCAATACCAATCCCGGCGCAATTCCTATGTTTCGAGATAGCCCCATCAACGAAGATAGAGGTCCGGTGGTGGACTACCAAGTAGTGGGTGGGATGATAACGTGGGAGAGGGACGCTGCCGGCCTTGCAGCGTTTTGAAAGTCGACAACGCACGACTGCGCAGAGAGAACAACGGAGGAGGGGTCCATTCTTTGTCAAATTTGCTCTTGTTACGGTGAAACCAAAGATGATAGCAGATGGTGGCGATGAGTTCGATAGTGGCATGTCTGTTGGAGAAGAAATGATGTCACGCATCCATAAATGCCAATGGGTTGATGGAATCTTCTAAGAAGTTCGTAGAGGCCGCATTTCCGGATAGTAGTCGCGAACAGGCAAGTGGAAGAAAATGTGAGTAGAAGAGCTATCCACATCTTCACACACAGGCGAAGGTGGGTCCGAGCAAAGGCAATCCATGCTTTGCGAGGTTTTTCGGGGTGGGGATAGACGATAGTGGCGTGCATGAGCGCGGGATGAAGTGTTTGATCCGGGGTGGGAGTCGGAGTTTCAGAGGTGTTCCCAAAGCTTATCAGTGGTGTCGGGGCCGACATTTGGAGCGGGACAAAGGGGCGATTCGTCCGAATTAATAAGAGCGTGGTAGCCGATCGAATCGTGTGTTTTCCGTTCTTAGTCAAGTGCCAACACCGAGAGATCGTGAGACGGGTGTACAGGAAGTTGAATGGCGAGGATAGTGCGAGCTTCGTCTTCAGAGGGAAAACAAATTTCGACAAGGGACGGTTCCAATTGTTGCATGTTGCGTCAATGAGGGGCGATACGTTGGCATTACCGGGGAGGATATGGGGGTGGTCTGCGAACAAGAAAGCTCGAGGATCGAGGGATCCGTGGGTCGGAGTAAATCTTTGTGGAGGTTCCGAACGTATGAGTCTTCGAGCTCCCATAAGAAGGATAGCCTGCTCTCTAAGATACTTTTCCAATACCGGGAGGGTCGGTGTCTTAGGGTTGGGCATGCAAGAATCCGCAATTTGGAAAGTATTTCGCCTTATATAGTCTAGAGAGGAGGGACGAGGGAGAAGTGAGGATTCTCCAAGCTTGTTTGCTAAGCATAGCCAAGTTGAAAGCCGGAGATTTTAAACCCAAATCGCCTTGCGACGATTTCGATCGATAATTTATCCCACGATTTCCAATGGATTTTCTTTTTGTCTTGAGAATCACCCCACCAATAAGCTGCGGCTAAGCGTTGAATCTCATCGAGGATATAGCCCGGAAGTTTGAAGCAAGCCATGGAGTACGTAGGGATGGCCTGGATGATAGATTTAATAAGGGTCTCTTTTCCGGCTTGCGAGAGGTTCTTACCCTTCCACCCCGAAGTTTTTGCCAAAACACGGTCCTTAATAAAGCAAATATTTCTCTTTTATTTCGCCAACGATGGATGGTAGGCCCAAATATTTTCCGTGAGTGGTTACGCGAGGATCCCGAGTATGTGGAGAATATCGATCTCCATGTCCGGGAAGTATTTATTTGGGCTAAAGAGCACGCCCGATTTATCGAGGTTAATCTTTTGGTCCGAAATGACTTCATACTGACCGATAGCAAACAAAAAATTGGTGGCCTCTTCTTTGGTTGCATGCCCAAGAGAAGAAGTGTGTCGTCCGCGAAGAAGAGGTGAGACACCCGAGGTCCTTTTTACGATAGAGATACCATGGATTTGTAACTATATAAGGACTAAGATAACTTATCACAATTGGAATAGATAATTCACCGTCCTAAGTTTTTTTTTTTTTTTTCTGAAATATCTTTAAAAAAAGAGAGACCTTTTCTTGAATGATTTAAGAATATAAAAGTCAAAAAGGAAAAAAAGGAAGAAAAAGAAAGTTGCTCTATTATGTGTGCTATAACTAGGGATGGAATTAGGTCGGGTCAGGCCGGGCCATGCTCTGCGTCGGACGATCTAGGCCTGATTTGCATTTTTTGGGCCTAAGTTTTTCCTGAGCCTATTAAAAGCCCGTTAAAAGCCTACAAAATCATATATTTTATTTTAAAATATATTTTTATCTATTATAATAATTATATAATTATATGAAACGAATAATATTAATAAAATAAATATTAATATATTGTATTTTTTATATTTTTAGGCCATAAATAGTCCGACCTATTAGGTTTGTAAAACCATTTTAAAAGCCTAGGCCCGACCTATTTGCGTAAATGGGCTTACTAAAAGGCCTTGGTCTGACCTATTTATTAAATAAGTCAGGCCAAGCCAGACCGAAAGTAGGCTAAGCCGTAGGCTCCTGTCGGATAACATGGCCTATTTCCACCCCTAGCTACAACAAAGTATAAAAACATTCAAGTAATTAATAAGGTTAGAGCACGTGATCATAGTTTTATTGATGAATTATAATAATGAAATAGATGCCAATAATTGCATGGATATGGTGAGACATTGTTGAGGTGAGATAGACATAACCGAATCTTTGGCTCCATTTGGATTGATGGACTTGGAGCTAAAGATTTTAAATCCATAGTAATAAATCAATGAGCTTGTTTGGATGAAGTTATTTTATAATGAATTTTAAATTTTTGAAGCTATTTTTGAGTCATATTGGAGGATTTTAAAATTTTCCTATTTGAAATCCTCCACTCAAATCCTTTTATACAAATGCAACCTTAGTGATTTTCTATTAAATCAAAACTGCATACAAATAGGTTTTTTTAGTTAAACAAAATATTTTCTGGCATGGATTGCAACTGGACACAAAATGATTGAGGATAACTAGTGTAACTTTTTTTTTTTAAATTAAACAAAATATTTTATGGCGTGGATTGCAGCTGGACACAAAATGATTAAGGATAACTAGTATAAATTGGTTATATATTTGATAAATGTTGCTTAAAAACGTACAAATCACTCCAAGTTAGAGTAATTGGTCTGATAGTCCAACAGTTCAAGTTCTAAAGTCAAGGTAACTCTAAAGTAAATGTAATCTTGTAGTAGAACTAATCAGCTGCACAAACAGATAATGTTAGAAGGGTTTGAGATTGTCTCAAGAAGCTCATCCGATGCTTAAGTCTAGAAAGATATTTAAGAGATAATCGAGAGTGTGAATGAATTTAAGCTGTAAAAATGTAATTACTTACAAATGAATGGAGATTGATTGATTATTTAAATCTGAGACTTTGAGCCTCGTGGGCTTTCAGTAATGACAAAAGGCCTCACGTGCTCTCTGTAGTAGTTTTGGCCTTTTGGGCCAATAGATGATAATGTGGCCCAATAAAAAATAATTATGGATTAATAATAACAATAATTACAATTAATGCTTGAGTATTCGTAAAATAAAGGTAAATATTACTTGAAGTGGATAGATGTAATTTTGAAAGGTAATCATATTTGTTTTCTAATAAGAATGAACTTTATAGATGTTTTATAATAACCACAAGTTTGAGAATAATAGTTTTGTGAAATTACGATTTGCAAAAAAAAATTATAATTTTGAAAAAACTATTGATTTTAGTCATTTTATCCCTACAAATTGGAATTTTGCCAACGTTCATATTTCTAACCAAATCTATCGACGTGGAACCAATTCTCTCACGCGGATATCTTTCGGGTGAGTTGATGTCGATTGAGACAAAACTCATTAAATAAAAATTTACTTAGAGGATGTCTCCATGTAAGCTAAATTAGTTTTCACATTAGTAGAGTTGGCGAAAATGTGGACACACGGATTGTTCGAAAGAAATTTTTCAATTTCCGACGACCAAATGTAAAATCGAGAGGCAATGATTTTTTGGCAAATCCCAATTCTATAGGACCATTATTGTCAATCCCTGCGATTACATGACTTAATTCGCAATTTAGAAAAGGAGAATTTTTAAAGTACCCACTATGAATAGTGGGTACTCTTTTTCTACCCAATAAGATAAAAAACTTTTCTACCCAAATTGACCAAATTATCCCTCCTTTAAGTTGGTATTTTTGAATTTTGAAATTTAAATCATTATTATACCATTCAAAACCGTATAAGAAACCGTATAAAAACAAAAAACAAATAAGAAACCAAACCCATCCCCATTTCGTGCCCCAACAGTCAAAACAAAAGAAAGAAAAAAAGGAACCCATTTCGTGCGACTACAAGAAGAAGAAGAAGTATCAACCCCCCATTTCGTGCCCAATAAGAGAAGAACATGGACTCAATCGTGCCGTCGACGTCGACCGCCTCCACCTCCGCCGCCTGCCGTCCGCCGCCCGCCGCCGCCGTCGCCGCCGCTCGCCCGCCGCTCGCCGCGCCGCGTCGCCGCCTCCGCACCATCCTCCGCCGCTACCGTCGCCCTTCCGAAAAGGTAAGCATATCAATCGCGATTTTGGGTTTTAAGTTTTAAACTCTATTTATGTTAGGTTCATTGATTTAAGATTTTTAGTGTTCGATTTTGGTGTTTAGGGTTTATCAATGGGTTATTGTTGGATAAATTTGTGAATAAGTTTGATAAATTTGTGTGTTGGGTTATTGTTGGATGTTGGTGACTTTGTGTAGCGTGCGTGCACGCAATTTGATGAAGAAGATGAAGCGACACGATATCGTGCCTATGTATAAATGGGCACGATATCGTGCCTAGGTATAAACGGGCACGATATCGTGCCTAGTTATAAATGGGCACGATATCGTGCCTATGTATAAATGGGCACGATATCATGCCCTAAGTATAAATGGGAACTATATCGTGCTCAACCCTAGGTATAATGGGCACGATATCGTGCCCTAGGTATATCTTGGCACGATATCGTGCCCCAGGTTTATTTTGTGCGCCCATGAAACATCTTTGTTTTTTCCATGTATTCTTTGCTATATCGTGCCTAGATATCCATATCCATATTGTCCTACATCTTTTTTTTTACTACATTTCGCAATTTTTCAACAATTCATCTTACTAAATTGAAATTTATTAATTGTTGTAGGTCGGTCCACAATGGAAGAGACCCTCATATCATCGAGAGAGGCCCGGATCGCGGGATACGTTCGATCAAATATTATTGAGACCATCGAGAGATGAGTTGCGGGAGATCATGATGATTTATATAGTCGATTTAGCATCGGCTTTCGGATATTTTATGAATTTTGGGTATGACGGAGCCGGTTGTAATGCAAGACCGCATGCATTAGTTGCGATGGAGGTGCAGGTCTTTGGACGCTCCGGAATCGGAGTGTTGGTTCCACGTCGGAGAGCGACTATCGATTCTCTCGGCGTGATTTTGCTATGATATCGGGATTGCGATTTTCGTGGTCCATATTTGACCCTAACAAAGTGATTTTGAGGTACCCGAGAGACTGGTATATATAGGCGGTATCGCCTAGGGGTGATCGGGTTACCGCCGCATTTACGCGATTTATTTCTTTGTTGGCACCTTCCGTGACTCACTGCACGATGCCCTGAAGGTGGCGAAGGTGTTATTTGCCTTTTACATGATATCAGTGTTTCGATGGCCAACATGACCATGATGGGCCGTTGCGTGGTTTTTGATCGAGGCGACGACGATGTGGGAGACGTTCCTTGGGGGATATCCACATTCGGCAGATGCATTATAATGCATCAATATCCGAAAGGAGTATTTCCCGGAACGCGTCTTAATGTAATCATATGTATAAAAGGGAATAATGTAATGAAAGTTAATCTAAAAATAGAATAGGCTAGTAAAAATTAGTCATTTGAAACTAAATTAGGTATTTGATGGTTGTTCTTTTGCCTTGCAAAAGAACAAATGACTTTTTTATGTAGTGTTGCAAGATTGAATTACGAAAAAAATAGATTCCCTCAAAATAATGGCTTAATTTGATATAGAATATAAAAGAAGCATTTCTCTTTGTATTTTTTTGCTCCCTCTTCTTCTTTTTCTCAATTCTTTTTCTGTTTTGGTCATTACTCCTGTTTTTTCCCGTCTAAGGCTGACAATAGGAAACACTATAAAAAGTGAATATTAATGACAAAAAAGTATTAAGAAATTATTAACTTTTATTTTTTCACTAATTATATATGTGTGTATATATGTATAATGTGATGGTATCTTTTCTTTTGGCACAAAATGACATACTAGTAACAAACTAGTGTTTTAAATTATCAATATTGATATTTAATGACATATCAATATTGGCAACCTATTTGTCACTAATGATTTGTGGTGTCACTATTAAACTTAAATCATTATTGTGGCAAAATAATATTTTTTGTCTCTTAGTGTCAGGACGACTTATATATTGTGACTAATATTCTATTGTAGTAGAAGATGAGGGATGGAAGGAATGGGAACAAATAGGAAAAAGGGAGGATGAATTGGACAACAAAGTGGACTGAGCTATTAAGCGAGGGAGAGAAATGGAAAGATTTACCGCAGGGTGAAAGTGTTCGCTGACAGAGGTAAGGAGAGAGAAGAGCGTTTGAGAAGAAGAGAGAGGACAGCGTTGGAGAAGAAGGGAGAGATGATGTGATGAGGAATAGAGAGTAAGGCGATGATAGGGAAAAAGGGGAAATGAGAGAAGTAGAGAACAGAGATTGGATGGCGTTAGGGAGGAGGCTAGAAGGATGAGGCAGTGTTTGTGGTGAGGGGGAGGGAGTGAGGAGAGAGATGGAGAGCGCGTAAGAGTTGGGAAACGGGGCGGGGGCGGCCACATAAAGAAAGGAGGTGATGACGAGGATGGAAGAGGGATAGACTAGATGTAGAGTTCATAGGCTTGGGCAGTTTTAAACTGTGTTCAAGATAACAGATTGTAAGAATTTAATTCAAGATTCACTTACTTCCTATATAATTTACACTTGAGATATTATAATCACCTTTTCAACTATATACACAATGTAAAGAGATCCCTTCCAAATAAATATGTATTAACACGACATGTAATGGCAAAATGATCATTTAACAAATTGATAATTTAGCTATTTCTTTAATTTTCAGTTTGAGCAAAATGGTCAATTTATGATTTCCGTTTGGGTTTTTAGAGGAGCAAATTTAGAGGGGAGGTTTTTGGAATTGTGAAAGATGGAAGGTAGAGTTGGTACCTTAGCTATTTTCAGAGGAAGTTATGTAATTACTCCCCCCTAAAGGTTTCCTTTGACTGTTTATTTCTTTTACTGATATGATTTGCTTATTGAAAGAAGTTAACTCAGGTATCCTCCATTAATATATCCTTCTTTGAGCTTATTTTGTTTATTTTTTTAATGTTTTATTTCAGATATGAAAAATAATATTTCAAAGCTAACCTTTCACTTTTTTCTGTGCCTTCAATGATTTTCTGGAACTACCTCAATTTTGCAGTTAGAGGTATGCAAATAAGCATTTTCTACTACTTTTTCTTAACATCCTTCAGTTCATCATGTCATTATGAGTTGTGACATATCTTCAGGGTGACACCAAGGGATCTGTTCGGGGTACAGATGGATCTGCTAAGAAAGATGCAACTGGAACTCAGCTGCATTCTGATGCGCAGGTAACTTTTGCTTTTTCGTTTAGTTCTTTAACTCAGCAGATTGCAAACATTATTAATCTCCTACCAATGATCTTACTCAAAATTAAACGAATTTCTTTATTTTTTGACCCTTTGTATGACTTTGGCAGTTTGCACATCAAGGCTCTTTTTCACAAGGCTTCAGCTACTCAAACTCCCAAATCGAATATTGAGTGAGTTCACTTCACACTTCCACCTCTTTCCCTCAAAAGAAAGAAGAAAAGGAAAGAAGCTCACATAAGCTTCATGTCTCTTTCTTTCTGCACCTCTAAAGTTGTTTATATATTATGCCTCATTGCAAGACAATATTAAATCTGCGTTGGTTACACTATCATAATTCTCTTAACTGTTTTTTAATAAAAGATTTGTGTGGCTAATGCAGGATCCTTTTTGGCTTTGTCCATTTTAGGTTTCTTAGAAAATAGTTAAAAAACAACTTTTGTATCATTCTGCTGAAGTTTTTAGCTTGCACTGTTACAACTGCCATGGATTCTTTTGTGCTTAACAGTGCTTTAAAATACGAGGATTGATCTATATTCATGTTATTAAAAAATATACCGACTGCCTCTTACATTTAAAAAAGTTGGGTTATCTTTTAGGAACTCCCAAAGCCTGAGTTCCTCTACTCTGTCGCTTGACTATATTTCAACTTTTGTTGCATGTGATATTATATAAAGGAGAGCTTTATTTTTGAGTGTCTTGTGGTAGAAAGGATGTCTTGATATATGACAAGAGCTCGAAGTAAGGGACAATTTCTTGAATTGTTACTCTGCCAAGAAGGATGTTAGCAAAGTAATTGATGGTCTTTGTTGATACAGCGCCAGGGGATTATATTAGACATTGCTAAGAAGCCCATCTTTGATTACTGATTAGGGAACCTTAGAGTGAAATACTGGCTGATCTATTTGGCTAATGCTATCTTGTATGCATTGCGGTAAATTATTTACCATAGTATGCATTTCACCTTGGAAATTAAAATTTGGATTTTGATAAATTTGACAGTAAGCATTCCAAAATTATTCAAGGTCATTGTAAAATTTATTTGCCATATGCTTTTCAAGGTAACTATTGTTCAAGGTAAAATGTAGGATATTCCAAATTATGGTCAATTACAAAAACTACCCTTGAGGTTTAGCCTAATTACATAAAAAACTCAGTTATATTTTAAATTTACAAATACTCACCTTGACATTTGTTTTTATCTTCCAAGTTGCATCCTCAATTCATTCTCAAGAGGGGGTATTTATTACATAAATATAAACCTCAAGGGGGTATTTGTAATTTTGAGAGATAACTGGAGTTTTTTGTATTTAGGCTAAACCTCAGGGCTAGCTTTTGTAATTATCCCTCCAAATTATTACAATTAGTCAATTACCTTGAACAGTTAGGATATTCATTTACCAATGTATGCATTTTAAGTTACCAAACTGGAATAAATTGGCCAATACTTACCGAGCTTTGTTAATTATTCAAGCCTTACTGTTATATTTTATGCTCATCTAGTATACATGGCTGATGATTGGTTTTTATGTCACCTCAAAATTCTCGATTACTCCAATTTTGGGAGGATGTGAATTCATATGCTTGCTTGCCAAGTCAACAAGATTAGTATGCAGTTCCCGAATCATCCATCGGTCTAAGTCTCGTTTCCTTGAAACCTTGCAGTCTCGGAAACGGTTGCCTTCTGTGAAGCTAAGCGGGACGATGCAGCTTCTTTCTGCTGAATTTGTCCCTGAATATAACGGTCGTTTATGTACCTGGTATCTTTTATAACCTTCTCAGTCAAGGAAGTATAGTGGTGTGATTTTTCTTTTTGCTATTTATCATATGTATATCCTAAATTACTTTTATGATCTGTACATTTTGCTCATTAATTGTTTTTTGAGCATCCAATGTTTGATATGAGTGTGAATTGAGAAAACAGGTGCAAAGAATTCTCTGTAGCAGTGGTAAGCACAGGTTTTTATACTGCGGAACTTTTCAATCAGAGTTTGTCTTGACGTTGGATTTTAATTTATTTTTTCGCTTGCTTGCATAAAATTTTGTGTGGATTCCAAAATAACTATCCTTTAATATTTACCTTAACAATGCTTTTATGTTACAAATTACACCTTTTGAGGGGTATTGTAAAAGAAAGACTAACCTCAAGAGATGTTTGTAGTACCTTTAGGTTACATTTGGATGGGAGAATGGGAGAGGATTTGGGGGAAGGATTTCAAATAACTCCATCTAGATGGATTTCAAATCCTCCGAAATGACTCCAAAAATAGTTTCTTGGATGGACTTTCATTCCGTCCATTTTTATTTTAAAGTGAATTGTGGTGAAAATCTGTATTTGAAAAGTTGTGAATTTTTTTGGGGTGTGATCGGATGTAAGATGAAAATCTGATAATGATAGTTAAAGTAATGATTTTTTTAGCAAAATAGTAATTGAATGTGATTTGTGATATGTGGTTTGAAAATTAAGAGTTTGAAAAGTATATCTATGATGTAAATGTGTAATGACGATAGTTGATAGTGATGTTTTTTTAGTAAAATAATAAGTTGATGTGATAGATTGGAAAAGTGAGAATGAGTGAATAGTGTATTTTCTGACATTATCCCATTTCATAAGCAAAAGACATATCGGAAATCCCCCGATATTTATACAGTTACCTCCTTAAATTTAACACATAATCAAACATAATGGATTTTTTTTATAATTTTGAAATATCTCTGATTTTTTGTAATTAGCCCAAAGCTTCCCTTTATACTTATTGCAAATATACCTCTCCTTAAATTTCCAAAAATTTCAAAAGTTCAAAATTTTCAGTCGACTGATAAGTCTGATATTATTTAATTTATTAAGGGGTAAAATTTCTCTAAAGATATAGTTGCGGGGCAAGCGAAATTAGCATGAAAGAAGGGGTAATTGGCATATTGCACCTCAAATTACACTCATTTGGCACTTTACATAGAAAATATCACATTACATCCTCAAATTAATATTTACTTGGCAAAGTACACACGAAAATAATATTTTAAAATAATTTTGTTGAAATTGGGCGATAAAATTCACTCTCTCTATATAACATGAAATTCAGATTTATTTAACCAACTTAACTAGCATAAAAAGTATATGTTTTTTTTAGTAAAGTAACAAATTCAAAAAGAAGAAAAAATGTGTGGAATGGAGAAAGTGATTTTTTATCCCCCAATTTTAATAAATTCATTTTTAAAATATTATTTTGGCTTACAGCGTGTATTTTGCCATATTTGAGGGTGTAATCTATTATTTTTGTAATTCTAGGGTGTAAAGTGACAAATGTGTAATTTGAGGGTGTGCCAATTACCCGTGAAAGAAAACAGCACAAGAACGAAAAACGAAATGGAAACAAATTAATTTCGGCTAAAATTTTTCGTATTTGTCCTTACAAATCTCAATTCATCAGTACATAGTTCTACTGTCTTTATTCTCTCTCGAAAAACCCTCAAGAATCCCAGTTTCCAATTTTCTTGAAGATCACTGCAGTAAAGGTACTATTATTTTGCTTCTAATTACACGTGGGTTTTCAATTTTATGCGCAAAACAATATGTTTTTCGCAGTATCTATAATTTAAACGTCTGTACCAATTTTTCGTACTTCTACTGTTAGGGTTTATGTTAAGTATTTCAGATTTTTGTCAAGTCCTTTTTTTAAATAATAAATTTGTATTCTTGATAGAGAAATCTTGATTATGGAAGATGACGTAGCTCCGGGTAGTAGTGGTGGTGTTTCAGTGAGTGAGAAATTGCCCACTAAACCATTTCTTGAAAATATTGGCGGTGATAATAAGGTAGAAGAGTCTTATGAAGAGGAAATAATGGTGGAAGTTGTGGGATCTGATGTATTTGTTGATGGGGTCAGTTGTCAAAAAGAGGGTTATTTGGGGTCTGGAGAAGTTAGAGGTCGAAATGTTTCGGAGGCTACGGATGTATTGGATGAAGGGGATGTAAATAAAATAGGTGAAAGTGAAGTAGACGTCGGTTTTAGTGAATCTGTTGGTGCTGAGGGCGGTGCAGTTTGTGAATTGTCGTCGAAAGACGTTCGTGTTTCAGAAGCAACGGTCGTGACGTCTGAAATTTTGAACCGTCCTGCTGTTGAAGGAAGTAATATTACTGCAGAGAAAGGAGGGATATCATTGCCAAGTAATAACGCTTCAAATGTTGATCACTCGCGTGAAGATTCTGTGACGTCTAACAAGGCAGCTAGTGAATCCGATGGTGCTCGATTTGTGCTTTCTGAGGTCTCTGTCGGGCCTAATAGTGAAGGTCCCGTTAGTATTCAGGCTGGTGGAACGGATAGGGCTGTTGATGAAGTTGGTTTAGTTACTGCCACTGATGGAGTTTTTGAGGCCGATGCTGAAAATGGTAAAATCGTTGATGAAACAGTTCTTGCTGCAGAAAATAAAGACTCTATTCTTATTACGGATGCCCTTGTCTCTGATGTCCAGGGTGAGAATCAGGGTTCCTTAAAAGAGTTTCATGGTATAAAGTGTGAGCCAAAACATGGATTCGATGATGCTTCACGTGCTAGTCCAGAGTCGTCTAGTCATGAAAGATCTTCTGTGGGTGAAAGAATGGAAGTTAAAGGTGTGGAATTTAATGGTGAACAACTTGATATCAAAGACGGAGCACCAAATATTACTCTGTCACACTTAAGCTGCGGCGTAAGCAACGATGAATGCTTGAAGAATGGTGGAGATGTAGAAACTGATATGGTCCATCAAAACCATGCAGTTTCAAACGAACCAACCCAACGGGCTGGTGGAGGTGATGCTGCTGAAGTGAGCGAAGACAACGGCCTGAATATTGAGATTCTAGCTGATACGGAGGAAAATCAGTCAAATATGTTGACCTCAAGTTGTCCAGTAGATACAGAAATTGTACAAGCAGATTCTGTAATAAGCGAGACGGATGATGCGAAGGTGGCGGAACATCATGTTACGTGCAATGATCCTCTTGTCAGTGCTGAACTTGGGCTTGATATTTTTGTTGAAGAGTATGGTTCTTCTCAAAATAAGGAACAAGAGGTTGCTATGCAAATAACCGAACCAGCAAATATTCCTGTTCAAATAACCGAAGCAACGAATGACAGGGTTGCGAGTATCGGTATGTTGCCAAATGAAATCACTAGCATTGTGTGTGATGTGGATACTTCCCGCGATGAGGTAAAGAAGTCCAGGGAAGCAGGAGAAAATTCCAGCAAAACTAATGGCTTTTATATTATGGAAGGCCATTCTTCTGAAACTGATAATTTTAAGTTGTCCAATGAAGAAACAATGAAGTCCATAAGCTCTATGAGAACGAACCAATCGGGTTATCTATTGCCTCCAGAAAACGAGGGTCATTTTGCCGAGTCAGATTTGGTCTGGGGAAAAGTCCGGAGCCATCCATGGTGGCCCGGACAAATATTTGATCCGGCTGATGCTTCGGAGAAGGCTGTTAAATATTACAAGAAAGACTCTTATTTGGTTGCATATTTTGGAGATCGAACCTTTGCTTGGAATGACAAATCTTTATTAAAGCCGTTCAGGTCATATTTTTCCCAGATCGAGAAGCAAAGTAAATCCGAAGCATTTCAAAATGCAGTCAGCTCTGCTTTGGAAGAGGTTTCGAGACGGGTAGAGTTAGGTTTGGCATGTTCTTGTACACCGAAAGGTGCCTATGGTAAGATCGAAGCTCAGGTTGTTGAGAATACTGGGATACGTGAAGAATCGAGCCGAAGATACGGTGTGGATCATTCTAGCCGAGCATCTTATTTTGAACCCGATAAATTTCTTGAGTATGTTACAGAGTTGGCACCTCATGCATCTTCTAGGGCTGATCGGCTGGATCTCGTGATTGCTCGAGCACAGTTGTCTGCATTTTATCGTTTTAAGGGATACCATTCACCAACCGAGTTTAGTCCATCTGGAGAATTGCTAGAAAATAATGCAGATACTGAGAAAATAAGTAATAAAATGTTAGATTCTGAAAAATGGAAACACACTCCGAAAGATGGTTCTCAGTCTAGGAAAAAAAGAAGCTTGATGGAATTAATGGGTGACAGGGAATATTCCCCAGATGCCGAAGATGTGGGCAAATCAGTTTCACTGTCTTCTTCGAGAAAACGGAAAACATTCGATTTTCAAGCCGATGGGTCAAATAAAAGGGTAAGTATCCATGCTGCAAAAGTATCTACCTCGACGAGTCAAACTCCTAAGCCTTCCTTTAAAATCGGTGAATGCATCCGTAGAGTAGCCAGCAAATTGACGGGTCCACGTTGTCGGTAAAGGGCAGCAAGGATGAAATGGTTATTGACGATTCCCCGAAGATATACGAGCAATCGGAAAAGCAAAGTGTGGTTGTTTCAGCAGAATCTTTTTCTGTCGATGAGATTCTATCGCAACTTCAGACGGTGGCACAAAATCCCAAGAAAGGGTGCAACTTTCAAAATAATATCCGTACTTTCTTCACGGGTTTCAGAAGTTCGATCATTTTAAATAGACGGGGTCGGAAGAAAAAGGCCGAACCAACAATTGGTGGGTACGGTGAAGAATTTGAATTTGATGATGCGAATGACTCTTATTGGACGGACAGGATTGTCCAGAACTATTCCGAGAACGGAGGTGAAAATCTTCAGCTAGCGCCTTTTGGCGCAGAAGAATCTGTAAAATCAGGTCGTAAATCACATTCGAGGAAGAGATTTTCCGGTGGGGACGATCTAACGGCTGCCAAGGAATTAGATGAGAATGTTGAAAGGAGGAAGCAAGAATCCTCACCTGCAGAGATTATATTGAACTTTGCCGAGAGGAAATGCGTTCCGTCGGAAATCAATCTGAATAAGATATTTAGACGATTTGGACCATTGATGGAATCTGAGACAGAAGTTGATCACGAGTCTGGTCGTGCCAGAGTGATATTTAAACGGGGTCTGATGCAGAAGTTGCTCATAATAGTGCTGAAAAGTTTAACATTTTTGGGCGGTTCTTGTTAATTACCAGATAGGCTACTCACCGTTGATCTCTGTAAAAATTTTGCCGGTTGCGATACCTCAGTGCCAGGAAGACGAAACTTTGATGCTATAGCTTTGGAATATGGTAAGTATCTATCTGCTCATTGCTGAATATATTACAGATGATGATTATACTGTTATGATTTATGTTATTTAATAGAAACACCTTGAGGGAGTGTTTGTAGATAACTGGAGTATTTTGATATTAGGCTAAACCCTAGGATAGTTTTTGTATTTATCCCTTGAAATTATTATTAAGCATTTGTTATTGAATGCTTCTTTTACTCATATTCTTCATTTGTTCTTTTTTTTTTTGTCTTTTATTTTTTTGAGTACCTCTTTATTTATTAAATATGCTGGGGAAATTTGCGACTTTAAAATGCTCAGTTCTTTTTATTATCAGCCATTGCAATTTCTAATATTGACTTTACATTTGCAGTTGAGAATTACATGGGTGGTATCGTGAACGAAGAAGTTGCAAAATGGCTCTCAAAATGTCCTGCCGGGAGAAGGTAACCCGAATAATGTTTTCTGGTTATCAATCACTACTTCGGTTGTATTTAGAGATGTACCGTTTTGTATTTAAGGATTATGTATTATGATCATCACTAGCTTTTTGCATATAAAGGCTCCACTTTTCATGTTTCACATGGTAAGCATGTTTACTAGAATTAATAGCTGGTTTATCATTTTGGCTTGTTCGTTTTTTTTTTCTTTCTTGGGAACGGGAAAAGAGATGTCCTAGGGGGGAGGGATGAGCCGAACGTGGGTCTGCTCGCCGACTAACACGCTCTTTGACCACTTGGGCCACTATCGAGTCCCCTAGGCTTCTTCGTTTTAATTACTTATACACAATAAAAGGGAAAAAAATGCCAGATTATGCCATTTCTATTAGGGATAATTACAAAAACACCCCTGAGGTTTGGGCTAATTACAAAAAAACCTAGAGTTTTTGAAAATTACAAAAAACCCTTGAGGTTTGATTCTATCTTACATTTTTCCCGTGATTTTCAAAAACATTTGAAAACCCCTTGACATTTACAAAAACATTACGATTACCCCTTAAATTTAAGACAAAACAGTAACCTGAAGGGGTTTTTGTAATTTTGAAACATCTCTGTTTTTTTTTTGTAATTTTGAAACATCTCTGTTTTTTTTTTGTAATTAACCCAAATCTCAGGGGTGTTTTTGTAATTATCCCTTTCTATTATGACTGGCGCTATTCACACCTCAATTTCCTCTGAATACACCCCATGTTCTAAATACTCCCACCCACATAATTTTATTTACTCATTTTTACTAGAGTACTCACCCCTTTTATTGTCAAAAATACCCTTTTACAAACAAATGAAAAAAGGTGCCCACTACCCCTCCCCCTTCAAAAAAAAAAAGAAAAGAAAAAAACAATCGTGAAAATGAGGAGAAGAAGATTGTTGCATGACGAGAAATCATCTGATAAAATGGCCAGAATTGTTGTATGTTGAAATGTATATGCATTGTCATAGAAAAAGGGGGTAGAAATGTATTTTTGTTGTAGAAATACGTGGATTGTTGTAGAAATGTATTTTTGTTGTATTAATACATGGATTGTTGTAGAAATGTATAGCTTGTTTCTAGGATTTTGATTGATGTTGTGTTAGGTTTTGCTGTTCTTATGGGCATGATTGTGCCTGGTTGTTTAAATCAAGCATGCCCTTGAGAACATGGCACGATCGTGCTAAGGGCATTGTAATATTTTAAATTGATGGCAATTATGTAATTATAGAAAGGTTGTGTTCTAGGGGTGTTAATAGTGCGACTCTTGTGTTATATGCTAGAATTATTCACATAAAACATATAATCATAAATCCCAATGTGGTCTATGGTTTAGCCATTTTCGGTTGCAAGTTTTGACTTGGGAGTAATCTAGTGAATGCAGCCTTAAATCTTAGGCCTTGTTTGTCCTTAATCCTTATAGGATTAAAATCTGTATTTTGAGAACAATAGACAATTAGGCATTCTTAATTATCACCAAGAAAAAGTATTGCCAAATCCGAAAAGGCTAATCTAGAAATAGGAAAGTGACCATTCATGTTAACTCATTGCAGTAGACCTTAAAGTAGAGGCACTTGTAGTTTAATAAATTGATCGATTCAAAATAGAAGATTCGGTATGTAGTGAATTATTTGAATTGGGAAAACGGGAAGTTCGATTTTTTTACTCGATTTGAGTTTTTTTCGGTTAAAAAAACCTTCTAGAAAATGTCGAGTTATACCAAATTATTATATTTACGTATTTTATATTAAGTTTAATAAATATTCTGTTTATAACAGTGTTTTAAAAACCGGATCGGTGAGCAAACCGGTCATGCTACCAGTGGTCGAACCGGTTCAGCCACCGGTCCAACTGGTTTAATAAAAAAGAATAAAATTTCTTTTTATATGGTATATAATAATATATTGATATGTCAATTATTATAAAAATATTTTCACAAACAACTAAAATAATAGCTCTAAATTTAAATAATCATATGAATGTTTGTAGGAAAATACAAAATTTAAAACTCAAAAATTAATTAAAAAGAACAAAAATAATTAAAAAATCGGTTTTGACGGTTCAACGCAGAAACGGTTTTTGAGGCCTAATTATCGGACCATTCCAACCACCAATTTTCGGTTGAACCGGTTGAACCGGCCAGTCCGGTTTTTAAAACAGTGGTTTATAATCTTTACTAAGTGACGATATTCTGAGATGTGACACTGAAGTTCTACATTTAAGATCTCTTGTTTAGGTTTGTTCGGCTTAGCTTTCAATTTTTGAATTGAATCTACTTAGGTTAGCTCAACCTGAGTCTATATTGGCTGTGGCCTAAGAGTAGCAATTTAAGCTATTTCAGTCTTAACTGTCAATGAATGAAGGCAGCTTAATATAAAAATAAGAATTGTGGAAGTGTGAGCATAGGGCTGACACGAACCAAATTACTCGATACTCGACTCGAGATGGATCGTTAAAATCTGTTTGAGTGGGTTTGTTAACATAACGAACCAAGAATTGAGCCTAAACACATTTACAACTTGTTTGAGTTCAATTCGATTAATAGATAAATAAAAAAATAAAATATGTGTAAAAAGTTCAAGTTACTCGAGCTCAATTTGTGTTCAGCTTGACTAGAACTTGTTCAAGCTAGATTTAATTAATAATTTAACCAAACTCGAACACAATTGTTAAAGCTTGATCAAAAATTGAAGCTTGATAAAAATTCAAGCAACCTTTAACATGGATATTACTTGATACATTTGCACCCATACATGAGCATTTCTCTAATATTATAAAAAAATGATTATTAATAATTGATATTTACAAATTATTAATTGATAATTGTTAATTCCCTGTTAACTAGTTGATTTGATAGAGATTATTGGCGAAAAGCCAACACTAAAAATAGAGTAATTAACATTTAATAAACGACCCACCACAGTAGGGGGTAACGGTTTTGGTCCCAAAATTGCCGGTTCTGGTTTCTCATTTTGGAGGAATCAAGTTGGAACCGTTGCCTCACGGTCCCGGCTCGATTTGGAACCCGGTTCCTCCATGGTTAGGTTCCGGTTAAAACCAGGAACCTTTTGTTTATCTTTGATAATTTTTTGATTTTTAAAATGGTTTATTAATTTTAGTTAAAGAAAAAGGAAAAAGAAATAAAAAGATTTTGAACTTAATATTCAATTAAATTTTGTACTTAATATTAACATTAATATTTAACTGCCTATATATACTATTAGAGTATAAAGGAATTAAAGTCACATGCTCGCTTACAATATTTGGTTTAAAACGTGTCTCATGTAGTTATAAATAAACCATCATAATTAATATTTAACATTTCTTCTAGCAAACGTCTACCAAAATAAATACAAATTGCTGGTTTTAGCATTGAAACTGGTGGTTTTATCCGCCGGTTCCACCATGTGTTTCGCCGACGGTTAAAACCACCGGTTCCACTATGTTTGAGACCAAGAAATCGGAACCGGAACCGACCTATAGAGTTCGATTCGGTTTTAAAACCGTTGACCACAATTTGATCAATTTGAAACCGGTTTTGGGTCGTTCCATTTGGCAACCCCTGCAGGCCTACACCACAACGATAACCTTTCGATAACTATATCTATTAATATATATACTTAAATATTAATCAACAACCCATGTTTATCTTAAAGACGTATGTCATTTATCCAACAAAGTGGATTAAAAATAACATACGAATGTAGAATAGAAAATCTTGTCCCGATGAGGTAGGTAGAAATTATTTATGTGCATCTTGGTTGGACAAATTATTATGGGTGATATTACTGGACTTTTACTTAATTGTGGTTGGTACGTCAGATACGTTTATGGCGTGGTTAAGAATATTGTATTACCAGATTACTAAGAGGATACCAACCACACAAAATTATTTTTATAATTCTCTAAGTGGAGTCTATCGAAAATTTAATTTTTTTCTTTATTGACTTTAAATTCAGTCTCTTAAATAGATAAACTTCGGACTTTTAATCATGTTACTTGCTATAACAAGTAAATATTATTTGCAGGTGGATTTTCTACCATTCAAACTTTAAATAAATTTTAAAAAACAATAGAATATTATTCATGACAAAAAATTTTAGAATTATTTTTTTTCTTTCAAATATTTACTAATAAATTTTTTCACTAAAACTATTTTGAATTTTTTTTACTATTTCCTTTTCTGGTTTAAGTTACTTATTGATTTTAAAAATATAAAATATTAAAAAAATTACACTTAGTTATTGAAAATATTAATACCTTCAGTACAACTATAAATAAAATAAAAATAGTTTACAATATTAAATAATTTAATAATTTATAAATATAGAAATTATTTTTACAAAAAAATGCTATTAGATATTTTATATTTCTAACTAGAGATGTCAATAAGGGTCGGCCCGTCCCGACCCCCGCCCTAGCTCTAAAGGCCCTAACCCCAGGGCTAGGGCTAAAAAGCCCTGGACTTATAAGGGCTTGAAAATTATAAGCCCACCCTAGCCTTGTAGGGCTAGGGGGGTGCAGGGCCTGGCCCTATGACTTTTTTTTTTTTTTACATTTTTATGAAGTTATTTCGTCTAAATTAAAACATTGCATCATAATGGAAAAATTAACTTGCGAATTATTTATTTTATAAAATAACGCCATGTAATTCTTGTAAGTCAAGCGGCTACGATAATCCAGAGGGGGTGAATAGATTATCTCCATCTTTTCGATTTCGCCCTCTTTTAAAACCGAAAGCTCAAATACAATAATAAAGGTGCGGAATATAAACAACACACGACGATATAAAGAGGTTCAACCCACCTAGGCCTAATCCTCTACCACCCCAAAGATATCAGGGATGGATTTCGAAAAGAAAAAGAATTTTATTAATTACCAAAATTAATACAAATTCAACTTACAACACCTCAAGAGCACCACACTCTTCTTCAACACCACCTTTGGAGATTACCACAATCTCCCTTTGAAGATTACCACAATCTTCCTTCAACGGCACCTTGTGAAGATTACCACAATCTTCAACCTTGAAGAATACCAAATTCTTCAACACCTCAATAAGAAGATTACCACAATCTTCTCACACCTAACACCTAGATCACCCAAGTGTGTTCTTACCACAAGAACACTCACAAGGATATCTTGTGTTTGAATGCGACCACAAATTCAAGATTACAACTCGATAATGAATAATACAATTGAGTGCAAGTGTAATCAAGAATGGCCTAGACCTCAAGAATGTGAAAGTGAATAGCTAGGCAAATTACAACAAGAAATAAGACAATGAAAGACCAAGTGTTTGCTTGAAGTGTATCTTGTTGTGTAGTATCTCAATTGTTGTATTGGTTGCTCCAAAACTTCCTCTATTTATAGGAGATGATTGATCAAGCATAGGCTCCTCTTGGGGATTGAAAATCTACGAGAAAAATACAATTAAAATCAAGAATATAGTTAGAAATCAATCCCACATTTTAAGGAAAGTTTGTCTGCTTTGTCAAACGGTCATATTTTTGTCAATACATAGGGCGGCACGGCCGCACGAGAGATAAGAGTTAAAGAGAACACTTTGAAAAATACAACAGGCGACCGGTCGACGTAGGCTTCGACCGGTCGACCCCTGTTTCAACCGGTCCCTCTTGTTTCAAAAATGCAAGGTTTTGTTCTGTTTCAAAACGAACTTGCAGTGCCCGGTCGACAGGCGGCCGGTCGGCCGACCGATCGACGCCCCGAGCGGCCTTGGTCGACCGCTTGTTTTTCTTTCCGTCTCATTTTTGTTTCTAAAAACATCTTCAGGTATGGGTTGCCCTATAGAGCGTACCTGGTCGACCACGAGACGTAAATATTGTCAATTTGTGTCGAAAATAAAACTCAAGAAATACTCCGAAAATTTAGTAAAAACATTTTAAACCGATCGGAAGTATTAGGACAACATTTAGGAACATCGTTTGAGAGTGAAAACCCAATAACGTAAAATCATTAAAAGCGTTGTCCAATTTAGACGAAAATAAACTTTGAGAAAGACTCAGGAAAATATTAAAATCATTTTAAATCATTTAGGAGTATTTGGACAACCTTTAAAAACATTGTTTTGGTGATAAAATAAAATCATCAAAATTAAGATAAAAACATGTATCAAACAATCTCCCCTTTTTGATGATTACAAACCAAAACAATTTTTACCCAAACTAAGAGAGCAATTTTAGAAATGATTTTCGGTAAAAACATTTGACCGTTTGGAAGCAACCAAAATTTCCAAAAATATTAAAGCAACCAAATAGGGAGTAAATATTTTCAAAAATAAGCACAAGCTCCCCCTATCCACATGCACATCAAGAATAATGTAAGAGCAATAATCCATAAGCTAAAAGCTTTAGCTTTTACAATTTATTCAAGAGCTTATAAGCTCCCCCTGTCACAAAACAACATTAAACAATAATATAGGTCCATCAAGCAACAAATGGACTAAAAAATAAATCACAATTTATGGCTTTTATGAGCCATAGCTTATAGCTTTTATGACAAGCTTTTATTAGCTTCTTTGAGCTAACGAGCCAATATCCTGTTTCTCCCCCTTTGGAATCATCAAAAAGAATGTTAGGATGATAGAAACATCATAGAAGTATATCAAAGTGCGCCAAAGAAATGGTTTATCAACCATTGAGCAATTTAAAGCTTAAAAACCAAGGAAAATGGGAGAAATATATCATGAAGATTTCATACGCTCGTTATATTTCCCAAAACATGATTTCAATGAGTATAGAAGACTTTTGGAAGCGAGAGAATCATGTAGAAGTTGAAATTTTCATTGAAACATTTCATCGAACACCTTGTGTGCGTAAGAAATGGAAGAGGTTGTATATAACCTTTGTAAATGGTTCAAGCCAAAAAAAAAAAATTTTCATATCATCAATCAACCTCATTTCAAAGCTCAAAAATCATATGCACCATATGCAATAATTTGTTCATCAATTAAGAAGCTCAAAGTAGATTCTCAAGGGTTCAACCCAATTGAGATAAGCTAAGAAAGATCAAGGCATTACAAATGCCAAAAAATTAGAGCAACCATCAAGTAATAAGTTATGCTTTCAACAATACATGTATCAAATGACCCAACATATTCAACTAAGCATAACAAAGCAATAAAAGAAGCACTTTTACCATCAAGTACTTCATACTACTTATCAAACAATGCTTTAGAGTATTTTTACCATCAAATACTCCATCAAAAATCATGATCATCCACAAGTCATTATCAACTTGCAATATTAACCCTTTTAAGAAAAAACAAGCAAATATCATTAGTACAAATGAGTTTTACAAGAAATTCATCAAAATACAAAACATCATTAATAAAAATGCTAGAAAGTAAAGGGGGTGGGGTAACATCATTCCTCATCCGAGGAGAAGCAAGATCCGGGAATAAAGTCCTTGATGAATTTCTTTAACTTGCCGATAGACTTTTGCATTTTAGAGGTCTTTTGCTCCAAAGCCTCATACCTCGTCTCATGAAAAGCCCTCATCTCATCAAATTCGGCTTGACTATACCTCCTAGGTGATTGAGCACCGGTATTACCCTCCGGATTGCTCGGTTCGCCTTCTTCCACCAATCTTGCGGCCCCGCGCGTCATCAAAGATGTCATTAGGATCGGAGACTCTTGACCTCTTCCTCTCGCCATTTTGGTTGGTCGGATGTCCATATTCTTGCGATCGTGACTATTTGGGAGATATTATCAATGTCAAAGTCATTTTGAAAAACTTCCGAGTTAAACTCGACGACGAAGGAAGTCCCGATTGAATAAGAAGTTTACAAATCCAATTTCCCATAACCAACTTCTTATTACCTTGAGTAATGGACTCGATTAGACATTGAATAAGTATGGCACCAAAGTTAAGTGGTTCCTCCTAGCAATCTTATAAGTCAAAAAGTAATCCATATTGCTAGGCATCTTCCCGATTTACCACAAATGCAATATGCGACAATGACCGATAAAATGCGATGCTCAAGTGTCATTGCCAACAAAGAATACTTAGGCCATACTCCCAAATACGTCTTGACTTCTTTCATCGACACCCCCAACATTTCATCATTCCAAGTCCATGAAAGAGAAGTAATCCCAACCACCTTCTCTAACATGTAAAAGCAAGCAAATATCATTGGGAGTCCATCTAAAATGACGACCCTTTATAAGCGAATTAACGGCAATCGGCTTTCTATCATTATCATATTCGACCCACATATTGGCATAAAAGAGTTGGATAATATCATCATCATACAACACATAAGCATGTTCCCATAAGTACATCCAACCTTGCTCCTCAAAAATCCTCTAATCGTAGGATACTCATTCGTAAAAAGAACTAAAACGACACATTTTAGTCCGAGCAATCGACTTTCCTCCCATTCCCGAGTCCTCATAATACCATTCCGCATATTTGTGAATAAAATTAAGAACATTGTGGGAATTAGGGGCTTGAGTAACAAAGGATTTTTACCTTTCGCCCAACGGCAATTTTGGAGCGAAATCGTTCCGCGTAGCTCGGTAATTTGTGCCCGAGAGAGAATGGGATTTTGAACATCATCACCTTCTTGAGCCACGTTTCTTTGAGCGGCTCGAATATCCCTTTGTTCGGCTTCCTCTTGCCGATTTCTTGACGAACCCTCTCCGCCCCTTCTACGCTTGGAGATGGGATTTCGACCGGTGGAATTTCTTGGAGGAGCCATATATGAAAGATTCTTGAGAAAATAAGAAGATTAGCAACAAGAATCGTGAAAAATGATGAAGAATTGAAGATTTTGTAGAAAAGGGAAAAAAATTCGCTGCTATAGGGTTTGGGGGGAATTTGGTTCTGCTTTCTTAAGGTGAAGAACAGATCGTTTTAAGCTTGAAAAATAACCTGGGCGGCCCGGTCGAGGTGGGGTGCGACGGTCGAGGTGCGGGCGACCGTGGCCCCCGCCCCGCTTATGACCGTCCCAGGTGATTTTTCTTTCTCCCAGATTTTTCCAAAATTCGATTTTCCACCCCAAAAGTTTTAAAACTTTGCAAAAATATAATTTTGGACTATGTCCAACAAATATGGGTTTTGGGAAAAACATATAAACGATAAAATCGAGACTAAGCACGTAGTGCCTTTTAAAAAAAAAATATATGCAAGTTCAATTTGGGGCACTTAAGGGGTCAAAATGAAATATCTTGAAAGATATGTGCATAATATCGAGTTTAAAGAAAAATACGAGTAGACATACCTCGATGGTTTAAGAAACTTGATGACGTAATGAGTATGAAATATGTATCCTACACAATTCTTAGACAACATTTGCATAGAAAATTCAAGTGTAGGCAAATAATATGAGAAAAAAAAAAGAGCTTATGCTATAAGATTTCATAAGAGATAATAAGCCACATAAGTCTAATGAAAAGCTCAAGAGTTTTTAGAAAAACATGCAAGGTCTCTTTAAAAAAAAATGAAACTCATAAATATATAAGAGACCTATTTAAAAAATAAATATTTGAAAAATCATCTTGCAATTAAGACACAATTAAAAACATGCATATAATTAAAAGAAAAATGCATATACAAATGGGGAGATACGGTTTACCAATTTCGCCGTTTCCATGGGTTGTGTCTTTCCCATTCTTGATGATATCTTCCCTTTGAGAAGTCACTTTGTTGATGATGACTTCTTTGGTTACTCCATTTCCAAGGTTGGTTACCTTCCCATTGTTGATGGTCTCTTCTTTGAAAATCATCTTGTTGATGATGTCTTTGCCATTTCCAAGGATTGTGTTCTTCCCATTTTTGATTATACGTTCTTCTTGGAAATTGGCTTTGTTGAGAGTGGTTTCTCCTTCTTTGATCAAATGAAACGTTCATTTGATGTTTTCTTGGTGGCATGAATTTTCTCCGATTTTTGCTTTGCCGGTACCTAATAGCACATTGTTTTGTGGTACCCTCATGTGTTTGGGTCCTTTAAGATTAGCTTTGAGACTTTTAGGTCTCCAACAATATTTAGAGCTATTTCTAGCCCGACAAGAATTAGCCGTATGACCCTTTTTGCCACAATAAAAACAAGTAATAATTTTAGGAGCATAATGACCAATATGCATATTGACTTGATCCTTTTTCATATGATTAACAACATTAGGCTTATGATCAAGTCCTTTATCACAATTATTAATATCAACAATATTGGACATTTTATTGGTACTCAAGTTGGATTTTAATAAATCCTTTTTATGCAATCAATATTCTCAACAAGAGTACTATTTTCTTTTTCAAGGTTTCTAACCTTGTCAAGTGTGGTGGTGTGAGCACATGATAGTGATTCATAAGAAGTAAACAAACTATCCTTATCATTTTTCAAAATATTGAATTCCTTTTTCAAGTTTTTGTATCTAACAAGTAAGCTTTGGAATTCATTTTGAAGTTCATCATAATCATTTTGTAAATCACTATAATCATTTTGAATAATGATATCATAAGAAGTAGAGGGCTTAAGACATACCTCATTTTCTTCATTGATGCCCATAAGGCAATATTCAACTTCTTCACATTTGGAAGTTGTAAGAGGCTTATTCCTTAGATTTGAGCTTGTATGACCTTGAGAAGTAGATGCTTTTGTTTGACTCCTTTCATTTGCAAATACTCCATAGATGGCTTCTAATTTTTGCCATACTTCATGTGCCGACTTTATTCCTACAATATGTTCATATTCTAAATTAGTAAATGAACAATACAAAATATTTAAAGCCTTACCGTTTAAGGAGATGATTTTCTTTTCTTCATCATTGAGCTTTTTGAAGCCTTTTGAGGTGTATGGTGTATCTTTCGTCGGAATGGATTCTCCATTAGTGACGGTGTTCCAAATGTCGAACCCACAACCTTGTAGATAGCATTCCATTCTTTCTTTCCAAAAATTAAAATTCTTGGAATCAAATAGTGGTGGCTTGGTGGTGGAGGTGCGGATAGATGAGCTTCGTCAGAGTCGTCGATCGTTTCTCTTCACTCGCGATGTGAAACGAGCTTGCCAAAGAGTTTGGCTTTGATACCACTTGTAAGTCCAAGCGGCTACGATAATCTAGAGGGGGGGTGAATAGATTATCTCCATCTTTTCGATTTCGCCCTCTTTTTAAAACCGAAAGCTCAAATACAATAATAAAGGTGCGGAATATAAACAACACACGACGATATAAAGAGGTTCAACCCACCTAGGGCCTAATCCTCTACCACCCCAGTATATCCGGGATGGATTTCGAAAAGAAAAAGAATTTTATTAATTACCAAAATTAATACAAATTCAACTTACAACACCTTGAAGAGCACCACACTCTTCTTCAACACCACCTTTGGAGATTACCACAATCTCCCTTTGAAGATTACCACAATCTTCCTTCAACGGCACCTTGTGAAGATTACCACAATCTTCAACCTTGAAGAATACCAAATTCTTCAACACCTCAATAAGAAGATTACCACAATCTTCTCACACCTAACACCTAGATCACCCAAGTGTGTTCTTACCACAAGAACACTCACAAGGATATCTTGTGTTTGAATGACGACCACAAATTCAAGATTACAACTCGATAATGAATAATACAATTGAGTGCAAGTGTAATCAAGAATGGCCTAGACCTCAAGAATGTGAAAGTGAATAGCTAGGCAAATTACAACAAGAAATAAGACAATGAAAGACCAAGTGTTTGCTTGAAGTGTATCTTGTTGTGTAGTATCTCAATTGTTGTGTTGGTTGCTCCAAAACTTCCTCTATTTATAGGAGATGATTGATCAAGCATAGGCTCCTCTTGGGGATTGAAAATCTCTGAGAAAAATACAATTAAAATCAAGAATATAGCTGTTAGAAATCAATCCCACATTTTAAGGAAAGTTTTGTCTCATTGTCAAACGGTCATATTTTTTTGTCAATACATAGGCGGCGGTCGCACAGAGATAAGAGTTAAAGAGAACACTTTGAAAAAAAACAGGCGGGCGGCCGACGAAGCCGACCGGTCGACCCCTGTTTCAACCGGTCCCTCTTGTTTCAAAAATGCAAGGTTTTGTTCTGTTTCAAAAACGAAACTTGCAGTGCAGTCCGTCGACCGCAGGCGGCCGGTCGACCGACCGATCGACGCCGAGCGACCGGTCGACCGCTTGTTTTTCTTTCCGTCTCATTTTTGTTTCTAAAAACATCTTGAGGTATGGGTTGCCCTATAGGCGCGACCCGGTCGACCACGAGACGAGTAAATATTGTCAATTTGTGTTTAAAATAAAACTCAAGAAATACTCGAAAATTTAGTAAAAACATTTTAAACCGATCGGAAGTATTAGGACAACATTTAGGAACATCGTTTGAGAGTGAAAACCCAATAACGTAAAATCATTAAAAGCGTTGTCCAATTTAGACGAAAATAAACTTTGAGAAAGTACTCAGGAAAATATTAAAATCATTTTAAATCATTTAGGAGTATTTGGACAACCTTTAAAAACATTGTTTTGGTGATAAAATAAAATCATCAAAATTAAGATAAAAACATGTATCAAACAATTCTTAGACTCCATTTGGATTAAAATATTCAAAATTTGTCAATTTTATTTTAGTAATCACATAGTCTAAACCAAATATATTTTAGTTCTCTATAATTATTAACATACTAAATAATAATTACCAATTGCGTACCAACTTTAATTTTGTATATACTAAGTTATTTAGTAAGACTAAATTATAAATGAGATCAAAGATCAAATTTGATAATTTGTTAAGATAAATGGTAATTGATTAATGAGATCAAATAATAGATTAATAGTATTACAAGCATACATTTTGAATATAAATATATTAAATACAAAACACTTATCAGAAAAAAGCCCTAAGGGCCCCTACCCCTACCCTACTCTAGCGGCTACTAGGGCCAATAAGGCAGGCTAAAAACCCTCATGTTATAAAGGTCATGAAATATAGACCCAACCCTTAGATTTTTAGGGTCGGGCTAGGGGTCGGCCCTTAGGGCCCGACCCTTATTGACATCTCTATTTCTAACCAAAAGTATACTTAAATTTTAAATATATAAATATTAACCAATTATCCATCTTTTCAAAGAGTATAAATGGTTATTCTATTATTTTTTAAAATTTAAAGAATTAAAACTCATTTTTCTATATCATAAATAATATTCTACTATTCTTTAAAATTTGAATTAAAGAAAATCCGCAGGTAACATTTATCCGTTATGGTAGACAACAAGATCAAAAGTCCGAATTTCATCTATTTAAAGTATTAAAACTCATTTTTTTATCATAAATAATATTCTACTTTTAACCCTCAATTTATATTGATATAGACTACAAGCCCTTATAGCTTCTATATATAAAGAAATGTCGAATGTATTATCACATCAATTCATCCAACCCAAATTAAAACATCTAAAATACAACATTAATGGAGTTTGAGTTCTCTTATTTCCTTTTTTTCTTCTTTCATTTTTGGTTATTTTCTTCATAATACAAAAATTGGAGCCCATAAGCCAAAGAAGAAGAATCTCCTCGAGGGCCAAGAAAGTTGCCTTTCATTGGAAACTTGCATCTTTTTTGTTGGCTCTAAACCACCACACTATACTCTAACAGATTTAGCCAAGAAATATGGACCTTTGATGCACTTGAAGCTTGGTGAAGTTTGACATCATTGTCTCATCGCCTGAAACCGCGAAAGACTTCTTGAAAACACACGATATCGTCTTCTCCTCTAGGCCGTCTCTCCTTGTCTCGGAGATTAGTTGCTATGGAAATACGGATATAGCGTTTGCCCCATACTGGCGAGTATCGGAGACAACTACGGAAAATCGCACGTTGGAGCTCTTGAGCAATAGGCGCGTGCAATCGTTTCGCCCATAAGGGAGGAAGAAGTTTCGGGTGAGCAACTTCGACTTCATAAATTTTCTAAATTAATGTAAATTATATTTAGGGATAGTTCAAGAAATCCCCGAGGTTTAGGGATAATTGTTCGCCGTATTTTTAGCTTCACCGCAAGTGTACGGTGTAGTTTATAGAATAGGGCAAGCAATGTCGAATCCACGGAGACTAATAAATTAATGTGCTAAGTATTGAACTAAGATAGCCTTATTTTTATTTAGACGATCGAAATTGGATAATTGTTGTGGAAGTAAAGGCAAGAATAACCACCAAAACACAAGATGAAAATAATAATGAAATTATCAAGGGAATGAAATGGATTCCCGGGTTATGGTTTCAATTAATATTCCTCTTGTTGTCCGATTTAATCAAAGCCAAAGTTATTATCAATATACCTATAAGACGATCACACATATGTTTTATCCCCCCTCTCGAGATGTATATAAAACGTAGATTGAAATATCTATGCTAGCATCTCTACTCAACATAAGATACACAACTCCCAAAAGCACAAAAGATCATAAATCCTCACAAATATCACAAACCTCTCGATTATGCAAATATTCATGTCAAGTACTCAAGATCTACTATTGAAACTCATCTCTCGAATTATGAATCAATATATCAAACATGCTAAATCATTGGCCAAATGATAAAACAAGAATAAGCATAAAGTACTCAAATAGGCTTTCAAGACAATAACTTCAATTAAGACTAAAACATTCAACAAGAGTTCAATTAATCTACTTCCAAAACCCGGAAATCACAAGAAATTTAGCTACTCATTACAAATAAACAACCCATAGACAAATTGTTCATGTTCATGACAAGCTAAAATGAAATATTAAAGCACAAAAAATGAGAAAACTTAGGGAAATGGATAATCTCTCGATAAATCTTCAATCCTCAAGCTCCGATTCGACCCGATCTTCCTTTGATTCTTCCTTGATGAAATTGATGTGTTTCTTGTATTCTTGGGTCTTTTCGGACCTCTCCCCCTGGTGTGCGCCCCAAAAAGTGGTATTTATACCCTTTTAGAAACTAGGTCAATTCTTTGTCATTTTTGGAGTTTTTTCTGCAAAGAACGCACGGGTCGTGCGCCCACGCACGGCTACCCGTGCTCAAATACGTAGGAAAATCGATTCTCAGTGACCCACGCACGGGTCGTGCGCCCACGCACGGGTTACCCGTGCTCGAAGCCGTAGGCATGCTCAAAACTTTCCTCGCGCCAGTGCGCGCACGGGTTACCCGTGCGTCGACGCACGACCCGTGCGCCACCCAAACGTCCAAATTTGCTTGCGGGGTCTTCATAAGAGTTGTAGCTCCCTCTCCCAGCTTTCCATATCCACTTGAATCAGCTCAATATCAATTTTGTAGAGAGAGTTATGGCCAAAATACTAAACCCCGCCGGTCTTTGGAAATTCCCGGACGTATTTGGACGTTTCTTGAGATTAATCCCCTCGTTGTTTGCTCATCCATGCTTCTTTTGACACACGACTCATTATTATGACTCTAGACTCAATATAGTTGGCTTCCAATTGGGTGTAATCGCTCGATTCTTGATGATTCTAGACCACAATGCTTGTATTTGTCACAAAATCACTCCAAATATCGTTAAATTCTACAAAACAAGCAAAGTGTAATACCTTTTCCACAAAGAGCGAATATATACCATTTCATATGTGTTATTGCATGTTTATAAACAATTATAGCCATAAATATACCCTAAAATACATGCAAAACTCACACTCAACAAACCCCAAACTTAAATCTGTAGTCTCGTCAACGCTTTTAAAAACTAGACAAAACATACCGGGAGTAATGAAAAGTAGGACGCACAACAACTACATAAAACTCGTATTGTTCATCATAGGTGTCAAGCAACGAATCAACCAAGCCTCAAACATCTAACATAGAGCACACATTAAAGAAACCATGATAAATGTTAAGAATTACGCCTCACAAAGATCAAGTGTATACTCTCATCTCAAATGAATATAGGACGTGTTTACGCTCAATTCAATTCAATGTTGCGAATTACCATAGGCTTGCAAATCATCTCATATCTCCGCCACTAGAATGTATGCAATTTGTGAATCAAAAAGGACTTCTCTCTTTGGTTGTAATGAAGGCTCTCGGTTAGGGTAGGAAAATATAGATAGAGTGACTCAAACTCGAGCGTATAGACCGGTGAACATATAAATCATCTACGTTAAATCTTAATATGCTACCCAAATCATCTCCCATTTTCACCAACTCTTCTTATCTCCATCCCCTTTCTTTTGTAAACATTATCACCTCACATTACAATTCCTAGCCTCCAAGTTCATTCAATGAAAACTCACATCATAAAGTCAATTTTTTTTTCGACTCTTTTATGAATTTTCAACCTTTCTTTTCTCCTCATTTTCTTCTTTTTTTTTTTTTGTTCCCATCAACCAATTTCGCACAATTATCCAATTTTTCAATTCCAACATATTCAACCTCATTCAATCCCTCTATTCAATGCTATGCGCTCAAGTGTAGGGTAACAAATATATCAAGTTAAGGCTTGAATTGTTGCTATCAAGAAATTAGGCAATAGGCTTAAGTTGGCTAACTAGGGATTTCAATATCATCTTAGGTAAGCAAAAGGCTTGAAGGGCTAACAAAAATGGCCTTTGATCATTTTCACATTCGCATACAACATGTGACCTTGACAGAGATACCGAGCAAGTTCTAGAATTCTAACAACATGAATGATACACTCAAATCAATCAACAAGATCGCATATGATGAAAGCAAAGAAATGCTCAAAAGCTCACAGGCTTGCAAATACGTAATTCAAAGCATCAAACCATGTTCTCAATATCCACATGCTCAATATCATCTATTCATGGCTCAATCAACTCATGCTCAACACCCAATCCAAACAATACAAATTTTTCAAAATCAAGCACAAGTTACAATCAAGAGATCAACTCACTCCCTACAATCTATGAAAGCAATAAACGTCTAAACCAATAAACGTGTTTCTAATGCAAATGCAACCTAAAATGCTCTACATGCAACTATATGAAAACACACAAAATTAATGCAATTTTTTTATCCACACATTTCATATCCAAATAACTATTTCTCCCCAAACTTAAATGAAATTATATCGCACGTAGAGAAGATAGAATTTCAATATAAAACTCGTGGATTTACCGATTCATTGTGCGGGTGGTGGTGGATAATGGCCTTCCTCGCATCTCCTCCTATCGCTAGGACTTCTTCTTTCAACCATCACTTCAAGTTTTGTACCTTAATATTATCTTAGTGAAGGACGACGGGTCGTGCACTTGCGCGACGGGCTGCCGTGCTTCATGCCAAAGCCACATTATTTCTCCTCCAGGCACGCACGGGTCACCCGTGCGTGATGCCGCATAACAACACTCAGTTTTTTTTTACAAAAAGAAAATAAACAAAAACAAAAATCACACTACAAACCGTTGGGTTGCCTCCCAACAAGCGCTATATTTAACGTCTTTAGCTTGATGCCTATTAATTTCGATTCGTACCACCTTTGAATGCATATATTAGCTGCTTTGGATCATGGTCAAGAACCGTTTTTCCATTGTTTGCATCTAGTAATGCATAATTGGGATTTCCAAGCAAGTATTGGAGTCCTGATGTTGGAACACTTGGATTTGAATTATGCTCATGTTGTTCGTGCGCGTATGTACCACCAGTGTTCGTTTCGTTGTGGGATAGCTTTCTTATGATATCACGCACGCACTGACCGGGCATCCACGCACTGTTCATGTGTTCATTGTCCTGTTTCTGCTCCTTTTCGACACCACACACGGGCTGAAAGTGCATAGACATACAGTCCGTGTTTGGTTCCGAACTTTCTTGCTTTTGCAGGATCTTCGGCTCCTCGTATTCAGTACCACTCTTTTGATGAATGGCACTACATTGTTCCTTTGAGTTGGCTTCAGTGGTGCTTGAAAATTGACCCTTTTGATATTGCCTACCAACAATTGTAACTAATTGGCCCACTTGGGTCTCAAGATTTTTCATCGTACTGGCCAACTGTGTCAATTGTAGCTCCATCTTGTCCATCCTTGCGTCTTGCATTGTGAAGCGGCTCCTCGTATCACTCATGAATGCATTGGATTGATTTATGAATGAGGTGAGGGATTCTTCTAAAGATGGCTTATTTGCTTCATCGCGAGTAAAGCGGTCCCTCGACTCGCTCCTGAACAAACTTGTTTGAATCCTTAACAAGGTGAGGGCTTCTTCTAAAGATGATTTTGCCTCTGCATTTGTAAACCCATTCATTACATTGGAGCTTGGTGATGGTGGAATCACATTCTCCATGCTAGCATATGAAAAATCTTCGTGATTCCCCCAATCTGGGTAATAGCACATATGAGTAGGATTATTCAATAAGCGTAAGAATTCGAGTTATTGAAATAATTGACTCCTCCATTCGGCGAGTGCACCTATACAAATTCAAACAAACAAATCAAAACATTGTAAAAGTAGAATTTACAAAAGAAAAATAAAATAAAAAAATAAAAATAAAATAAAAAAATAAAAAAATGTCTAAATTAAAAATAATTCTATCTATCGTAATATTAGCACCAAAAATTGTATTAGTCTCAAGAACGGCGCCAAAAACTTGTTCGCCTTATTTTTAGTTTCACCGCAAATGTACGGTGTAGTTTATAGAATAGGGTAAGCAAGGTCGTATCCACGGAGACTAATAAATTAATGTGCTAAGTATTGAACTAAGATAGCCTTATTTTTATTTAGACGATCGAAATTGGATAATTATTGTGGAAGTAAAGGCAAGAATAACAACAAAAACACAAGATGAAAATAATAATGAAATTATCAAGGGAATGAAATGGATTCCGGGTTATGGTTTCAATTAATATTCCTCTTGTTGTCCGATTTAATCAAAGCCAAAGTTATTATCAATATACCTATAAGACGATCACACATATGTTTTATCCCCCTCTCGAGATGTATATAAAACGTAGATTGAAATATCTATGCTAGCATCTCTACTCAACATAAGATATACAACTCCCAAAAGCACAAAAGATCATAAATCCTCACAAATATCACAAACCTCTCAATTATGCAAATATTCATGTCACGTACTCAAGATCTAATATTGAAACTCATCTCTCGAATTATGAATCAATATATCAAACATGCTAAATCATTGGCCAAATGATAAAACAAGAATAAGCATAAAGTACTCAAATAGGCTTTCAAGACAATAACTTCAACTAAGACTAAAACCTTCAACAAGAGTTCAATTAATCTACTTCCAAAACCCGGAAATCACAAGAAATTTAGCTACTCATTACAAATAAACAACCCATAGATAAATTGTTCATGTTCATGACAAGCTAAAATGAAAGATTAAAGCACAAAGAATGAGAAAACTTAGGAAATGGATAATCTCTCGATAAATCTTCAATCCTCAAGCTCCGATTCGACCCGATTCTTCCTTGATGAAATTTATGTGTTTCTTGTGTTCTTGGGTCTTTTCCGGACCTCTCCCCCGGGTGTGCGCCCCAAAAGTGGTATTTATACCCTTTTAGAAGCCTAGGTCAATTTTTGTCATTTTTGGAGTTTTCTGCAAGAACGCACGGGTCGTGCGCGCCCACGCACGGGCTACCCGTGCTCAAATCCGTAGGAAAATCGCTTCTCGTTGACCCACGCACGGTCGTCGGCGTGCCCACGCACGGAGTTACCCGTGTGATAGGCGTGAGTTTTGCATGTATTTTGTGGAGTATTTGAGCTATAATGATGAGTAAACATGCATATACTCGCGTTAAATGTTACATATTCACTCCTTGTGGAAAATATATTACACTTTGCTTATTTTGTAGGAATTTCATGATATTTGAAGCTAATTGAATACGAATACGAGGAAAGCAAAGTGGATATATGAAAAGTGAAGCCTAAAAAGAGCGAAAGTTGAGCGTTTACGGAAAAGACGGGGGGCACACAGGTAGGGCGTGCCTCAAGACACCACCCGTGCACCCCGTATAAGGAATATTGGAGGCTGCTGACATGGCGCACGGGTAGCCCATGCATGGGCGCACCACCCGTGCGCCCTGCAGAGGGTCAAATTATTTCAGGAATGGCGCACAGGTAGACATATTTTTTTATTATTTATTTTGTTTTGGTGTGACTTTAATTCCACATTATTTGACTTGTTTCTTTTAGTTTGGTCTAGGTAGTGTATGAACACGCGCTCTAGGCGGGGGGACTTAATACCGCTCATACCGGAAGTTGAGGCTTTCGCGAGGAGAATCAGTGCTACCACTAGACGGGCTGAAAGACAACACAATCCGATAATGGGGGATTTGAATGAGTTACCAATACCGCCAAACAATGGTGGAAACGAGTTACCGATACCGGTTCAATAGCAAGCCATTCGTGATTACTTTCGACCACAAACGAATCGTAATTACGGTGGTATTGCCCATATTCCTATCAATGCCAACAACTTCGAGCTCAAACCGGCACTAATCAATATGGTGCAATGAGAATCGATTTGGGGGTTTGCAAACCAAGATCCTAACTCTCACCTTGCGCATTTTATCCAAATATGCAATACGATCAAAATGAACGGAGTCTCAGATGACGCCATAAGATTGCGCCTATTCCCATTCTCTTTACGGGATAAGGCGAGAAATTGGTTGGGTACTTTGACGCAAGGAAGTGTGAGCACATGGGACGATTTGAGCCAAAAGTTTTTGTTTAAATTCTTTCCACCAAGCAAAACTTTGCAGCTCAAAAGTGAGATCACTCAATTCTAACAATTTGATTCCGAGCCTTTGTACGAGGCTTGGGAAAAATTTAGGGATTTGTTAAGAAGATGTCCACAACACGGCTTTGGGAGGATCAATAGTTATGTTTCTTTTACAATGGTTTAATGGGGCAAACTAGGGCCTTTGTTGATGCCGCACGGGAGGAGCATTGTTGGCAAGGTTTCCACAAGATGCCTTAAATCTTCTTGAGGAAATGGCCATGAACATTACCAATGGCCATCCGAAAGATCCAATGTACAACGAGTAGCCAAAATCTCGATTCGGACCCTATCAAAACATTGTCGGCACAAGTAGCGGCTTTGACAACTCAATTGAGTGTATTTATGAAGGGGCGAGAACCAGGCACGAGCACGAGTAGTGAAGCTCTTCTATATCCGATGGAAGAGGTAAACTATGTGAATAACTTAGGAATTTCAAAGCAATTTTAGGAATAATTCAAACCCAACGCACTACCATCAAGGGTTGAGGAATCATGAAAATTTTTAAACGCAAATACCAAGAATGTGTTACAACCTCCACGGGATTCAATGCTTCAAGTGGAGGCGGAAATGGGGAAGGCAAATCGTCGTTGGAAGATGCACTCACCTCTTTCATAAATCAATCTAATGTTTTCATGAATGACACGAGGAGCCGCCCGCTAAACAAGATCTTCGGATGGATAAGTTAGAACAACAAGTGACAAGCTCGATAAAGAACGGAGAATCAAATGGGTCAATTGGCTACAATTGTGGGTGGTCAACATCAAAAGGGTCAATTTAAGTAGTAATACGGAAATGAATCCTAAGGAACAATGCAAAGCAATTCGTTTACGAAGCGGTATGGCATATGAGGGGCCTAAAGAAAAATCGGGAGTCCAAACGCTGTCGGATGAAGCATCTAGGGGAAGCAGGAGAATCCGTGATGAAGGATGATATTGAAGAAAATAGGAAAAGAAGAGAACAAAAGCGAGAACAAACAAGGGGTGAAAAGCAAAAATCATCATCTAGCTCAAACATATCTAAGTTGCCTATATCTCTTCCCTTTCCTCAAAGATTTCAAAAGAAAAGCTTGATGATCAATTTGCCAAATTCCTTGATATATTTAAGAAATTGCACATTAACATTCCTTTTGCGACGCACTAGAACATATCCGAACTATGCGAAATTTCTTAAGGATGTTATGTCAAAAAGCGGAAGATGACAAACTTTGAAAGCGGTGAATTTGACGGAAGAATGTAGTGCAATTATCAAGGAAGCTACCACAAAAACTTAAAGATCCGGGGAGTTTCACTATCCCTTGTGCTATTGGTGGTAATTTCTTTAATAAAGTGTTATGTGATTTAGGGGCAAGTATTAATTTGATGCCCTTGTCCATTTTTCGGAAACTTGGATTAGGCGGCGTGAAACCAACTACGGTGACATTGCAACTTGCGAGGCCGATCACTTACGTATCCAAGGGGAATTATTGAAGACGTCTTGGTAAAAGTTGATAAATTTATATTCCCATGGATTTCTTGGTATTGGATATGGAAGAAGATCGAGGCGTCGCACGAATACTTGGACGCCCTTCCTTAGCAAAGGTAAGGCCTTAATAGCGTGCAAAAAGGTGAGCTCACATTACGTGTTAATGATGAGCATGTTTTATTTTCTATATATAAGGCAATGAAATTCCATGATTCGGTAGAGAGTTGTAAATTTTTGGATATAGTTAGTTCATGCATTGAGGATTATGTTGATCATACATTGTCTACAGATGATTTGGAATTTGGTCTAACCACTCGTGCTCAATGTCAGTGTTGTACTTGATTTTGATAACCAAGATTTGTACGACTATGTTTGTGCCTTAGATCATATGTAGGAACTACCTAATAGTGCACGAGGCGAGAACGCAAGGATCGAAATAAGGGTGAGATCTCACGAAGAGTGCACGACCATCTTGTGCAGCGCATGGTCGCCCGTGCGTGATGCGAGAGAGGCGAAGTGAGCTCAAGAGCGCCACGACCCGTGCGCAGCGCATGATCAACCCGTGCGTGATGCGAGAGACGGGTGAGCTCTACGAAGAGCGCACGACCCGTCGCAGCGCATGGTCAACCCGTGCGTGATCTTTGAAATACCAACACCGACTCGAACTCAAGCAATTACGAACACCTCAAATATGCATTCCTTGGAGCAAATAACGCAAATCCGTAATCGTTTCACTCTTCTCACTCCTACTCAACTTGATAAACTGTTAAGGGTTTTACGAAAACATAAGTCGGCACTAGGATGGTCTATAAGCGATTTAAAAGGCATAAGTCCATCCATTGTGATGCATAAAATTCGGATGGAAGATGTTTATAAACCATCGGTGCAAAACCAAAGACGGCTAAACCCTATTATGCAAGATGTGGTTAGGAAGGAAGTGTTAAAATGGTGGTTGGATGCGGTATCATTTATGCGATATCGACGACTCATGGGTGAGTCGGTACAAGTGGTACCGAAAAAAGGGGTAATGAGTGGTAAAAATGAAAATGAGGAACAAATTGCTACTAGAATTGTTTCTAGGGTGAGCGAATATGTATTGATTATAGAAAACTTAATGATGCCACTCGAAAAGATCACTTCCCCTCCCCTTTATCGATATGATGTTGGATCGTCTTGCGAGGTTATGATTATTATTGCTTTTTAGATGGTTATTAAATGTACAATCAAATCATGATTGCGTAGGAAGACAAGAGAAAACAACATTTATATGTCCGTATGACACATTTGTATTTCGTCGCATGCCATTTGGTTTATGTAATGCACTGCTACTTTCCAACGTTGTATGATGGCTATATTTTACGATCTTATTGAAAAAGTTATGGAGGTGTTTATGGGACGATTTTCTGTGTTCGGTGATTCTTTTGATAATTGTCTACACAATCTTTCCCTAGTTTTGCGGCGATGTGAAGAGACCAATTTAGTACTAAATTGGGAAAAGTGCCATTTTATGGTACGCGATGGCATTATACTTGGTCATCGAGTCTCTTCGCAGGTTTGAAAGTTGATCGGGTAAAAATTGTAGCAATTGAGAAGTTACCACCTCCTACAAACGAGAAAGCCATTTGGAGCTTCTTAGGCCATGCCGGATTTTTTGAGAAGGTTTATCCGTGACTTTTCTAAAATTTCTAAGCCCTTGAGCCAATTGCTAGAAAAAGATCTTTGCTTTTTCATTTTTTCCAATGAATGTTTTGCGGGCGTTCGAAATGTTGAAGACAACATTGGTAACCGCACCTATACTCGTCGCCTGCATTGAGTCAACCATTTGAGCTAATGTGTGATGCAAGCGACTATGCGGTTGGGGTGTTCTCGGTCAAAAGAGGGAAAAATTGTTCGATCCATCTACTATGCAAGTCGAGCGTTGGACGATTGCCCAACATAATTATACCACAACCGAAAAAGAAATGTTGGCGATTGTTTTCGCATTCGATAAATTCGATCTTACTTGATCGGGACAAAGACAATTGTGCACACCGACCATGCGGCTATCAAATACCTTTTTGACAAGAAGGATGCGAAACCGAGGTTGATTCGATGGATCTTATTATTGCAAGAGTTTGATGTGGAAATCAAGGACCAGGAAGGGATGCGAGAACGTGGTAGCGGACCATCTGTCTCGATTAGAAAATCAAGAGGAGCAAAAAGAGTGCGGGATTGATCAAAGAGGAGTTTCGATGAAAGATTACTCATGCTTGAGGCAAAGTTCCCATGGTATGCGGATTTTGTAAACTATTTGGTTGCTTAGGAGTTTTATCTCCTAGGATCTATCACCGTATCAAAAGAAGAAATTCTTACATGATGTAAAGTTCTACATGTGGGATGACCCCTACTCTTTAAGAGTGTGCGGATAAAATCATAAGGAGATGCATACCTCAAGAAGAATGGGAGGGAGTCCTACAACAGATGTCACTCTTCACCATCGGCGGACATTTTGGTCCCACGCGCACCGCAGAAGGTATTGCAAAGTGGGCTATATTGGCCCACTTTATTTAATGATTTATTATTTGTTTGTGCAACAATGTGCCAGTGTCCGAATGGGAAACATTTCACGGAAGCACGAGATGCCAATGACCAACATAATTGAAGTGGAGTTGTTCGATGTGTGGGGATTGATTTTATGGGCTGTTTCCATCATCTTCGGGATATCAATATATTCTACTTGCGGTGGAGTATGTATCCCATTGGGTAGAGACGATTCCTTCCAAAACAAATGATGCTCAAGTTGTCATGCGCTTCCTTAAGAAAAACATCTTTACTAGATTCGACACTCCACGAGCTTTAATTAGTGATGGAGGGTCGCATTTTGTAAACAAATTGATGAGCAACTTGTTGGCAAAATATGGAGTCAAACATAAAGTTGCATTGGCATATCATCTACAAGCCAATGGACAAGCAAAAGTGGCTAACAGGAGATCAAACAAATCCTTGAAAAGGCGGTGAACATCAACCAAAAGGATTGGGCGTTAAAATTGGATGATGCTCGTGGGCATACCGGATCGCATATAAAACACCGTTGGGCACATCTCCATATCAACTTGTTTTTGGTAAGTCGTGCCATTTGCGGTAGAATTGGAGCACAAAGCATTTTGGGCGGTTAAGAAAATGAATCGGATTTTGAAAGCGGTGAGGAAAGGTTACTCCATTTGAATCGGATGGAAGAATTAGGGATGAAGCTTACAAAATTCCCGAATTTACAAGGAGAGAACCAAGAGGTGGCATGATAAGATGATCAAGAAAAGAGAGTTTTTACCGGGAGAACCGGTGCTCCTATACAATTCACGCCTTAAATTTTTCCGAGAAAACTCAAGTCTAAGTGGTCGGGGCCATTCTTGATAAAGAAAGTGTTGAATCCACCGGGGATTGTAGAATTGTTAACAAAAGAAGGCGAGACTTTCATGGTAAATGGCCAACGGATTAAGCACTATTTCCACCGAGGGAATCAAGAGGAAGTGACATCCACCACCTTACACGACCCGTAATTTAACAAAACAGGCGTCAAGCTAAAGGCGTTAAATATAGCGCTTGTTGGGAGACAACCCAACGCGTTTGCGTGTTTTTATTAATGAGTGTGATTTGTGTGTTTTCTTTGTATTTTTGTGTGTTTCAACGTAGGGCTGATTTTCGCGTCAAATGAGCGATCGAGCGGCGCTCCGAGGAGACGTGGCAAGTGCTCCATGACTACAAATGTGGCATATTTCTCAAGGCCACTTCCCACCACCACCGCATGTGATGATTCAGGTATACCCCCACTTTTTGTTATTGAAATTCTATTTTTCCCCTTAGGACACTATAATTTCATTCAAGTTTGGGGGGAGAGATAGCATTTTAATACATGAAAAGTGTGGATACAAAAAAAAAAAAAAATTCATGCATTTTTTGTTTTCATATAGTTGCATTAGAGCATTCTAGGTTGCATTTGCATTAGAGCACGTTTATAGCTTTAGCACGCCTATTGCTTTAGTAGTGGTTAGAGAGTGTGTTGACCAAGCATGTTGCATCTTGTTGTTTGTGTGTTGATTGAGAATTCATATTGTTGGGATTGGATGTTGGTTATGAATTGATTGAGCCTTGAATAGATAACTTTGAGCATGTTAATAAGAAAAACTTGGTGTGATGCTTTGAATTACATTTTGACAAGCCTGTGAGCTTTGAGCCTTTACTGCTTATATCTTGTGCAGTCTTGTTGTGATTGAGGGTATCATTCGTGTTGTCAGAATTCTAGAACTTGCTTGGGTATCTCTGTCAAGGCCACTTGTGTATGTGAATTGTGAATGTGATTAAAGGCCATCTTTGCTAGCCTTTCAAGCCCTTTGCCTACCTAAAAATGTTAAAAATTCCTAGTTAGCCAAGTTGAGCCTATAGCCTATTTCTTTGATAACCACAAAAAAAAAAAAAAATTTAACCCTTGATCTTAATATATATCCATCACTTTAAACTCGAGTGTATAACGTTGAGAAAAAGGGGAATGAATGAGGTTGAATGAGTGGAAATTGAAAAATAGGATAATTGGGCATACTTGGTTAAATGGAATAAAAAGAGGAAGGAAAGAAGTTGGAAAAAAATAAAATAAATAGAAGTGTTGAAAATGCACAAATGAAAAAGATTGAAAAGTTGATAAACTTGGGGGGCGAAGGATTGTGAATGGAGGCGATTCTCAAAAAAAAAAAAAAAGGAAATGGAGATAAATGAAGTTGATAAAAATGAGGGATGATTGGAGTAGCATATGGGATTGTAATGAAAATGATTGATATGCTCATCGGTCTATACACTCCAGTTTGAGTCACTTTATCCAAAATTTCCTACCTAAACCAAAGAGCCTTCGTTACAACCAAATGAGAAAGTCCTTTATGATTCACAAATTGCATACACTCTCGTGGCGGAGATATGAGACGAATTGCAAGCCTATGGTAATTTTGCGACATCGAATTGATTTGAGCGTAAACACGTCCTTTATCCTCGTGAGATGAGTATACACTTAACTTTGAGAGTTGGATTCAGAGCATTTCACTTTGTTTTAATTGAGTCGTGTTCTTTGATTAGATATTTGAGGCTTGATTGAGTTGTATTCAGCATTCATGACGAACAATATGGATTTTCTTGTGGATTCTATGTGTTTGTTTTCTTTATCTCCTGTTGTGCTTTATCGTGTTCTAAATATTGTTGATCGGGACGGTCAACGAGTTTAAGTTTGGGGATTTTGATAGGCGTGAGTTTTGCATGTATTTTGAGGAGTATTTCGAGCTATAATGATGAGTAAACATGCATATACTCGCATTAAATGTTACATATTCACTCCTTGTGGAAAAGATATTACACTTTGCTTATTTTGTAGGAATTTCATGATATTTGAAGCTAATTGAATACGAATACGAGGAAAGCAAAGTGGAAACATGGAGAATTGAGTGGATATATGAAAAGTGAAGCCTAAAAGAGCGAAAGTTGAGCGTTTACGGAAAAGACAGGGGCACACGGGTAGGGCGTGCCTCAAGACATCACCGTGCACCCCTGTATAAGGAATATTTAAGGCTGCGACATGGCGCACGGGTAGCCCATGCATGGGCGCACCACCGTGCGCCTGCGGAGGGTCAAATTATTTCACCGGAATGGCGCACGGGTAGGCCGTGCTCGACGCACCACCCGTGCGCCCTACAGAGAGTTGGGTTATTCAAGGGTGGCACACGGGTAACCGTGCGTGGGCGCACCACCCGTGCGTCTGCGTTGGAATCCCATGTCTATGACATTAAGCCCTAAACATGATGGGAAGTATAAAAAGGCTTTTGGGGCGCACACAAGGACATTCGGCATTTTTGGGATCTACAACACAAGACAAGAGTCAACTCTTGGAAGGAGACATCAAGGAGACAATCGGGTTGCATCGGAGCTTGAAGAACGGAGATATATCGAGAGATTGTCGTCGTTCCTAAGTTTTCTTGCTTCTCTTTTAGTTTCAATCTTTTATTTTCATTTGTAATGACTTTGAACACTTTGTGTATAAGTTGTTTAATCATGTGTAGCTAAACTCTTGAGATATCAGGGTTTTGGAAGTAGATTAATGAACTCTTGTTGGATGTTTTAATCTTAGTTGAAGTTATTATCTTGAAGCCTATTTGAGTATTTTGAGCTTATTCTTGTTTTATCACTTGATCAATGATTTAACTTGTTTGATATATTGATTCATAATTCGAGAGATGAGTTTCAATATTAGATCTTGAATACTCGACACAAATATTTGCATGAATCGAGAGGTTTGTAAATATTTGTGAGGATATTTGATCTTTTGTGCTTTCGGGAGTTGAATGCTTTATGTTGAGTAGAGATCTAGCATAAGTATTTCAATCTACGTTTTATATGCATCTCGAGAGGGAGGATAAAATAGCTTTGTGATCGTCTTATAGGAATATTGATAATAACGTGGCTTGATTAAACCGGACAACAAGAGGATTATTAATCGAAACCTTTCGGAAATCCATTATATCATCTTGATACTTCTTTCATTTGTGCTATCTTTTTCTTGTGTTTTAGTAATTTAAATTGCCTTAATCTCAAAACAACAATCATCAAATTTCGATCGTCTAGATAAAAATAAGACTATCTTGGATCAATACTTAGCATATAAATTTATTAGTCTCGTGGATACGACCTTGCTACCCTATTCGATAACGTACACCGTACACTTGCGGTGAAGCTAAAAATATGGCGAACATCGTGCTCGAAGCCGTAGGCATGCTCAAAACTTCTCATGTGCCCAGTGCGCACGGGTTACCCGTGCGTCGACGCCACGGCCCGTCGCCACCCAAACGTCCGAATTTGCTTGCGGGGTCTTCAATATCAATTTTGTAGAGAGTTATAGCCAAAATACTAAACCCCGATCTTTGGAAATTCCAGGGCGTATTTGGGCGTTTCTTGAGATTAATCCCCTCGTTGTTTGCTCATCCATGCTTCTTTTGACACACGACTAATTATTATGACTCTAGACTCAATATAGTTGGTTTCCAATTGGGTGTAATCGCTCGATTCTTGATGATTCTAGACCACAATGCTTGTATTTGTCACAAAATCACTCCAAATATCGTTAAATTCCTACAAAACAAGCAAAGTGTAATACCTTTTCCACAAAGAGCGAATATATACCATTTCATATGTGTTATTGCATGTTTATAAACAATTATAGCCATAAATATACCCTAAAATACATGCAAAACTCACACTCAACAATAATTCAAGAAATTCCCCGACGATTTGATTATGTTTTACATTTTGTCCAAACCATTAATTAGTTGATTCGATCGGCGGAGTTTGTTAGCGTCACCAATTTTTTATATTTACATCCCTTGACTTTTCCGAAAATTACAAATAGCTCCAACTTTTGTCTAGCCGCACGTATCTCGAGAAAAATTGAGGGATGTAATTGTAAAATGTCGAGGACAAAGTCAATGTTATTTCTATTACTTAGAATAGTTGAGGGTTGTAATTATAAAATATTTGATGAAACCAACGAGTTAGTTAGTTCAACTAATAGTTGGGTTGAAAATTTATGTAAGATAGAATCAAACCCCAAAGGAGTTTACGTAATTTTGAAATCTCTCCGGTTTTTGTGTAAATACTCAAAAAACCAGGGTTCTTTTTATAATTATCCTTATATTTTTATATATAATTTAAAAAAGAGTAGGTCGGTTTTTGGCATTCCCATCAAACCAATTTTTTAGCCATGTTTTTAGCCATTTTGACATGTGAAATTCCCAAATGCCCCTTGACCCAAGTAAACCCTTTTTCGAGTCACACACGCACATTCGCCAATAAAAAATCTTATTCTGGCGACTTGCGAAAAAATGGAACCTCGGCGACTATATCGATGGGCAAAAATCCTATTACATTAATTACATATTTCTTGTTGATTCATTTAGTTTATAGTTGTTTGAATTAGGATTTATTGTTAGATTTGAAGAATTTTTACGGTTTAGACAATTTTGAAAATCTTCTTTGCACCATTAATGATGATTGGGGTGAATGAGGAAGATGATGATAATTTTCATCGCATAACTCGATCTGGGGATTCTTTGTGACTCGATATCAGTGATGTTTGTTTTCATTGAGTTGCGCTTAAGATTTTGCTCGATTATATATCGAGTTAAATGTAATGGATATCTAATTACATATATAACTTCGATATGAAGTTATGGTTACTCGATATCGAAGTTTTCACCTTTGTGTAGGCGTTGGTTTGACCAACGATAACTCGATATCGTTTAGCGGCTAATTCTACTCTCACTTATTATAACTAGTTATTGAATTCACGCAACTTTTTCGTTTCAAATTCATTTTTCATGTATAATATATCAAATTAATCCTTTTTCCGATATCTATAATTCAACACCTATATTGCATATACAAAAAACGAAAAAACAAATTCGATTTTCTTAAAAAGTTTGAAAGAAATAGTAAGAGGATATAAAGAGAGATAAATGAAAGAGAACGAAATAGACCAAATATAACTAGAAGGGTATGGATGTATTTTGTTATGCCAAAATGGCTAAAAAATATTTGTTTTCCAAAAATGGCTAGTTTTTATTTTTCACTATGGAAGTGGTTATTTTGACCCATTATCGGTATAAAAAATTTAAAATTTTACACTCCTAAAAACATTAATAGTACCTTTTATCGACTACTTTTCTAGATAAAAATAAATTTCGTCTCTTATAATCTTCATTTTTCTGGATCCGATCGCTCGCCAGGACTCGCAAATGGATAACTTTGCAAGAAGGATCACCAATCAATTTTGAGAAAGACTTGGCATGACAAATAATGATATCATTGCCGAGCGACTTTTGGGAAGAAGACCGATGAGAAAGCTAGATTCATAACCACATCCAAAGAATCTATCAAGTTTACGTCTTTGATATGTCCGATGTCTATCCTTCCATCAAATTATTTCGTCTTATCAAGAGGTATGTCGAAGAGGAAGATAGAAAAGTTGCATAATGAATCGGGACAGGATAATCCGGAACATCATTGAGGATCGCAAACGAGCCAACGTTTGCCAGAGAAAAACATGAAGATCTGCTAGATGTGCTATTGAAAGTCTGGACAACTTGAACTACCATTAACTACGGACAACATTAAATCTGTTCTAGCGGTTAGTACTCTAATTCGGCTAAATTGTTTATTTGGTCCACTAACTAATTATCTGAGTTGCACTTTTATACACTAATTTAGGGGTGCGGTAACTAACTTCTAATTTGTTGTACCATTAAGTCCAATATCGGTGAAATTGTGAAATCAACTAGAATTGTTCCCAAATTTTGGGGATTTCAACCCGTCCATGCATGTGAAAATAAAAAATAATACAATATGCCACTTTGTTATTAAAAATGGCGAAGGGATTGAAATTTTGAAAATTTTGGAGCAATTCGAGTTGATTTCGTAATTGCCAACAAAAATTGACTCAACGTGCAACATATTAGAAGTTAGTATCATATTTTGACACACTCCTAAATTAATGGACATAAGTGCAACTTGGTAAAATTTAGTCGACTAAAATATGCAATTTAACAACTTGGTAAATAATTTTACAATCTAATTAAACTTCGACCTTTTTTATACTTTGCAACTTTTTTTTGGCAACTAACAATCTAGATTGTACAAATTTTGCACTTTGCAACTTTCGACCAACTGGAGTTACCATGTGACTTGAAATATTGTAATTCCTATTGGCTGGAGGTTACAAAGTACAAGTTTTGGTTCTTAGTTATAACAAAAAATAATTTAGGTTGCAACGTTAAAAACAAAAGGCCAAAGTTTAGTTGCAAACAATAATTTTCCCGATTATTCTGGTAAAACTTAAAACATTTTTCGTAAAAACAGGAAATGTTTGGTCTTTGAGGCCGAGACATCAACCATAATTGTTGATTGGGTAATGGTAGAATTGCTCAAGAACCCTAAAGTCCTTCAAAAGCGCGCAAGACGAGGTGAGAAATGTTTTCGATGGCAAACATTGTGTCGATGAATCTTACATATATGAACTCAACTACCTCAAACTAGTCATCAAAGAAACTCTCGGGATACACCCTCCGACACCGTTGATCCCAAGAATAACCGAGAACATTGCGAGATCAACGGATACGATGTACCCGCGAAAACTTGGGTCGTGGTGAATGCATGGCGTCGGAAGAGACCCCAAGTATTGGGAGGATGCGGAGATATTTAAACCCGAGAGGTTTCTTGAAAAATCGGTGGATTTTAGGGGGAGTAAGCTTCGACTACATCCCTTTTTGGGCCGGGAAGGAGGATTTGCTCGGGAATCTCATTTGGCCTAGCAAATGTTGAGCTTCCATTGGCAATGCTTCTATACCATTTTGATTGGATTTTGCACGATGGAATGAAACCGAGAAGACACGGAAATGATGGTCTTGTGGTCTTTGGGGCGGCTCGAAGGAAACAAGATCTTTATGTAGTTCCTATTGTTAGGAGGCCTTTGCTATAGTCGAAACCTTATTGGGAAAATAAAATTTTTAGTCCTGTAAATTGGACATTTTTTAGAATTAGTCCTCTAAGTTGTCACTTTCATGTTTTAGTCCTTTAACTTTCAAATTTCTAGATATTCAACCCTTTAACTTAACAATTTAGTCCTATTTGGCCCTGTCCAATTGACCCGGCTCGATAATTTCATGTACAAAATATATTTTTCGTGGGTGGGCCATGTATTTCTACGGCCCTACCCATTGCCAACTCTAGTTTTTATCGCAACCTATTTGGACACGACCAACACAATTCATACGTGTTTGATTATTTAACATGTGCATAGCATTCATCCTGTGTATTGGAGAGTGCTAGATGAAACAGAGAATAAACGAGAAGATTCGGGCTCTGCAAGTTTTGTTTCATTTTTCTATTTCCACTTTGTATTCGATTCTTTATATGTAAACCCGTTTAAATAATTAACGACACATAGTTACTTTATGGACACATGTGGTCCGTTTAAAATTTTAAAACACAAAGTAAGAAATTAAATTGAATGAAGAATTTAACGTCTTTCTTATCCGTTATGATGTTAATCAATTTCTTATCAAGTTGATAACTATTGTAAAAACGCTCAAAGACATCGCTTAAAAGGCATTTGTTTCCCAAATTTCATGATGCCTTATACTATACAACATCATGCTTTAAGTGAAGCAATGTGTATGACTGGATTTTTTCGCAATTACACATCGTTTTTAGAGCAGAGGTCTTTGGTTATCCCTTTCTTGCTTGATAACATCAATTTTAAGGTCGTTTATTCCAACAGATGTCTTTGTCCATCCTTTATTGGTTTATAACATCACTGTTAACATCATTTGTTTAAATTTTGATGTTATATTAATTATTATAAATTTAAAATAAAATTACTTTATTTTACCCAAATTAATCTTTTTTTTGGAGGAATTTTCCCCCAAATTACTTCACAGTGTTCTCGACACTTGGAGATTTTCAGCAACAAAACAAAATTCCTAATCCTTCCGACACTGCAACTAACTCTCGAAACCTCACCTCCGATATCTAACTCTCGAAACAAAATCCCTAATCCTTCTGAGATTCTATTCGTGAGTCGTATTCATGCTATTCGTGAGTCTTGGGGCTGTTCGTGAGTCTTGAGCTATTCGTTGTTTGGAGTTCTTGATACTAGTGTTATTATTTGGAAATGATTTTGATGTAGATTAGATGAATTCGCATTAATGGTGTTATTTCTTGCTTTGATGTTTGATGGTGGGTGGTCGACTTGCTTTGATGGTTGGATGGGTTGTTTCTTGCTTTGGTGGGATTGTTGTTTCTTGCTTTGTGAGGAGATGATTGTTGATGTAAAACCATTTTAATAAAATGACAGACAGCTTGATTTTTAAACTAAAAATCGACTTTGTTTAGAATATTCAAAATCGGTTTTAAATTGACATCTAAAACATATAAAGAGGTGTTTTAAATGTGAATGACATTGGGTTATGGTCGTTTAATAAAACATTTAACACATCGGTCTCTAACTGATTTTGTTTCTAACAAAATCGATGTTCAACCCAACAAGTATACCTCATTTTTGTTAGAAACAAAACCATTTACAAATCGATGTGTTAAGCTCTTATAACATCGGTGCAAAACTAATCTCTCAACCGATCTTAAAGATTGCCAATAACATCAGTCAAAAGCGATAACTCATTGTCGTAGACCTAAAAGTAGAGGCACTTGCAATTTAATAAATTAACCGATTCAAAATAGAAGATTCGGTATATATTAAATTATTTGAATCGGGAAGTTTGATTTGTTATTCAATTTTAGATTTTTTAAAAAAAAAACTTCTAAAGCGTGATCGAGTTATACCAAATTATTATATTTACGTATTTTATATTAAGTCTAACAAATATTACATTTATAATCTTTACCAAGTGAGAATATTTTGAGATGTGTTTGAAGTTCTATATTTAAGAGTGAGAAAAATTCATTTTTGGTTCCATTAGACTTATTCCTTGATAATTTTAGTCCTACTAGACTCACTTTAGTCCCAAATCGATATTTTTCACAAAAAATAGTCCCATGGGAATGAGGAAAGCGAAAATCGGTGTTGTTCCATTAAAAAAATTAACGAAAACCGTTAATGATGACAAAAATGGTCTATAGGATACCAAAGTTAAAATTTTAACGACAAAATTGGTCCCATAGGACACTAAAGTCAAATTTTTAACCAAAAATGGTCCCATTATTCTTTTTTGGTTAAATTTAATATTATCGATGATAAATATTATTTTAAATTTTATATTTTGAGTTATTTATTTAAATTAATATTGTGAATGTCCCACTTGAAAACTAAAAAAATCTCTGTCCATCAAATATTTTTCTAAAATATTTTTTCCATGCGTTTTATTTCACTAAAACATCTCTTACTTAAAATATTTTCAAAAATAAATATTTTCCTATATTTTTTTTGTTTAAATCACTTGTTGATTTTGAAATACAAATAATTACAAAAATCACATTACGTATTGAAAAATATATGTTGGTCAACTATCAGTAAAATAAAAAATCTACGATATTAAATAATTTCATAATTTTTAAATATAGGAATTATTTTTAAAATTTTTAGAAAAATACTAATAAAAATATTTTAGTATAGTTAAATTATAAATACTATTAAAAAATCTCAGAAGTAATGCATGGGCTTCTCTTAAGGTACAAGGTTCGACTCTTGAAGTGATTGAGACAACAATATCATCATATTCATTACTGGGCTTTGTTAATATGTGCATGACTTGCTCTGTGTCACCTTTTGTCAGCAACAACAATGGCATCACATCATGCTTTTACCTTGTTTAAATAGTCTCTCATAGACATGCTTCCTTTCTTCATTGTTGTGTTGCATTTTGTGTTGCATAATCTTTGCTTGTGAAATGGCAAAGTAAGTTTCAATGGAATCCCGATTTCTTTAGAATCGCCTAATCCAACGGTGGTGACAAGTATAAATTCTAAGAGGAATATAGTAACCATGAGGCAAGGAGTTGATCTTGTGTTTGACTTGTGTTTTGCATGTATTTTGGGCTTAATATTGGTTAGAATGTGTTGTTATGCATGCATTATATGAGTAAATAGAGTTTTATTCTGTTTTTGTGGAAAAGGATTACGCTTTGCTCATTTTGTAGGAATTTATCTACATTTGTAGCATTTTGGCAACAAATTGGCGGTCTGCAATCGCCAATACTTGACATGTTAGATGAAGTTTGGAGTCGGATCAAGGAGAAGTTGGACGAACCAGAGCAAGAAATGGAAGGAAATAGCCAAGTGTTCAATGATCTGGTGAGCACGAGGCAAGGCGTGCTTCCCTAAAGACGCCCGTGCTCGACATATATACGAAGAAGAAGAGTGTTCAGACTATAGCACAAGCAGCCCGTGCCATATGGGCACGCCCGTGCTCTTCCCAGAAAATTGAACAACCTGTTCGGCACCCAGCACGGGTTGGGCGTGCCAAAGACGCACGGCCGTGCTCTTCTGCGGGAAAAATAGAATTTGACTCGTTTCGACTAGGTTTCGACCCAAACGAAGTACAAATAGACACGGCGGCCACAAACAAGGAGGCTGATTTTTACCCTAGAAACCAGAGAGAAAAGATCGAGGTTTCCACAGGAAACTTAGAGAGATCGATCAAGACCGCAACCACACCTTCGAGGATTGAAGATAGATCGAGAGATCGTCATCATCCCCGAGTCACTCATTCCATCGTATCGTATTTCAATTAGTTAGATTTTGATTATGGATAATTTGTCTATGAATTGTTTATCTTCAATGTCCGGCTAAAACACTTGTGATTCGGGTTTGGGAGTAGGTTAATAAACACTTTTATTTGATGATTAAGGATAATTGAAGTTAATGTTTTCTTTCTCTATTCAAGTACTTTGCTTTAATTCTTGTTTTATCAAAATACATTGATTTAAACTGTTTGATGTATTGATTCATAATTCTAACCGATGAGTTTAAATACTAGATCTTGAGTACTTGACACAAATAGATTGCATGATTGAGAAGTCTGTGAATATTTGTGAGATCTAATAATCTTTTGAACTTTTGGGAGTTGGATATCTCATATTGAGTAGAGATGCTAACATAAATATTCCAATCAACACTTTTACATACATCTCGAGAGAGGGGTAAATTACTATGGTGATTAGTCTATAGAGAAGAATACGTTTAACCTTGGTTTGCTTAAACGAGCATAAAAGTGGGATATTAATCGAAACCATAACCAGGAATCCATCTATCCATACTTGATCTTTTAATCGCTCTTTGCTTTGTTATTTTAGGATTAATTTACGCTTTAGTAGTATTAAAACCAACCTTTCAAATTTCGATAGTTTAGATAAAAATAGGACTATTATAATCAATACTTGGTACACTAATTTATTAATCCTGTGGATTCGACCTTGCAAACCCTATTCTATAAACGATCCGTACACTTGCGATGAAGCATAAAAAATAGGCGAACAAGTTTTTGGCTCCGTTCTTTGGGATTAATCAAATTTTTAATGCGATATTGCGATAAATAGAACTATTCTTAATCTAAACATTTTTTCTTTGCTTTTTAGTTTGTTGTTTAATTCTATTTTTCTTGTGGTTGACTTGTTTTCTTTAGTTGGTTCGGGTAGTGCATGATTTCTTGGTTCAAGCTATAGGCGTTAAATTTAGCGCTTGTTGGGAGCAAGCAATCCAATGGCTTTGTTGTTTTATTTCTTCTCATGTTTTCTTGGTTTGTTTTCTCTTTTCTAAGTTAGGATTTAATTGCTTTCATAGGTTAGAAGTTTTCCCTATTTTGCTTTAAAAAAAAAACTAAAAAACAAGGTACGACACAGAGCACGGGCAACCCGTGCGCCATGCGCACGGCCCGTGCTATACCGCACCTGAAGGGTATTTCGTTCGGCCCCTAGCACGGGCCACCCGTGCCGTTTGGCACGACCCGTGCGCTTTCCAGAAATTGGGCCAAATCCTTCGGCCCCTAGCACGGGCGGCCCGTGCCGAATGAGCACGCCCGTGCTCCTGTCTGCTGGGGCAGCAATAAGACGGGCAGAGACTGAAAATTTTCACAAATTCCTTCTCCCCTCGCGCACGGACGAACAAAAAACGCCCCCTCCAAATTTTTTGCCCAAAAGTCTCCTACTATATCACCACTAATCAACTCCCACACTACTCTAAACACAATTTGAACTTGTGGAATTGCTTGGAAGCAAGGATTTGGGGTAGAAAGCACCTAGGGTTTCAAAAATCCAACTCTCTTCCTATTTTCGGGATTTAAGGTATGAATTGAACCTTTTATGTTAAATTTCTTGAGGATTAAGGATTATAGTTGATTTATGATGCTTGTTTGATACTTATGCCATGATTTTGATTGAAATTTTCTATGAGGCATTATATCGAACACCTTGTGGGTTGGTGAATTGTGATGATTTTGGTTGATTGCTTGATGGATTATACTTGTGCTAGATTGTTTAGGGTGTTAGTGTCTAAGATTTTTGGCAATTATATTGGTATGTGAGTTGAAAGCTTAATTGTGGATTAAATTGTTGAGATGAGCCACTATGCCTTTGTTGGATTGTTGTATTAATTCATCGTTCGTTTTACTTGGCACGTATGGATTCTCACGATTATTTTGCCAGGTACTTCAAACAAATGGCTGAACCACAAAGAGGTTGGGGTGGACGTTTGAGGAGACCTACTCGGGAGGTCGACCCAAACCACCGCGTGCTCGGACTCACCTTCACCGCGCCGCGATATAATGGGCGATGGGGAAGGCTCATCACTCGTGATTACATTCCCACACGCTATGCCAATAGCGAGTGTACCCAAACTCTCGGGATACGAGGAGGTATGGCAAATGTTTGAACGAGTTGGTTGGACCGTTTTCATACAAGGGACGGTGGCCAACATACAAGACACTCACACTCGAATTCTTAAGCAGCCGTCCAGGTTACGGAAAACGCGACCAAGAAGCGAGCCTTGGAAAATTCACCAGGAGGATGGGCAACGTGGCGGGAAATCACGATCGCCGAATCGAATCAAATTTATGGGTGCCATCCGACGCCCGTCAGAATAATTTGAAAATTACAATGCGCATGAATTTCGGCGGTTGTTGCGAAACCCCGAAACCGGCCTCATGCAATATGCCGCACGCTCTTCCAAAGCATCGACACTCTGCAACCCCATCTTCCGTTATATTCAAAAGGTTCAGCCCACTCGGTATTCGCCCGGTACAACAATGGGGTTATGCAAGCGAAAGAGCTATACCTACTATGGTGTATGCTCACTCGCGCACCCTTATAACATGGCGGCATACTTTGTGGAACACGCCGTCTACATACAACAACATGATGTGGGAAAAATATTAATTGGGGGAATGATAACCCCGTTGCACGGCATTCGAGGTTGACATAAGCCGTATGGAGCCATTAGCCGAAGAATCGAAGCATCAACTTGAGCACCCTTCACACCATGAAGATCATCACCAATGAGGAGAATATCCTCTGTTTTTCAACAAAAAAGTCGGGTCTGCGTTTCCCTTCCTAACCCGACTCACGGCTATGATTGACAACCAAATCAACTGGCTCATATACTGCGAGGAGCATATCGAGAATCATGCGGGGTTTGCAGCACAAAAAAAGCGAAGAAAGTAGCGGGTTGGCGACGAAAGGACTTGGTGATGGAGGCGCGGGAGTATGATAGACAAGAGAGGATTCGAGGGGCTTGAGCGGGAGGCTTCGAGTAGAGGCGGACCCTAGTAGGGGAACCGATATTCGAGCTCTCGCAAGCGCGAGGAGCGTGGGGGAAATACGATCATGATAGATTCTGTGCTTTTAAGGAAAGCTTGCGACAACATAGAGATGACTTGATCTTTCAGAAGTCGGGAACAAAGATACCTAGCCCGAGAGTGGTACCAAACACACGGCGGCGGGAGTTGGAGATACCTATCCCAGGGGCCACTACCTTTGCACCCCCACGGTGATTGAGTCCTATCCACACTTTTCATTGAAATTCTACCTTCTCTTTCATGCGCTATAATTTCATCCAAGTTTGGGGGAGAGATAGTATTTTTAAATGGGTGTGGCGTTTGCATTCATTTAGTTGCATGTAGAGCATATAGTTGCATTGCATTAGATGTTTGAATTTTTTATGGTTTTAGCACGTTTATAGCTTTAGCACGTTTTTGCTTTCTAGTTGTTAGGGAGTGAGTTGACCGTTATTGTGTGTTTGTGGTGTTTCGATTGTGATCTTAATCTTGGGAGCATTTGCGGATTGGTTTATGTTGTTTTGAATTGGATGTTGAGTGTGAGTTGATAGGGTTGAGAATAGTTAATATGGATCATGTGATTATTGAATCATGGTTAACATACTTTGAATTATGCACTTACAAGCCTGTGAGCTTTTGAGCCTTTCTTTGCTTTCATATTATGCGTCTTGTTGGTGATTAGTGCGTCATTCATGTTGATTTGAATTCTAGAACTTGCTTTGGTATCTTCGTCAAAGTCACATGTTGTATGCATTCATGAATATAATTTTAGGCCATCTTTGTTAAGCCTTTCAAGCCTTTTTGCCTACCTTATGATATTTGACTTCCCTAGTTAGCCAATTTGAGCCTATTGCACGATTGTTTTTCGATAGCCACATTTCAAGCCTTTGAATCTTATGTAATATATACATTACCCTGAGCTTTAAGCGTATAGAGTTGAGAAAAAGGGATGAATGAAGGATTGAATGAATGTGTGTCAAAAGTCGGAAAATGTGTACATGTTGGGCACTTGGGAATAAAAAGAAGAAAAAAGGGAAAAATACTCACAAAAGTCGAAAAACAAAACATTTGCAAAAGTGAGTCGGCCGGAAGTGAAAAATAGGCTGAGAATTGTGATGTAAGGCGAAGGGAATAATGTGTATGAAAAAGAAGGGAGAAATAGAGAAGTGATAGGATATAAGGCGATTGAGAGCACATAGTCGATTTGAATTAGAAAAATGGTTTGAGAAGAACAAATGTGTTTTCCAATCTATACGCTCGAGTTGAGTCACTTTATCCATATTTCCCTACCTTAACCAAAAAGAGCCTTCATTACAACCTTAAATAAAGTCCTTTATGATTTGTGAATTGCATACAAGCGAGTGGCGAGAGATGTGAGGCGATTTGCAAGCATATGGTAATTCTTCATCATTGATATGACTTGAGTGAATACACGTCCTTTATCATGCTAGTGAGTAGAGTATACACTTTATCCCAGAGAGGTGTGATTTGAAGTGTTTTACCATGATTTTTATAAACTTGTGCTCCGTGTTAGCTCTTTGAAACTTGGTTGATTTGTGCTTGATGTCTATGGATAGATGACATGAATTGTGATGCGGTGTTCTTGAGTGCTCTTCTTTACCCCATTTGTGTTGTCTTGTTTATAAAGTGTTGACCAAGGTATCAACAATTTAAGTTTGGGGGTTTGATTGACTTGTGTTTTGCATGTATTTTGGGCTTAATATTGGTTAGAATGTGTTGTTATGCATGCATTATATGAGTAAATAGGGTTTTATTCCTGTTTTGTGGAAAAAGGATTACGCTTTGCTCGTTTTGTAGGAATTTATCTATATTTGTAGCATTTTGGCAACAAATCGGGCGGTCAATTGCCAATACTTGATATGTTAGCGAAGTTTGGAGTCGGATCAATGAGAAGTTGGATGAGCAAGGCAAGAAACGGAAGGAAATAGCCAAGTGTTCAATGATACAAGTGATCACGGTGGGCGTCTTCCCTAGCACGCCCGTGCTTGACCTATACCACGAAGAAGAGAGTGTTCGGCCTATAGCACGGGCAGCCCGTGCCATATGGGCACGCCGTGCTCTTCCGAAAATTGAACAACTGTTCGGCACCCGGCCAGGCTGGTGGGCATGCCAACACGCACGGCCGTGCTCTTCTGCGGGAAAAGCAGTTTGACTCGTTGTGACTAGATTTCGACCCAAACGAAGTACAAATAGACACGGGCGGCCACAAACAAGAAAGACGCTGATTTTACCCTAGAAACCAGGAGAAAAGGTCGAGTTTTCACGAAAACTTAGAGATCGATCAAGACCGCAACCACACTTTCGGGGATTGAAGATAGATCGAGAGATTGTCATCATCCCCGAGTCACTCATTCCATCGTATCATATTTCAATTAGTTAGATTTTGATTATGGATAATTTGTCTATGAATTGTTTATCTTCAATGTATGGCTAAAACACTTGTGATTCCGGGTTTGGGAGTAGGTTAATACACTTTTATTTGATGATTAAGGATAATTGAAGTTAATGTTTTCTTTCTCTATTCAAGTACTTTGCTTTAATTCTTGTTTTATCAAAAGGCCATTGATTTAAACATGTTTGATGTATTGATTCATAATTCTAAGCGATGAGTTTCAATACTAGATCTTGAGTACTTGACACAAATAGATTGCATGATTGAGAAGTCTGTGAATATTTGTGAGATATAATAATCTTTTGAATTTTTGGGAGTTGGATATCTCATGTTGAGTAGAGATCTTAACATAGATATTCCAATCAACTTTTACATACATCTCGAGAGAGGGGTAAATTACTATGGTGATTGGTCTATATAGAAGAATACGTTTAACCTTGGTTTGCTTAATCGAGCATAAAAATGGGATATTAATGAAACCATAACCCAGGAATCCATCCATCCATACTTGATCTTTTAATCGCTCTTTGCTTTGTTATTTTAGGATTAATTTACGCTTTAGTAGTATTAAAACCAACCTTTCAAATTTCGATAGTTTAGATAAAAATAGGACTATTATAATCCAATACTTGGTACACTAATTTATTAATCCACGTGGATTCGACCTTGTAAACTCTATTCTATAAACTGATCTGTACACTTGCGGTGAAGCATAAAAAAATAGGTGAACATCTTGCCTACTCCAAACTACATATTCAGGATTCAAGATTTGGTCCCTGAATCATCACGATAAGAACCGAGGAAGGATCTTGGCTTTACCATTAATAAAGGATTCCAATCCATAACCTTTGATGGTATCATCAACACTTGTTACCTCCATATTAGATGGTTGCCTTCATTGAGTTTAAGCGTAACTAGCTGATCTTGAAGAGGTTAGGATTAAGGTAATGCAAGCGGATTGTGGTCATGCATTTGGTTTTAGGAAAGTAAATAAAAGGAATGTGCCCCGAGTCCAGGTTTATTCAACCTGGAGCTCGATACCATGAAAGGATTTGGAATGAAACATATAAAATACATTGAGCGGGAAAACATTATCAATGGAGCAAGATGTGAGAACTTTTATATATTTGATTTCTTGATGATTTCACGGTGACAACCTTAAATAGATCCTAAAGACCATTCTAGATACAATACAATTGTAATATAATCACTAAATATCCAAGATGATCAATGGTGTATAATGAGTAGTACAATGGCACATAAGTGATTTATGTTGCCACTACTCTCAAATACAAATCGAGGAATCAATACGGTGGAATGCATCCCTTTGGTGTGATGTTTGTTGTGCTGCTTGGTGTGTTACCTGCAGAGAACTACGCAGTCAGCAGTGGGGGCGCGTGGATCAGAGTAGATCGATTGGCGCGAAGTTGAAGTCTGTGGTATTTTTGTAGACTTCTATGGCTAATTGAAAACTTGCCATTTTGTTAAGTTCGAGAGAATGAAGGAGAAAAGAGCAAAATTGAATGAAAATTGTGTAATTACACAATTACAATCTTTTTCTTTTGATTTAGAATAAATCAAAAATATTTATTAAATTGGGTAAATCTCAACCATCTAAAATTCTGATTTGTGGACATAATTAGTCCACGTTTATTTTGTCTGTCTCACTCTAATTATGTGATCTCGGTTGATCCAATCCCTATATATGTGTGTGTGTGTGTTATATTACATTTAAAAAGTGAAAAAGAAACTATAATGATGAATTAAGGCTTTGGTCTGACTTTGGATTAAGGGATCAAATCTTGATTTGTCAATGATTTGGAAGGCCAAGCGAACCATTGTACAATTGGATAGTCACAAATCTTGAGCTGTCTCATTTTCATATCTTGTCAATGTCTTTCTTTATCCCTTTATATAATTTTCTCTTTCTGCTGGAAGGTAGTGGCTATCAAGTAAAATGATAATGCGGTATTTCAATGGCAGCTTCGTTGGAATTGGTCCAAGACCAAGTCCTCTATCAAAATCATACTTCCAATGACCTAAATATTAAAAGGTTTTAGTGGGTTCACATAAATGGATAACATAATAAAAGTGCTAAAAAGGAATTCTGAGATCTGCATAAAGTGAATGCTTGGCATTTTTGTTTTCATTATTCATGTACATGAGCATATACTACCTATTATATAGATTACAGAATATTCTAGATGAAGCCATGTGTTCTTTGTTGGATTTTAAACTTGATCTTGGTCCAATTAATATTGGGCTTGAAAATAAATATTTGAGTTAAAAGATAAAATAAGATCCAAGCCCAAATGACCCAAGTTCTAGAATTTGTCTAGAAGTGTCTTGGAAAAATATCTTAGATATTATTGGTAAGAAAGCTTGTAGAATATTCTAGGTAAGTAGATATTTTGGAGGATGATTCTAGTAGATGAATTATAGCCATTGGATCAAATAAATCCTAGCCATTGGTTAGGAAGTTGTACTAGTATAAATAGGGGTGTCTTGATCATTTTGTAACAAGCCAAATTTGAGAAGAATCAATACAAGCAAATATTTCTCCACCAAAAACTCTCTTATATTTCTTAGCCTAAATAACCTCCTCCTACTACAAAGAAAAAATAATTCCTCTTCCAACTTCCAATTTCTAAATAACCCCTTCTTACCTAAATTGAGATAACCCTCGTCCAACAAAGTGGTATCAGAGCCACAAGATCACTTGTGGTTTACATAAAAATATGGCAAATGGTGTGGCTTCCTTTCAAGTCCCTATGCTCAACACAAGCAACTATGATAATTGGAGTATCAAGATGAAGGCCCTTTTGGGTGCACATGAAGTTTGGGATATTGTAGAAAAAGGATATGTGGAGCCACAAGACGAGACTACACTATCCCAAACTCAAAGGATAATTTAAAAGATTCAAGAAAGAGAGACAAGAAAGCTCTCTATCTCATCTACCAAGCGTTGGATGATGATGGTTTGAAAAGATCTCAAGTGCAACTACTTGAGGATGCATGGGAGAAGCTTCAAACATCTCACAAAGGAGCCGAGCAAGTAAAGAAGATACGTCTCCAAACATTAAGAGGTGAATTTGAAGCTTTACATATGAAAGAGTCTCGAAACTATTTCCGACTATTTTTCAAGAGTTTTAGCGGTTTCTAATCAAATAAAAAGAAATGGTGAAAAATTAAGTGATGTGAGAATTATGGAAAAGATACTCCGTTCTTTAAGTCCTAAATTTGAGCATATTGTCGTAATAATTGAGGAAACAAAAATTTGGAGGAGATGACTATTGATCAATTATTGGGGTCATTACAAGCATATGAAGAAAAACAACAAAAAAAGCGAAAGATATTGTAGAACAACTTTTTTAAAATGCAATTGAAGGATAAAGAAGAAAGCATGAGCAATGATCGTGGTCAACATGGAAGAGGTCGTTTCAGGGACGAGGCGGACGAGGCCGTGGTCGTGGACATGCACGAGGAGGTTTCAATAATAATGAAGATAGAAGAGAATACCCAACCAAAGTGGGCGGGAGGAGTAATCCTAGAACAAAGTACGAAAAATCACAAACTAAGTGTTATAATTGTCAAAAATTTGGACACTATGCTTCCGAGTGTAGAGCTCCCAAAAACAAGGTGGAAGAAAAGGCCCACTATGTGGAAAATAAAAACGAAGAAGATGTCAATTTGTTACTAGCATACAAAGGTGGTGATGGAAGACAAGACAACACTTGGTACCTCGATACTGGTGCAAGCAACCATATGTGTGGAAGAAGAAGCATGTTTGTGGAGCTTGATGAATCGGTGAGTGGCAATGTTTCTTTTGGAGATGAGTCTAAAGTCCCGGTCAAAGGAAAAGGTAAAATTCTAATCCCGCTTGAAGAATGGAAGTCATCAATTTATTTCTAATGTCTATTACGTTCCAAATATGAAAAGTAATATCTTGATTTGGGACAACTCTTAGAGAAAGGCTATGACATTCACATGAAAGATCGTAGTCTTTCTATAAGAGATGATAGAAATAATTTAATCACTAAAGTGCAATGTCTAGAAATAGAATGTTCTTATTAAATATCCGAATGATGTAGCAAAATGTCTCAAAGCTTGCTACAAAGATATATCTTGGCTTTGGCATCTACGATTTGGGCACTTAAATTTTGGCGGATTAAATTACTATCAAAGAAAGAGATAGTAAGAGGATTACCTTCCATCAATCATCCCGATCAACTATGCGAAGGATGTCTATTGGGAAAACAATTGAGAAAGAGTTTTCCAAAGGAGTCAAGCTCGAGATCACGAAGCCCCTGGAGCTCATACACACCGATGTTTGTGGACCAATCAAGCCAAACTCTCTCGGTAAAAATAATTATTTCCTCCTCTTTATTGATGATTTCTCTAGAAAGACACTGGGTATATTTTTGAAGCAAGTCCGAAGTGTTGAAGCATTCAAGAAGTTCAAAGCTATGGTGGAAAATGAAAGTGGATGCAAAATCAAGGCAATGCGATCGGATCGTGGAGGAGAATTCACATCTAAGGAGTTCAAGAATTTTGCGAAGCAAATGGAATCCGGCGTCCCTCGACGGTCCCAAGATCCCCCACAAAATGGCGTAGGCGAGAGAAAGAATAGAACAATTCTTGAAATGGCAAGGTGCATGCTCAAAAGCAAAAGGCGCGAGCCAAAGGAGTTCGGGGTCAAGCGGTGGCATGTGCGGTGTACACAGCCAAATCGTTCACCAACCGAGAAGTGTTTGGGGAAAAACACCACAAGAAGCGTGGAGTGGAAGAAAACCAGGTATCTCTCATCTAAAAGTATTTGGAAGCAAAGCATATGCACACGTGCATTCTGACGAGAGAAGAAATAAGCTTGATGACAAAAGCGAGGCATTCATCTTCATCGGGTATGACTCAAATTCTAAAGGTTATAAGTTATATAATCCAAATACTAAGAAGCTTGTGATAAGTCGTGATGTAGAGTTTGATGAAGAATCAAATTGGGATTTTGGCTCCCAAAACAACTTTAATTTCTTTCCGGATTTTGAAGAAATCAAGTCAAGACCGTCGAGCCAATAATAGAAGTTCAACAAGAGCCAACTACTCCATCCACTTCACAATCAACAAGAAGGAGACTCGCCACCATCATTTCGAATGAAAGAAGCGTAACACGTGCAAGAGTCTAGAAGATCTTTATGAGAAACAAGCGGGATAGATGATATCACTTTATTACGTCATTTGCGATTGTGAACCGGTGGCGTTTGAAGAAGCGAGTCCAAAATAAAAGATGGAGAGATGCTATGGATGAAGAGATACAAGCAATCATGAAGAATGACACGTGGGAGCCGACCTCACTTCCAAAAAGGACATAAGGCTATCGGCGTCAAGTGGGTGTACAAAGCAAAAAAAAGAATGCTAAAGGGAAATTGAAAGATATAAAGCAAAAGTAGTCGCAAAAGGCTATAGTCAAAAATTTGGAATCGACTATGCGATGAGGTATTTTTCCGATCGCTCGCTTGGAAACAATAAGGCTTATCATTTCTTTAGCAGCTCAAAACAGGTGGAAGATTCACCAGATGGACGTAAAGTCAGCTTTCTTAAATGGAGTTCTCGAGGAAGAAGTCTACATTGAGCAGCCAAAGGGCTATGTGGTGAAGAATGAAGAAGATAAAGTCTTGAAGCTGAAGAAGGCTCTATACGGATTAAAGCAAGCACCAAGAGCATGGAATAGCAGGATCGATAAATACTTGCAAGAGAATGGGTTCACTAAGTGCCCGCACGAACATGCACTTTATGTCAAGGTCAGAAAAAATGATGTTTTGATCGTGTGTTTATATGTGGATGACTTGATCTTCACAGGAAATAATCCAGACATGTTTGAAGAGTTCAAGAAAGCAATGACCAGAGAATTTGAGATGACTGATATCGGGCTTATGGCATATTACCTCGGCGTTGAAGTTAAACAACAAGAAGATGGGATTTTCATCTCGCAAGAAGGCTACGCGAAGGAGATTCTCAAGAAGTTCAAGATGGATAACTGCAAGCCTATTAACACACCAGTGGAGTGCGGGATCAAGCTATCAAAGTTTGACGGAGAAGAAAAAAAATGGACCCGACATTGTCATAAAGAGTTTGGTTGGAAGTTTGCGGTATTTGACATGCACAAGACCGGACATTCTCTATGCCACCGGTCTAATAAGTCGCTACATGGAAAATCCAACCACTACTCACATGAAGGCTGCTAAAAGGATTCTTCGCTATCTCAAAGGTACGATCAATTACGGCTTATTTTATTCAACAACTAATGATTATAAACTTGTTGGCTATAGTGATAGCGATTGGTGCGGAGATGTGGATGATCGAAAAAGTACTCTCGGCTTTGTGTTCTTCATTGGAGATACGCGTTCACTTGGATGTCAAAGAAGAAGCCGATAGTCACTCTTTCAACCTTGTGAAGGTGATGCGTAGGCTGCGACATCTTGTGTTTGCCATGCGATTTGGTGAGAAATTTGTTGAAAGAATGGGAATGACACTGAAAGAGCCAACTAAGATTCGTGTCGACAACAAGTCGGCTATGGCATTGGCAAAGAATCCGGTGTTTCATGATCAAGCAAGCACATTGACACTCGCTTTACCACTACATAAGAGAATGCATATCAAGAAAGGACGTACAAGTGGAGTGTGTGAAGTCTCAAGATCAAATTGCGGACATCTTCACCAAACCACTCAAGCATGAAGACTTTATACGACTTAGAAGTTTTCTCGGAATGACAAATCAAGTTTAAGGGGGTGTTGGATTTTAAACTTGATCTTGGTCCAATTAATATTGGGCTTGAAAATAAATATTTGAGTTAAAAGATAAAATAAGATCCAAACCCAAATGACCAAAGTTCTAGAATTTGTCAGAAGTGTCTTGGAAAAATATCTTAGATATTATTGGTAAGAAAGCTTGTAGAATATTCTAGGAAAGTAGATATTTTGGAGGATGATTAGTAGATGAATTATAGCCATTGGATCAAATAAATCCTAGCCATTGGTTAGGAAGTTGTACTAGTATAAATAGTGGTGCCTTGATCATTTTGTAACAAGCCAAATTTGAGAAGAATCAATACAAGCAAATATTTCTCCACCAAAAACTCTCTTATATTTCTTAGCCTAAATAACCTCCTCCTACTACAAAGAAAAAATAATTCCTCTTCCAACTTCCAATTTCTAAATAACCCTTCTTACCTAAATTGAGATAACCCTCCTCCAACATTCTTTACTTATTGGTAGATAAGGAATATGCCATTTTTAATAAAGATCGTCTATGCTAAATATCCTTGCAACGGTAATATCATCAGAATTTGTTATGCCGTATTCTCCAGCTCATTGATCGTACAATGTGATCCTAATGGTGTGATCCTCCTGGTGGTCCTTTCCTTCATTGGTGGTGGAATATTTATTCTTCTTTCATGTCCTAAATATTTATTTCCAAGAAAACAATTATATTATTAGGCTGTCTGTTTATATTCATTTTAACAATCTCATTCTCAAGTACATTTTTCTCTTATTCTTTATCTTTTCATCAAACGATGCTTCAACTACACCAGTTGGTATAGATTCTTACATACCGTAGGCGGGCGTGAGCTCATTTAGTTATCCCTAGCCCAAATTTTTTCCCCTAACTTAATTATTTTTTCCCCTTAAAAAAAAAAACATATATAATTTTTTTTATTTTTTTCCACATAAAAACGGGACAAAAAAAAATTGGAGTGTGCGGGGCAGGGTGGCACCCCAGCTACGCCCGACCGTAGGGAAATCACTTGATTGTATGGTTGTATTTTCAAGTGTCATTTTCGATTTTCCAACTATTCTGGAAAATGTGCGTATGTTTGTTTAGGTAATTTTTAAGTAGAAATTGAGTCATTTTTAGTTTTCACTTTTACATGCAACTAGGATTTTGGAAACACGGTCAAATAATTTTTCACCACAATCACGCAAAACTAAGTGAAAACACACTTCAAATAATATAACCAGACAATTTTGCATTACAATCACGCAAATATAAGTGAAAACACACTTCAAATGATATAACCAGATAATTTTTCATTTCAATCACGCAAATATATGTCAAACATTGCACTTCAAAAACTATAACTGGATATATTTTTATTTTTTAAATTAATGTATAACATAACAAAAATTCATACAATAAACCAGGTATATTTTTATTTTGAACACGAAAATCAATAAGTCTGGAAATTCATTTTCTGACACTGCAAATCTATCCTTATTGCACCAACTTAATTATAGTAGCAAAATAAAAAATAAGCTAGAGTTTATCCTGAACTCATTTAATAATAGTTGATATAGTCACCCTATTAGACTTTTTGTTAGAGTGACTTCTAAGCTAAGAAAACTTGATGAAGTCACAAGGATTAGGAAGTAAAATCACAACAACTATGAGTCAATTGTTGATTGATAATTGTTAATTCCCCGTTAACTAGTTGATTTGATAGAATTGGCAAAAAGCTAACACTAAAAATAGAGTAATTAACATTTGATAAACGACCACCATAGTACGGGTGGCTACGGTTCCGAAACCGCCGATTATGGTTCCAAAATCGCCGATTTCGGTTTCAAAATCGCCAATTCTGATTTTTCATTTTGGAGGAACCGGAGTGAGAATCGTTGCCTCACGATTCCCGTTCCAAAAACGAAACCGATAGTTCCAATTCTAGTTCGATACCTAGTTCCTCTACGGTCCGGTTCTGGTTATAACTGGAATCTTTTGTTTATCTTTTGATAATATTTTGATTTTTTTTAAATGGTATAATATTTTATATTTTTTTAAATCAATAAGTAACTTAGTAATTAAAAGATTTTGTTAGTAAAATATTTGAAAGAAAAAAATAATTCTATTTTTTTTTATCATAAATAATATTGTACTATTTTATTAAATTTATTTAAAGTTTAAATTAAAGAAAATCCACGTACAGGTAAAATTTATCAATTATAGCAGATAACATGATCAAAAGTCTGAATTTCATCTATTTAAAGAACTGAATCTAAAGTCGAGAAAAAAAAAGGACCAAAGACTAAAAAGATAATTTTTCCTACCAACCACGTAATTCTAGACTACATATATAGACTCAATATTGGACAATATAATGCGCAATGGCTGATAAAGCATACAATGTTGAAGAAAATAAAAGAATTTTAAAGCCATAGGGATGTAGATTTAGTTTATTCGCAATAAAATTATTACAGAATAATATAATAATATATATTCATTATTATCCAATATGTCATACTTTCTTAATTATCCGTATTTATTCTGACTGTTATCATAGGGATGTTTACAATATGATACACCCACAAAATTTAATCAAATTAAATACTCCCGCCATCCCAAATATATAGACTAATTTTTCCTTTTTGGGATGTCCTAAATATATAGTCAACTTTCTATGTTTAATACTATTTTATTCCATTCTTTTACTATTATTATCATATTTAATATGCATATTTATAATTTACACTATTCATTAAATAATGACAAAATTTTCAAACCAACCGTGGTTAATTACAAATAGTACCATGAGGTTTGGGGTAATTGCCAAAAATCTAACAAAGTTTCAAAATTACTAAAAGTACCCTTGAGGTTTAACATTTTATTCTAATCACTACTTGACTTAACGGAAATTGCTGAAGTCATCCAATTTGTTGACTTGAATCCAAAAATGCCCCTATACAATTATGTTCATAAATTTTCCACAAATCACATAACATCGAAGACATTCCCCAAAATCTTACAAATATCCCTTTGGTTACAAATTAAAGAATAAACAACTTCCACCCTTTTTGTTTTCCATAGACTACAGAAAGGTTCAAAAATATTCTGGGATATTTTTTTTTTCAATTTTTCTTTTTCTTTTTGGGAATTGTATTAGGGGCATTATTGACTTTATACAATATCTATTAGTTTTACCGTAGGTCCTCAAACCTTAAGGGTACTTTTGTAATTTTGGAAACTCAGTTGAGTTTTTTCTTTTAATTACACCTAAGGGATACTTTTTTTTTAAATATTTAATCCTCAATTTATATTGATATAGACTGTGTAAAGCGCGTAATAATGTCATACAAGCCCTTATAGGCTTCTCTATATAAAGAAATGTTGAATGTAATAACATCAATTCATCCAACCCAAAACATCTAAAATACAACAATGGAGTCTTTTGAGTTCTATTCTTTCCTTTTTCTTCTTTCCTTTTTTGTTATCTTCTTCATAATACAAAAATTTGGAGCCCATAAGCCGAAGAAGAATCTCCCTCCAGGGCCAAGAAAGTTGCCTTTCATTGGAAACTTGCATCTTTTTGTTGGCTCTAATCCACCACACTATACTCTAACAGATTTAGCCAAGAAATATGGAGCCTTGATGCACTTGAAGCTTGGTGAAGTTGACAGCATCATTGTCTCATCGCCTGAAACCGCGAAACAATTCTTGAAAACACACGATATCGTCTTCTCCTCTAGGCCGTCACTCCTTGTCTCGGAGATTAGTTGCTATGGAAATACGGATATAGCGTTCGCCCCATACGGCGAGTACTGGAGACAACTACGGAAAATCTGCACGTTGGAGCTCTTGAGCAATAGGCGCGTGCAATCGTTTCGGCCCATAAGGGAGGAAGAAGTTTCGGGTGAGCCCCTTCAACTTCGTAAAATTTCTAAACTTATAAATGTTAAATTGTATTTGTAATGTCCAAAGCGATAACTGAGGTTTTAATTTTTATAATTAAGCTAAACATTAGGGCGGGGTTGTATTTGTAATTAATTATCCCTAACCCAAAAATTAAATAATAGTATATTTTTATCTACTATTTTCAATAAATTCGGCCCCTCAAAATCTTCATTTTCTGTCTCCGTCACTGGTTAGGACTCTGCAAATGGATAGCAAGACAAGAAGGATCACCAATCAATTTGACAGAAAAACTTGGCATGATAAATAATGATATCATTGCCAGGGCAGCTTTTGGGAACAAGACTGATGAGAAAGCTAGATTCATAACCATAGTCAAAGAATGTATCAAGTTTACGACAGTCTTTGATATGTCTGATGTCTATCCTTCCATCAAAATATTCCGTGCGATTAGCATGTCCAAGAGGAAGATGGAAAAGTTGCATCATGAATCAGACAGGATAATCGGGAACATCATTGAGGATCGCAAACGAGCCAACGCTGCCAGACAAAAACACGAAGATCTGCTAGATGTGCTATTGAAAATCCAGGCAACTGGACAACTTGAACTACCATTAACTACGGATAACATTAAAGCTGTTCTAGTGGTTAGTACTCTAATTCAGCTAAATTGCATATTTGGTCCACTAACTTATACCGAGTTACACGGCAAAGGTGCAATTTTGGTCCGATAACTTGGCTCATTTTCGCATTTAGTCCGTTAAATTTTATGGGTGATGTTTGAAATCCACTAACTTTTTTAAACTTGCAAATTTAATTTGCTCCGATTTCAAAATTTCGGGGATATCTTATTCCTAAAATGCAAGTTTAAAAAAGTTAGTGGTTGTCAAACGTCACCCATAAAATTTAACGGACTAAATGCGAAAATGAGCCAAGTTATCGGACCAAAATTACAATTTTGCCCGAGTTGCACTTTCGTACACTAAATTAGGGGTGTGGTAACAAACTTATAATTTTCTGCCAATAATTGTGGAATCAACTCGAATTATTCACAAATTTTAGGGATTTCAACCTGTCCATGCATGTGGAAATAAAAAATAATACAATAAGCCATTGTCATTAAAAGGATTGGAGGTATTTAAATTTTGAAAATTATGGAGCAATTCCAATTAATTTCGTAATTTCCAACAAAAATTAACTCAACGTGCAACAAGTTAGAAGTTAGTATCATATTTTGCCACACTCATAAATTAATGGACACAAATGCAACTTGGTATAAGTTAGTGGACTAAATATGCAATTTAACTTGTCTTATAAAAAAAATGCAATTTAATAATTCGGTTAAAGATTTTACAATCTGAACTTTGATCTTTTTTATACTTTTCAACTTTTTTTTGGCAACTAACAACCTAAATTGCAAAGGTTTTGCATTTTGCAACTTCCAACCAATCGAAGTTAGAATATTCCAGGAATATTTGTCCATGTGACATGGCATATTCTAACTCTTGTTGGCCGGAGATTGTAAAGTGCAAGTTTTGGTTCTTAATTAGTTGTAACAAAAATTAATTTAGGTTGCAAACAATTGTTTCTCTTATTTTTTTGTTAAAACTAAAAACATTTTCTGTACAGGAATTGTTTGGTGCTGGGACTGAGACATCAACCGTAATTGTTGATTGGGTAATGGTAGAATTGCTCAAGAACCCTACAGTCCTTCGAAAAGCGCAAGACGAGGTGAGAAATGTTTTCGATGGCAAACATTGTGTCGATGAAACTTACATAGATGAACTCAACTACATCAAACTAGTCATCAAAGAAACTCTCAGAATACACCCTCCGACACCGTTGATTCCAAGAATAACCCGGGAACATTGTGAGATCAACGGATACGATATACCCGCAAAAACTTGGGTCGTGGTGAACACATGGCCGATCGGAAGAGATCCCAAGTATTGGGAGGATGCGGAGATATTTAAACCCGAGAGGTTTCTTGAAAAATCGGTGGATTTTAGGGGGAGTAGCTTCGACTACATCCCTTTTGGGGCTGGAAGGAGGATTTGCCCGGGAATCTCATTTGGCCTAGCAAATGTTGAGCTTCCATTGGCAATGCTTCTATACCATTTTGATTGGATTTTGCCCGATGGAATTAATCCAGAAGACCTGGAAATGACTGAGGTGTTTGGGGCAACAGCTCGAAGGAAACATGATCTTTATGTAGTTCCTATTGTTAGGAGACCTTTGCTATAGTCGAAACTGGCCCGATTTCATCATTTACGTGCATTAAAAACACACAACAAAATATATAGCTGATGAATAGTTAATACAAAATTAATCTTGTAATAAATTTGAATCTTACTTCTCAGTTGATTGGTCTTAGTGCAATCAAGTTGATAACTATATAGAAATCCAATTGAGAGTCCTATCCATTAATCAAGCAACGAGCGCAGGAACAAATTTTCAGTTCCACTTTCTGTTCAACTACATTGGATGATGATGATGTGTTATAAGATAAACATGTGTTGTTAATTTTTAGACTGATATATACGTATCAATCATCAAATGTAGTGGAACAGGAAGCAAAACATGAAATTTGATTCTGCACCGAGGCCCCAATTTTGCAAAACTCAGTGCTAGTAGACACACTGCAACCATGCAAAGTTTACATATTTTCATTGAGACCACTTATTTTCTCTAACTTAATTAATTAACGATTATCAGTAAATTCATTTGGAACTCTATTGTACTTGAATTTAATGGTTATTTTCCCAAATGTAAACATAGTTTCTATTGAATTACAATAGCTCGGTGAATAAAGAGAAAATTATAGCTGAAATTCTACGTGTTTAATAAATGATTATTTAAAAACATCTTACATATTAAATTTAGAGATTTATGACGAACAAGATCAAACTTACAAGTGAATATATGCTTAATTGCAATTTTGGTCTTGTACTTAAGTATAAAGGAGTCGCATATTTAGAGATTTATTGCATCAACTACTCGATTGAAGTGTGGATCATCTATTTCGAACTATGTTTCATCTAGTATTTTAAGTAACTTCAGGTCCTATTTCAATTTTTATTAGAATTTTTCGTTGTTCAGGCTAAACAGGCAAAGGCCTCCTAACAACTGGAATTACAAAAAGATCATGTTTTCTTCGAGATGTCGCCCCAAATAACTCAGTCATTTTCACATCTTCTGGTTTCATTCCATCTGGCAAAATCCAATCAAAATGGTATAGAAGCATTGCCAATTCGAGCTCAACAATTGTCGGGCCATAAATTGTTCCAGGGCAAATTCTCCTTCCAGCACCAAAAGGGATGTATTCTAAGCTACTCGCGTTAAAATCAACCGATTTTTCAAGAAACCTTTCTGGTTTAAAGCTCTCTGCATCATTCCAATAATTGGGGTCTCTTCCCAACGCCCAAGCATTCACTAGGACCCGAGTTTTTGCAGGTATATCGTACCCGTTAATCTGACAGGGCTCTCGGCTTTCTCTTGGAAGCAACAGAGGAAGCGTCGGGTGAAACCTTAAAGTCTCTTTGATGACTAATTTGAGGTACTTTAGTTCGTCAAAATCAGATTCGTCGACACGACCTTTGGCATCGAAAAACTTGTCTTAAATCATCTTGCACCTTTTTAAGGACTCTGGGATTTTTGAGCAACTCTGCCATTGTCCAATCAACAACTGAGGTGGTTGTTTCAACCCCAGCGCCAAACATATCCTGTATTTTTAAAACTAGTATGACTTTCAATTGAACAGTTGGATGTCACGTGTGTGGGATAATATCATTGTTGTGGTGTGGAAAAATTGGTCTTTTTTAAACTCTGACTGGAAAAATCAACATGTATCTTTAAAAACTCTCTGATTATCATCTTAAATATTCATCGAAAATTTTAAAATTGGCCGAGAATCTCATGCCAGTAGCACGTGATATTAAAATAGAAATTTACCCGGAAATAGACTATAAGACTTACAAATAGAACAGCTTTAATGTTGTCAGTAGTTAGCGGATGTTCTAGAGATCCACCACTCTGCAACTTCAACAGAACATTTAGCAGATCTTCATGTTTTTCTCCCTCATCAATCTTTGCTTCATTGGCTAGTTTGCGATCATCGATGATCTTCCCTATTATTCTATCTACTTGCTCGTGATGTTTTTCTACCCTCTTCCTCAAACCAGTGAATAGATGTAATAAGAACTTGATTGAAGGATAAACGTCAGCAATATCAAAGACAGAGACATTCTGCAAACCATCTGTCACTATTTTTGTGAACAAAGACTTTTCCTCACTCTTCTTGCCAAGGCATGCCCTAACCATGATATCATAATTTACCTGTGGAAATAGATTAAATTGGCCATTCGCCTTTTTTGAAAATAAAAAGTAGCCACCTTTTTATAAAAATGTGTTTGATTAAAATATGAGAGTCATACACGGCCTCATAATTTTTGACAAGTTACTTGGGAAAAATCGGCGTGGTGCATTTTCACGTTCACGAGAAATGAATCTCGGTCTTGAGAAATTAAAAAAAAATAAAAAATGGACAATTGAACTCAAAAATAGCTAAAAAACTTTTGTTTGAGAAACATGACTAAAAAATATTTTTGTTATAGACGAATAACCAAAAATCCGACAGACTGTAACTTACTTGGCTAATTTTGTCTATCAAATTGATTGGTTTTCCTTGATTATGGGCTATCCACTTGCAAAGATCTGCAGATTCTTCCTCTCTTATGGGCCGGAGCGATTGGACACGCGGGCGCTCAGAAGCTCCTGTGTGCAGATTTTCCGCAGTTGTCTCCAGTAACTGCCATATGGGGGAAACCTATGTCTGTGTTCCCATAGCAACCAATTTCCGTGGAAGTTAGCGAAGGCCTTGAGGCGAAGATTATATCGTGTGTTTTCAAGAACTCTTTTGCAATTTCAGGCGAGGAAACAACAACATTGTCGATTTCGCCTAGTCGGAGATGCATTAGAGGTCCATATTTATTGGCTAAATCTCTTAGGTAAACGTGGACTGGTTCAGAGCCTGCAAAAAGATGCAAGTTTCCAATGAATGGCAATTTCCGGGGCCCTGGAGGGAGATTTAATTTTGGCTTACGAGTTCTGTGAAGCACGAATACGAATACGAAAAAGGAAACAAGAACGATGAAAGTGGATAGCTCAAACTCCATATGGTAATTGATCAAGAGTGGCTAATGTTTTTGGGTTTGTTAGAATCTATAATATATATACAAGTTTATATAGAGTTTGGCAGGAGATGAATGGTTAATTACACAAGTTAGAAGTGAATATCGAGCTATTGTACTAGAGTATTAAAATAAGCTGGTAGATCATATTGAATATATGCATGCTTGTATTTAAGGTTTTTAAGGCTTCATCTCCCCCCAAAACATAGATTTTTTTGATTAAGAATACGTATAGTCACATATCGTTATATATTAGGTGATAGGATGCCAACCTATTTAGTTGTATAGTGGAGATGTTATTTTCATATTTTGTGATGTTTTAGTTGGTTAAATGATGTTGGACAAATTATTAAATGCATTTTTTTAGTAATTTAATGTATTTTATTTGCAATTTTAGATTTTTCTTCTTTTTATATGATTTTTTTTCGTGTCAAACTTGAAATTATATAAATATTTCGTGTCGTGTCGGGTTACGGATGTCATAAACAGGTTGTGTTTGTGTCATGTATATTGACACAAATAATTAAACATATCATGTTCGTGTTCGCGTAAAACATGCAATACTCATGTCATAACACGACTCATGAGCATAAAACACAACCTGGTTGAAACCCTAAAACAAACTACTCGATACTTGATTAAAGATGGATCCTTTAAAACTCGTAGTGAGTTTCGTCCGTTGACATAACGGACCAAGAACCAAGCTTAAACACATTTACGGTTAAGCTTGAGTTTAATTCGATTAGTAAATAAAATGAAAATAGATAAGTGTAAAAATATCAAGTTACTCAAACTCAATTCGTGTTCGGTTTTGACAAGAGGTCGTTCAACCTCAATTTAATTAATAATCTAACCAATTTGATCAAACACAATTTTTCAAACTTGATAAAAATTCAAACAAGCTTTAACAATACTATGTGGGGGCATTACTCGATTCATTTACACCTATACGTGACATTTCTCTAATATTATAAAAATTGATTATTATAATAATTGATATTTATAAATTATTGATTGATAGTTGTCAATTCCGCCTAATCGTTGATTGTCATTGATAGATCGAGTTGGCAAGAAGCTATGATAAAAATAGATCATAGCATTTAATAAATGACCCATCATAGGGATCTTATAGATCTGCTACACCGGATGTATATATACTTGGTTTAGATCTACCATACAAGTGTTTCACTTCTTATAAATTAATACAATTGTCATTCATTCATGTAAAAAGTGGAATACTTGTTATGCATCTGTACACAAAGTACATTACACCTGGTATAGCATAGATAATACCGTCAACAACTCATGCTTATTACAAAGATGATGTATGTCATTTATTAAAAAAAAAGAATATGAATATGGAATAGAAAATCTAGTAATTTAATAAAGAATAAGCGAAAAAAGGTATCCAATAACGAATAAAACACGAGTGTACCTTTGAATTGGCACATAAAGTCGAAGTTATTTCATATTAATTCTTATATGGTGCATTTAGATTTAGAGATTTTAAATCCAATGTATTTGAAAATAAATGGATTTCATATAACTCTATTTGGAATCATTCTCTTGTTCGGATGATGTGAATTTGAGATCCTTCTCTTGTTTGAAAATTTTGATAAAAAAATTTAAAAGCTCTAATAATTTTCTTAATTGACATTTAAGAAATAATAATAAAAAATATAATCTTATTATTTTTATAAATAATTATAATTTTGTATACTTATAAATTATAAAATATATAAATTTTATTATGTGTGAATATGTGTATGTGAGTAGAGCTATCAAAAGTTCGGGCCGCCCAATACGTAAAATCAGGAGAATGAAAGTGGCCCGAAAATCTTGGTCGTTGATTTCTCCGCCCAACCCAACCTAAAAGGCATTTTTACACATAAATATGTCGGGCCACTCGGGGTTTGGTGGTCAGCCGGCCTACTAGCCAGGCCAAAAATTGTCACTATATGTGAGGAAAGTGTGAATGAATATGTGTGTGAGGGAGAGTATGTGTGAATATGTGTGCATAAAAAAGAGTGTGTTCAATGTAGATGTGTGTGAATTTGTGTGCTCTGTGTGTGTATATGCAAGTGTGCATTAAAAAAAAAAAAAATTTCAAATAACTATGTTTTGGGAGGGATTTCAAATCCTTTGAAAAAAACTAAAACTTAAAGAGGAATTTGAAATCCATTGATTCAGATTTATAAGCTAGGGTAGAGATGACAACGGGGATCCGCCCGAATGGGGTGGGATTCCCAAAAATTTTCCCGTGGGGCGGGACGATGAATTTTTCTCCCGAGTTAGTGGGGATGGGGATCATTAAATTTAATTAGTGAGTGATTTATTAGTTTTTTTATATAATTTATATATTTTAATATTTAAAAATTATTTTTTTAAAAAAACTTTTTGCAAAAAAATAAAATAAAAATGGGAAGCGGGGAATCCCCTCGGGGACGGGGATGGGGGAAATTTTCCCCGTTTTTCTCGAGGAGGGGATGGGGATTCTTGCGGCCGCAGGGATGGGGATCGCTCACCCGCTCCCGTCCGCCGCCCGTTGACATCCCTAGATAGCGGTGTCAATCGTGTCGTGTTTCGTGTTCGCGGGTCATGTCTTGACACGTGTATGACACGTTTGACACAAACACGACCCATTTAATTATTCATGTCAAGATACACGACATGAACACGACCCGTTTATGACACGAGTAACCCGAACATGACACGAAAAACCTATATAACACGAAAAAAATAAAAAAAACTAAAATTATCAATAAAAAATACTTTAAATTATTAGAAAATGCATTGAATAATTTGTCCATCATCATATAACTAACTAAAACATCATATAACTAACTAAAACATCACAAAATATAAAACTAATATGTGACTATAAACTTAAACGGGTTAAATAGGTCAATCGTGTCGACACGCGGGTTGACCTGACCGACCATTTATTTATTTCGCGTGTTAACCGTGTCCGACGATTTTGACCGAACATACTAAAAAATTTTGTACATGTACCGCTAAATTCGTGTTAGATTCGTGTCGGGTTATCGTGTTGTGTCACAAATTGACACCTCTATCCCTAGACAAGGGTGTGGATTTAACTAAGGATTTCAAATACCTCGTCCCAAATCCCCTAATCCAAATGCACCCTTGTTGGGAAATTATTTTGTAGATTTTGATGAATGCCATGTAAAACTTAGAATAGGAAGTTGGCACCCCATTCTTGTTATAAATTGCATTGTAATAGATAGGCAGAGAGAAATTTGAGTCAAGTCACTATGCTGAACATGCAAGAAGACGGAGACTAAAAGGAAGACTCATTTGTGAGGCGATTGAGTGTGGCAAAAAGAAGAGAAGACAGGAACTCGATCAAGGTGCGGCTAAGATGCGGTGAGTGAAGATCGTCAAGTCAACTCAAGATAGCCAAGTCTCAAGTTGAAGTGATAGAAGAGTCATCCATGATTGGAAGGCGACTCTAAGTCACCTGGGGAAGGCAAGGAAATGCGGTCAAGTCGAGATAATCGAAAGAGATGCATTTACGAGAAATCAAGAGAATTACTTGAACAAGTAATACTTCCATACTACCTTTCTTGAAGTGCTCGGTCCCGAAGCATGCAAAAGGAATAAACCAATGTCGAACTACGAAAAGTCAAGAAGAATCGTTCATACGAGGAAACGTAAATTGAAGGATGCAACAAGACAAGCCATCGGCCACAAGTGACTTTAAAAAATAAGCTATCTCTTCAACGGGTAGATTTTTGAAAGATCACTATAAAAGGCGAGGAATCACTCGAGAGAAGGCAACCGACACGAACCACGAACATTCAAGCTAACATTTGAATTGTAACCAACAATACTCTCAAGTCATTCAAGACCAATCCTCAAGCCTACATTACGAAGGAAATCAATCCAACACTCACTGTGAAGGAAAGACAACTTCAATCGGTTGAAGAGGAAACATTTGAAGAATCAAGGAGTCTACATTCCACGAAGGATTGTAGAAAGGTTCAAGGTCAAACCAAGCTTAAGCTATTTGGAGGGCTTCGTGATCAAATCAAGGAACTTAAGCAAGTGGTCAGTAGTAAAGCAAGCGGTACCGCCTGTGAAGAAAAGCCGAGTCGCATCACGAGAAGCCGTTTGTGTGACCAAGGCATCTCATCGAGTCCCCAAAGGATCAAGTGTTGTGTGATCAAGACTTGTATCTCGGGACTGTTAACCACTTTGTATATTAATCAATACTTAGTGGATTCCTCCGAATTTGGAGAAGAGAGGAGTAGAAGAATCACCCCATCTTGAACCTCTATAAAAACTTATTGTGTCATTTACATTTCAACACTTTAATTTCGCATCTTATTTTTATATCTGTGATAAATTTGCTATCCAATTGATAATCAATCGAGTCTAAAACCAAGTATTAAAACAAACTTAACCAAATTCAAGGGTGTTAAGTCTTCCAATGAAAACATATCACGGTCAAGTTAAGTCTTTAGTCAAAAAAGCAGAGTTATTCTATCAATAGCTCGATCGAGTGCGTTGAGTGACTAACTCTCTTGATTAACTAACTTAATGTCCATCAAGGACTCAATTGTGAAGTATTAACTCGAACATTTTAAAAGGACTAAATCGAAAAGTTGGTAAGGTTTATTCAACCCCTTCTAAACCTTACACTCACACCCCTTGCGTACCTACAAGTGGTATCGGAGCGGTTGGTTCATTGAGCCTTCCGCACAGTTTCTTGAACTAGATCTCCAAATTTTTCAAAGCTTGCTTTAGCACTTGATATTTCAAAACTCTTTTATTGGCAAAGTTACTATCATGGAAGCAAATTTGACACGCATCCCTATGTTCACAATTGAAGAATTTGATGATTGGAAAATTCGTATGCGAGGCTCATCTATCAAAGATTACACGATGAGATGTGGATAGTGATAGAAGATGGGCCACTCCAAATCTTAAAAGTGAACAGTTGGAGGAAGCGGCGGTGAAAGAGAAGAAGATATTGCTCCCAAACCAACGATGGTTGAAAAACCAAGAGTGAATGGACAAATGATGACGAGAAAAAAATATAACTTGGACAATGTGGCCAAGGACATTCTTTACAAAACTTTGGACAAAGCCATGTTCAACAAAGTCAAATCATGCAAAAGCGGCAAAAAGAAATGCGGGACAAGCTAACCCGATTTGCGAAGGCTCGAGCAAATCAAAGAAAATAAACTATCTGTTGTTGTACAAAAATTTGAAAATTTTAAGATCTTGCAGGAGAAAACCTTGGATCAATGGATGATCGGTTCGGGAAATTACCAATGAACTATGTCGCACTTGGAAAAGAATATACACAAAAGGAAATATGTATGAATATTCTAAGAAGTCTCCCAACCGAGTGGGATATGAAAGTCATGGCCATGAGACATTCCATGGACCTATCAAAAACATCCAACCATGAGCTATTCTCGGATCTCAAAGCCTACGAATTTGGTGAGAAGAAAAGATCAGAAGAGGCAGGATGTGCCCAAAACAACTGTTCTAATTGTCAAAGATGGCAAAAGAGTCGAGGTCAAAGAGGCCATTGACCAAGAGGAGATCGACCGATGGTTAAAAGGTTCAACAAGTTCTTCAATAAGAACTACAAATGAAGCAAAGGTGAATTCTCTTTTCTAGAAGACACTCGGCTCCTCCAAGTCAAGGAAGACAGACCACCCAAGAGAGCGAGCATCAAAAAGTTGAATATCAAAGAGTCGACAATCCAAGGATGGAAAGAATCTGATCAAAAAGTTGAAAATCTATGTTGGAACCGAGGCAACCTGGTCACTATGCCATTGAATGCCCATATCCTGTAGTCAACAAATACGGGAATGAAGAGGAAAGAAAAGTCTTGGGGAAAGAAGACGAGGAAAAGAGAAAGGTAATGTTGGGCTGCAGAGGCTGGCCGATCTGATCAAGTCAAAAGACACATCGGACTCAGAGAGTAGTGAAGGCGACTACTCAAGTGACTACGATGAAGAAGCCTTGATCTGTCTAATGGCTAAAGAACAAAACCAACACGACCAAGAAGATGAGGTACACTCTAACTCATCACACTCGCATTCTAGTGATAGTGACTATGACACACACACTTCATCACCCACTCGATCTTTATGATTCATTAGGCAAAATGATGAAAGATTTTGAACACATTAAATCATCGCACACACTACTAAATGAGGAGAACAACCTATTTAAGAGCTAAAACTCGGTGACTAACCACTAAGAGCCGAGTACTCTAAATCAAATAAGCTCGATGAGAATAAAAGTCTAAAAATTTGAAAATGCTTAAGCTAATAGCAGAGATAAGCTGCTATAGAAAAGAGGAGAATGATCTCAAAAATGTGATTGCCTCATTCACTAAGGCATCTATTGGATGATCTTATTATGAGTCAAGAGAATGTGGAGACAAAACAGGCTTAGGATTCAATTCCTCAATGTTATGTCAAGCTCAAAAGTGATTTTGGAAAAAGGATCTTCAAGTAATGAAGTATCTCTAAAATCCAAAACTCAAATGGTGCACACACATTTATTCCAAAGCACAATCACAAGCAAGCGGCCTTGGTTATAAAGGAAAAGGAAAACAACTTGAGTTGAGTATCTTTGAGAAGACAAGCGAGAAGAAATCCGGCCGAGTCCTCGGCAAACTCCAAACAGGAGATACTCAGTAAAGAAGAAAGCAGAGCTACCAAAAACCCGGAAGCTCTATAAAAGAAACACATATGATGGGAATGGTAGAAAATACCCAAGCGGTGATTGAAATAATGTGAACTATCGGAAAGACCATGGAATATAAGCTAAGTGGAAAAGGCCTAGAACTCAAGAAAGGCCATTCCAAAGGCATAAGAGCTTTCATCGGCACCCATATGCACCCAAGCACTATACTCGGAGATATCACAACTACCCAAAGAAGGCAATTGCTAAAACACATACACACATGCATACAGACAAAAAAGCATTTGTATGAACCAGAACCCCCAAAGCAATTTGCCAAAATTAATTATGATTATGGCAGCGATAGATGGCAACCCCTTAGAGTCAAATCATTTGGCTATAGGTTGGTTGGATCATCTTATAATACTAACCCCTCGGGACCGGACAAGTATGGGTACCTAAAACCTAATTTCCTTTATTGGAGTTCAAGGAGCGGTGAGTGCAAGGAACCTGGTACATGGATAGTGGTGTTCCAAACACATGACGAGAAAACAAGAAAAATCTATCAAAATTCAAGTAAGTCGGAGGTGCAAAAGTCATATTTGGAGGGAATGAAGCTCAAGAGAAATAAGAGGCATTGGATCTATCAAGAAAAATGGATTAGAAATCACAGATGTTGCATATGTTGAAGGACTCAACTTCAACCTGCTAGGCATAAGTCAACTCTATGACAAAGGCTACAATGTTGGATTTAACATGGGTATATGCCAAATCAAAGACATGAATCAATGAATTTGTCTTGCAAGGATGCGGAGACAAAAGAACATGTATGTGGTAGATTGGTCAATTGCAACACCAAGCACTGTCTTTTTGTTAGCGAAAAGCACGGTGAATCAAGTTGGTTGTGGCATAAGAAGGTGAGTCACACGAACTTCAAAACAATTAGCAAACTTGGCGGGAGTAATCTTGTAGAAGGACTTCCCGGACTCGAGTATACTGAAGGAGAGTATATGTGATGCATGCGGATGGGAAAGCAAATCAAATCATCATTCAAAGAAAAGACATGTCCATCTTCAACAAGAATATTGCACCTGCTACATATGGATCTGTTTGGTCAGTGGAACAGCTAGCATAAGTGGGAAGAAATACACCTTGGTGGTAGTAGATGACTACTCAAGATATACATGGACAATATTCATGTGTAAAAAGAAAGAAACTCTGCGAAACTACAAATGAGTTGATGAAGAGAATACAAAATGAGAAGAGTCAAACCATTATCAAAATAAGATCGTGACGGAGGAACCGAGTTTGTTTATGGTATAATAACTCGATCTTGTATTGAAAATGGTATTGGTCATGAATTATCTGCACAAAGGACTCCACATCAAAATGGAGTTGCGAGAAAAAAGGAATAGAACTCTCAAAGAAGCGGCCAAGGACCATGTTATTTGAAACAGGGCGCCTAAAAGATTTTGGGTTGAAGCAATAAACACAAAGATGCTATACTCAAAATAGATGCATGATAAGCAGACAACCCGACAAAGACTCCTATGAGATTTGGACAAGGAGAAAGCAAATGTTGCATACTTCAAAATATTTGGATGCAAATGCTTCATCCGTAACAATGGCAAAGATAATTTAAAGGCTTTTGATGCTAAAGTGATGAAGGTATCTTCTTAGGATACTCGGTGAAAGCAAAGCCTACAGAGTGATCAACAAGAGGACAATGGTTACTGAAGAATCCATCCATGTGGTGTTTGATGAACCAAATGTAAATGGAGAAGACATTGAAGAATCGGTTGATAAGTGAATCAACCAACCATGCGGAAGAGTCCCTATGTTTGAAGGCTGGAATTATCAATCCGGATGAAGATGAGATAGCCGAGTCTCAAAGACAATGGAAAATCTGCGGCTAAGTGATGATGAGAGAGTTGATCAAAATAACACATTTGCAAGGCAGTGAATCCAGCTAACTTACTCCAACTTTGATGTAAGATGGTGAGAGATCATCCACTGAGAACTAATCATTGGAGATGTAAGAGAAGGTGTAAAAACTAGATCCAAAACTCAACAAGAAACAATGTTCAATTGCTTCATCTCACAACTAGAACCAAAAGATGTGTCACAAGCATTGGATGACACACATTGGATTCAAGCCATGCAAGAAGAGCTAAATCAGTTTGAAAGGAACAAAGTGTGGGAATTGGTTCAAAGGCCAACCCATCAAAATGTTATTGGCACTAAATGGGTGTTCAGAAACAAGATGAATGAGGAAGGTTCTGTTGTAAGAAACAAAGCAAGATTGGTAGCCAAAGGGTATTGCCAAGAAGAAGGAATAGATTTTGATGAAACCTTTGCCCCTGTGGCAAGATTGGAAGCCATAAGGATGTTTCTTGCCTATGCAGCTCACAAGAACTTTATTGTATATCAAATGGATGTAAAGAGTGCATTTCTTAATGGTTTATTGGAAGAAGAAGTGTATGTTGAACAATCTCCAGGATTTGAGCGAGAAGACTCTTGGAGATAAGGTATACAAACTCAAGAAGGCTTTATATGGATTGAAGCAGTACCCGGACCATGGTATGATACATTATCACAATTCTAAGCGAGAACGGATTCAAAAAACAAAGTGGATAGAACGCTCTTGAGAATTCAAGATGGGAAGAGTATCTTTGCTTGTTCAAATATATGTGGATGACATCATCTTTGGATCCACAAACAAAGAGTCATGTGATAAATTCTCAAATCTCATGCAAAGCAAATTCGAAATGAGCATGATGGGAGAGCCGACATTCTTCCTTGGACTCCAAATGAAACAAGTGAAGGATGGAACCTTCATAAGTCGGACAAAATACACGAGAGATTTAATGAAGAAATTTGGTATAGAAGAGAAATCTTACGTGAAAATACCAATGAATACACATCAAAATGGACATGGATGCGGATGGCAAGCCTGTAGATCAAACAAGATCTGAGCAATTATTGGATCATTGCTCTATCTCACGATAAGCTTGAGCCGGACATCACCTCTGCTGTAGGTGGTATCCTAAGAAAGGTGGATTTAAGCTAATTGGTTATTAGGACTACGACTATCTTTGGATGTAGAGTTGACAGAAAAGCAGACTCGAGGCACATGTCAAATGCTTGGAAATAGGCTAATTTCCTAGTTTAGCAAAAAGCAAAATTCAATAGCCACCTCTATAGTGAAGCGAGAATACATAGTTGCGGGCAAATGTTGTGCCCAAGTCTTATGGATGAGACAAAGTGAGAGACTATGGCGTTGAAGAAAAGGAAATTCCAATTATGTGTGATAACACAAGTACAATTGCAATCACTCAAAATCTGTGTTGCACTCAAGAACAAAGCACATCGATGTCGGATATCACTTCATAAGAGACCATGTTGAAAAAAAGGACATCACCTTGGAATATATCTCAAGCGATAAGCGAGTTAGGTGACATATTCACAAACCATTATGTGAATCAAGATTTGAAGAACTCAAGCATGAGTTAGGGTTAATTGAGTTGAGTTAACACTTAGAAGACTCAAGAAAAGAGATGAAACACGAAAAGAGAAAAAAGAGTTGAACTCTAATTCAACTAAGTGAATCGGCCCAGTATCGGAAAGTCGGTACATCAAGGAGTTAGGCGACAGTAAGTCACAAGGAGAGAAGTGAGAAGAAGGATTGAATCGGCTAAGGAGTAAGCCGAGTTATTTATGAGCAAAGTGACAAAAACGCGGTCGTTTTTACTAAGCGGGAATGTTTTTAAGAATGAGCGTCAACATAATTATGACATGTCTTGTCAAAAGCGCACACCAAGCTTATGATTGGATAAAAATCTTGCCGCATTAAATGCGAGAACTTAAATGCTAATCGTGCAAGATCTAAGCCGTTGATTTTGATCATATTTCAAAAACCACCCGCACGTCCTTTCATAAACCATACTTATACCATTTCGTCCGATTTTCTCTCACTTTACCAAAACTGTTCATCTCTCTCAAGGCAAAAAAAAACTTTCTCTCAAAATCGTACAACTCCTCAAGATCATTTTCTAAGTTCCGTTCGGTAAAACACGAGAAATGGCACCTACTCATGATTTCGTCAAGCTAGGAAAGCAAATCCACACGGGTCTCTTGTGGATTTCAATGGTATGGTTAAACAGGGTCCGACGACACCCTCGTGAAGAAGATTGCGAGAAATTGAAACGCCCCGGGAAGCCGTTTTGACATTGGAGTTTCCGATGACCTATGTAGAAGAGGTCGCATAGTTCTACGTGAATGCCGAAGTTCACGATGAGGGCATCAAGTCCTCTGTTCACGGAAAAAGAGTTCACCATCACGCGAGGATTTGGCGAACATCGCTTGTTGTTGCGGCGGAAGGAGTCGGAGATTCATGAAGTGAGGTTGACTGATTGCTGCTTGGAAGGAAGTAGCCAAGTCATTTGTCTTTGCGAAAGTGGTCTACATAAACTAACAAGAGGTCTTTGAAAGATGACTACACAAATTATTGGACATTGTTGCCAAATGCATAGACATTAAATTTGGCAGCTTTGACGATTGTCCAAAACTAAATTGATCGTAATGGCTGCGATCATTGAAGAAAAAAGAAGGTGAATTGGTGAGTTTATATACGCAGACTCTGCCAGAATATTGGGAACAAATCCTTCAAGGAGGATGGTACGTTTGGAGGTTCCCCGGGATACGGCCTGGTGATTGTCCGGATGATGGAAGTAAAAGGGTACCTCTTCGGCATGGAAAGAGGCGTTCTATGTTAACAAGAGGATGTTTCGATCAAACCTCTCTGGTGCTGAGAAGAGAGCTTACGCCAAGAGGGCGATACGAGTGAGGGGAATCGGTGACCCAAGATTCATTGCCTCCTCACCTCCCAAGAAGACTGCGCTAAGAAAGTTCGCTACCCCGCAACAAAGAAAAAAGAAATCCGCACCTTCCCCTGCCGAGTCACCGCCCCCGCAGCCGTGTCTCCTTCCCCTGCAGACCATGATGGAGAAGGAACCATTAATCCCTTCTCCAGTGATCAAGAATAAGAGGATCGCCACAACAAGGAAGACAATGCCTCTAAGACAAGCTGAAGGCATTTACCTTCAACGAACCAGGAGGAAGTGGAACCGGATGTTCCTCCTGGTAAAAACAAAAAGAAGAAGAAGAATTTCCAAGCTCTCCGAGCTTGAGAAGACGGCTAAGTCGCCCGCCTTTGGAAAAGATACCCGAGACATCGGGAGAAGTAGAGTCTCCGGAAGTTATCGATGAAACGGCTAAGTATCTTGAGGCCGATCAGCGAAAGCAACTCGAAGACCAGACCAAAGCAGAGCAAGTGAGGAACAAGGAATAGCGGAGACAACCGAATCACCTATTGATAGGGTTGTGTCTCACTTTATGTGAGGCTACGAAGATGTCGGCAAAGCAAAGTTTGCTACCCTCAATCCCCGAGTTCGAGGGACATCGGGAGATGATGACAGGGATAATGATGTGATGATCCTATCCCCACCATACCCGGACATTCAAAATTGTCTGCGAGAATGGAGGAAATGGAAGCTGAGTTGATCGAGCAGTTCCAAAGACCGGAATTCATTGAAGAAGAAGACATTTAATGATGAACTTCCGGATTGACCAATGTGGTGCAAGCTCTTCATGAAGAAAATTGTTTGGACATTTTAAATATCTTTAAAGAGAAGGAGAAAGAAAGATTGGCGGGGAAGAAGGCCGAGGCACGTGAGAAGGCAAAGATCTGCCCTCTCACTTTGGCACCCTGAGAACATACACATCCTAACCTCGACATTATATCGAGAAAGTGATGAGGATCCGGACCTATTCTTTGCCACGAAGAGTTGCAAATGCAGCAAGCAATGCGAGTAAATCTAGAATCCTACATGAGCAAAGAATGATGGAGGGACCGGGAGTCATCCAAATCACGGTGGAGATAGATCCTATGGGAGTGGTGCAAAGCATATTGCCCTTTGTTGTCGCCGCCACCACTTCCCACTCATTCGGAGGAAGGTGTTAAGGGAATTGGCGATGAAACCGAGATTGTGGGGACCCTGGTCAAGCCAACCCCTAATGAAGGTGTCTTACCACCGCCCCAACTTGAATACTCAATGGGAACAAAGGAGTCGGAGACGAGTGACCCACTTCCAAGTCACTCGGTGGTGCCACCCGGTGGGAACTCCCTCCTCCTGCGGCAAGGTCGGAGGATCTGCGGTGACTCCACAACGAATCTCGGAGGCGAAGTGGAGAAGGAACAACAAGAATACACAAAGAAGTTGTCATCAACGCAGCATGGGACGATTCTGTTGTCATCTCGGTGAGCGCCAAGCGCTTCTGCGGAGCCAATGACACCGCGATGCGATCGAGGCACGAGGAAGGAAGCGCCGGGAGTTAACACTACAGGCAATGAAAGTGCAATCCACGAGTTGAGAATCCGTGGATGCCACCTCGGGAACCCCAAGACAGTGACATTTTGTCGAAGGGACCCGTCGAGCCTCATTGCGATTGAGACTACATGAGGTAATGAAGGCCAACGGGAGGTTGAGACTTCCGGGGTAAAGAGACGAAGCCACAGAACATCCCTCCCGCTATCATTGATCCATCGAGAAAAGGAGATAAGTGCTCTTCACGATTCCCAGGATAATCTGATGTAACTTTTACGGGATCCGAAGGTGAAGATGAAGGTCGAGTCATCCCCTATTGCGCAGATCCAAAAGACTCGGTGAGGATGTTCCAACCACGAGTAAGTCGACCTCAAGACTACTCGCCAAACATTCAACTTTGTTGATGAGCCACCCATGGAAATCTCATCATCGTCCGATGATGACGCTACGATATGGCCGAGGGACCAATCAACTCATTTGGAAAACCAATTTGAGACAGCGAAGGCTGTTAAGACAGTGAGGCTCAAAAGGTCGGGTCGACTACACAACAAACCACAGTGAAAACAGAGTCCACTGTGCGGGCTCCCCCAAAGCAGGAGTTCGACTCGGGGGGACTTCACGAGCACCAATTATCATTGAACAAATTCCAGTTGCCCGTGATGATCCTTTTGTAGAATCATTTCTTTTCTCTCGGAGGTACACGACCTCCTGAAGAATCAACTAGAGATCGCGAGCGCTTCCACAGACCTAATCCTGTTATTCCATCGACACCATTGTTCGATTGACTATGACTTTGACGCCTTACGCGTCAAACAGGTGAAGAGTTCGGGAAGTTTTCAAAACCTTATTTTTGAGATTGAAAGGATGGAGAGGCACCAGGCCTCCTGGACATGAGGTGGATAACATAGACGCCAACCTACTGGCGATTTGCGAGGCATAATAGTCGGGATCCGGGAATAGTGGCAACAAACAGACAATGCGTGTGGAACAAGCTCGATATTTCAGGACATCGAACAAATGCATGAATCTCACACCTCGGAGATAAAGCTGCTGCGTGAACATAATAAGAACGAGCTCATGCGTGTGGAAGAGAACATGGATCGAAAATTGATCTTCTCATGGTGAGATGAAGTTGGTAGCGGTGAATCCAACGCCACCCGCTACGAGTTCCGTGCGGCATACTCCGCCAGATTGGCGAGAACTTCGGCCTATCGTGCAGACTAGAATTCATGATTGCTAGCTTGTTTCAGGGGTTCATCTCTCCTTTGATGATGCCAAAAAGGGGAAGAGGAATACCTAAAAAGCGGCTGAAGGGATCTGGCGAGAAAAGAGACGCTTGTTGTGAAGGGAAAGACAAGCGAGGGAAGTAATAAGAGAGAAGAAAGGAAAATCTGTTGAGGGGAAGGTTCGAAAGATGTGACCTTGATGATTGCTAAAACCCCCAACAAGGTCTTGTCGGCTAATATCATCGTGCAAACTCCCGGTGACTCGCCACTCCAACACTCTGCGTACCTATGGTGAAAAAAGAGAAAAAGCGATTGAAGCGAGGGGATGAAGGAAGTGGAAGGAAAGATGAATGCCCGAGTTATGGATATTTCGAAACAACATGGAGGCATTCCAACAGACAGAGACACCTATGCCATTTGGATGCGGAATCGAGCAAGATCTGTTGATGAATTCAAGACGCTCGCATCCCGAAGGTTACTTCGCAAACATGTCCATGGCCCAGTATGGGATTTGTCTTTGGGAAAAAGGGTCTCAAACTATGTGAAGAAGTCATCGGGCAATGAGACTCACCGCGATCACTCTGTTGGTCACTCGCTAGTCACTCGATTGGGAAAAAGACCCCAAGACAATACACGCCCGAGGCGGAGGAAGAAGCGAGTGGTGGAGGAAGATGTTTGGACAGATCTCGCCCAAAAACATTGAGTATATAGATCCGGGGAAAGAAAGAAGGGATCTATTACCGGATTTGTGAAATAGCCAATCTGCAAGTGGCTAAGAATAATCCGAGTTTGTGAAGAGAATTGAAGAGGAAAATAAGAGACAAACTCATCTATGGGAGGAAAGACAAGAAAAATTGAGAAGAGATGAAGTTTGCCGGAAGGCGTATGAGAAAAAAGAAGCAAATTTGAAGATGAGAAGAAGAGAAAGAGGTCGAGAAGATGACGGAGAAGGAGATGAAAGAAGGAGGCAATGAAGGAGATGGAGTGTTGTTGTCCATCCCTTAATGTATTTTACTATGTAAATACATTCTATGTAAGTCTTACGTACATCAAATAAAATTGTACAATTTCTATATTTGTGTAGATATAGAACAACATGGTTACTTTAAGTTCCATTTAAGCTCCGATACATTTTCTTTTGGTTCAAGCTCGATACACTTTGTAATGTGACTATGTAAAGAACAAGAATGTTATGATCAATAAAAGATCGATTCTAAGCATACATTCCGTGATTCTACATTTGTCGTATGTATCTTTCTTTGTTTAATTATTGTATGAATGTTTTAAGTTTTGGCATCATCAAAAGGGGGAAATTGTTGGGAAATTATTTTGTAGATTTTGATGAATGACATGTAAAACTTAGAATAGGAAGTTGGCACCCCATTCTTGTTATAAATTGCATTGTAATAGATAGGGTAGGTAGATTTGAGTCAAGTCGGCCTATGCCTGAACATGCAAGAAGACAATCAAGACTAAAAGAAGAAGACTCTCTTTGTGAGCGACTAAGTGTGGCAAAGAAGAGAAGACGGGAACTCATGAAGGTGCAACTAAGATGCGGTGAGTGAAGTATCGGTCAAGTCAACTCAAGATAGCCAAGTCTCAAGTTGAAGTGACGGAAGAGTCATCCAATGATTGGAAGTCGACTCTAAGTTACCTGGTGAAGACAAGGAAATGCGGTCAAGTCGAGATAATCGAAAGAGATCCGTTGTGAAATCAAGAGAATTACTTAAACAAGTAATACTTTCATACTACATTTCTTGAAGTGCTCAGTCCGAAGCATGCAAAAGGAATAAACCAATGGGAAGCACGCACCGTGTCGAACTACGAAAAGTCAAGAATCGTTCATACGAGGAAACGTAAATTCCAAGAATCGCAACAAGACAGGCAACGGCCACAAGTGACTTTCAAAAATAAGCTATCTCTTCAACGGGCGATTTTTGAAAGATCACTATAAAAGGCCGAGGAATCACTCGAGAGAAGGCAACCGACGAACCACGAACATTCAAGCTAACATTTGAATTGTAACCAAGAATACTCTCAAGTCATTCAAGATCAATCCTCAAGCCTACATTATGAAGAAATCAATCCAACACTCACTTTTGTGAAGGAAAGACAACTTCAATCGAGTTGAAGAGGAAACATTTGAAGAATCAAAGGGTCTACATTCCACGAAGGATTGTAGAAAGGTTCAAGGTCGAACCAGGCTTAATCTATTTGGAGGGCTTCGTGATCAAATCCAAGGAACTTAAGCAAGTGGGAAATTTGTAGTAGCGAAAGCAAGCGCCTGTGAAGAAAAGGCGAGAGTCGTACGAGAAGCCGTTTGTGTGACCAAGACATCTCCGAGATCGAGTCCCAAAGGATCAAGTCGGTTTGTGTGATCAAGACTTCAGACGGACCGCTAACCACTCGTATATTGATCAATACTTAGTGGATTCCTCCGGGAGTTGGAGAAGAGAGGAGTAGAAGAATTACCCCATCTTCGAACCTCTATAAAAACTTATTGTGTCATTTACATTTCAACACTTTAATTTCTGCATCTTATTTTTATATCTGCTGATAAATTTGCTATCCAATTGATAATCAACTGAGTGCTAAAACCAAGTATTAAAACAAACTTAACCAAATTCAAGGGTGTTAAGTCTTCCACTGAAAACATATCACAGTCAAGTTAAGTCTTTAGTCAAAACAACTGAGTTATTCTATCAACAGCTCAGTCGAGTCTGTTGAGTGACTAACTCTGCTGATTAACTAACTTAGTTGTCCATCAAGGACTCAGCTGTGAAGTATTAACTCTGAATATTTTTAAAAGGACTAAATCGAAAAGTTGGTAAGGTTTATTCAACCCCTTCTAAACCTTACACTCACACCACTTGGGGACCTACAACCCTTATGTTGCATTTGGATGAGATGATTTGAATTTGAGGAGAGGATTTAGGGAATGATTTCAAATGACTCCAAATAGAAAGGATTTGAAATCCTCCAAAATAACTCCAAAAGAATTTGAAATTCATTATAAAATGACTCCATCCATTGAACCTCAATGGATTTATTATTATGGATTTGAAATCCATTATTCAAATTCTTCTATCCAAATAGTGTTTCAATGAATTTAACTGGCCTTGCGTTCCAGCCAACTTTATTCGCAATAAAATTATTAGAGAATAAAATAATATATACTACTAAGTCTAATATGTCATACTTTCTTATTTATTATGGTTTCTGACTGTATTATAAGGGTGTTTACTGTTTACAATGTGATAGTGATAGACCCACCGCGCGAATTGAATCAAAATAGAGAACTTTAGGCGTACCAGAGTCGAGTAATTAGGCAGTAAATATGATCTTATAATTCAATTAATCTAACGCAGCTATTTTTGAAACTATGTCATACCACAATAACAAATCCATAGGTACAGTCAGAATCTTTTGTACTTTCCACAATAACAAATTAATTAATCTAATTCAACATGACATAGGTACAGCAGCGGCCGACTTTCATTCCACCGTCGGATTTATTATTTTATAGAGATCCTATTACCTATGTCAATCCTGTACACGTCATGCTTTCAATTCTGTATCCTTTAATTAGTACATGTTTGGGAACTCATTCGAAACTAATTTTTTTTAAAGAATCTTTTGAAACTAAGGGTGCGATTAGATATACTTTCATTTTGAAAATTTTCTTTTCACTAAAGAATAGTGAAAAAAATATTCTGATGAAAGTTTTCAGAAAATTTTGAGAGTGTGAATGAATATATAATGATGAAAGTTGATTTGATTTAAAAATAGTAAAATAATGATTGGATGTGATTGATAGTTAGAAATGTGTGAGTGAGTGAATAATAAAATTTGTGGGAGAATGTGTAATAATGATTAGTATTTCGTGAAAAAATGTGTAGATGTGATTGATGTAAGAAAAAATGAGAAAAAATCAAAGTGAGAGAATAGTATATTTTCTGAAAATTTTCATAAACAATCGCATTTTTGGTCAAAAAATTTTCTAGCGGAACAAAAATAAAATTTCGTTCATATCCAATCGCAGCCTAACTTTTTGGTATGTAAGTCCATTCGAAAAAGTAACATATATATTTAGTGATATTTTCAAATGGACATTTAGAATAAATCACTTCTCCAAAAATCTATTTTAGAGAAGTGCTAATTTGTAAGTTTTGATTTTCATTTATTGCACTTGCTGGAAGAGCATTATCAAAATGTATTTTCACCAAAAACACACACATACACACACATATAGGGATGGGATTAATGAGACTGTGAGACCGTAAGAACTAATTACAACCACGTATTTAGTAAAATCAATAGACCATATTTTCTATTTTTTAATTAATTATTTATTTATTTTCTTTCATTAAGAGCAGTTTGGAACTTGTACTATTGTCCTTTTTTTAGGAACGTGATTATTCATAGATCGTGATTTAAGGGATTGAATATCTGATATAAAAACTCCCGTGATTAAGGTTATTTTTCATTTTCAAAATATGCATCACATTGATTTTAAATATGCAATATGTTCCCTTTATGTATGCAACAAAATGAACATAATTATGCACTAAATTTCTACTAGTATATAGGCATTATATGTATTCTAAATATTCATTTTATTCAAACCAAGTATGCATTATATATACCGAGCATCCTACAATAACTAACAATAGATTGTGTTCTGATTATATATGCATCAAACACATCAAATAATTGTGCATCAAACAATAACTAACTATGCATTGTGTTACAATTATATATGTATCAAACAACAAATAAGTGTGCATCAACAATATCTAACTATGCATTGTCTCGTACTTGTATATACATGAAACACCAACTAACTATGCATAGTATCATAACCATGTATGCATCAAACAACAGTTAACTTTGCATTACCTCATTACTATCTATACCCCAAATATATGATTATGTAATATCTTATAACTATGTATGCATTAAACAACAACTAAATATGCAGTATCTCATAACTTTCTATACGATATACTTATTCTAAATATGCAGTTCACAATAATTATATTATATATATATATATATATATATATATATAGAGAGAGAGAGAGAGAGAGATTACTAATGTCGATTTTTGTGGGATTGATATATGTATGGAACGTGATTGATAAGGAGATTTCTTCCATTTTTAGCCGAGCGGATTGCGAGTAGAGATGTTCTGGTGAGAACGTGAAGGGATGATATTTTTTCCATTACTAGCTGATTTTTGTTGATGACCACAAATCCATCATTATCTATTGGCGAAGATTTCCCAGTAGGATATTAGTCCTCATCACTAAGTTGGTCTTCCTTGGCATAGTCTGCCCCCTATTTATACCTTAAGATATATATATATATATATATACATATATATATATATATTATATATATACCAAATCTCAAGAAGCTGGATTTATCAATTAGTGCACTCAAACTATAAAAATACACACTTTTTTAATTTCAAGAAAAACATTCCAAAAGCAATTATTACATCAACTACTCGATCGTTGCATGGTTTATCGCAGCGTGGATCATCTATTTCAAATTATGTTTCATTTCGTATTTTAAGTCGCTCCAGGTCATATTCAATTTTATTAGAATTCTTTGTCATTCAGGCTAAACAGGCAAAGGCCTCTTAACAACTGGAATTACAAAAAGTTCATGTTTCCTTCGAGATGTCGTCCCAAATAACTCAGTCATTTTCACATCTTCTGGTTTCATTCCATCAGGTAAAATCCAATCAAAATGGTATAGAAGCATTGCCAGTTGTAACTCAACAATTGTCGGGCCATAAATCATTCCAGGGCACATTCTCCTTCCAGCGCCAAAAGGGATGTATTCTAAGCTACTCGCGTTAAAATCAACTGATTTTTCAAGAAACCTTTCTGGTTTAAAGCTCTCTGCATCATTCCAGTACTTGGGGTCTCTTCCCATCGCCCAAGCATTCACCAGGACCCGAGTTTTTGCAGGTATATCGTATCCATTAATCTGACAGGGCTCTCGGCTTTCTCTTGGAAGCAACAGAGGAACTGTCGGGTGAAACCTGAAAGTCTCTTTGATTACTAGTTTGAGGTACTTCAGTTCGTCAAAGTTAGATTCGTCGACACGACCTTTGGCATCGAAAACTTGCCTTAATTCATCTTGGACATTTTTAAGGACTCTGGGATTCTTGACCAATTCTGCCATTGTCCAATCAACAACTGATGAACTGAGGTTGTTGTTTCAACCCCAGCACCAAACATATCCTGTATTTTTAAAAACTAGTATGACTTTCAATTGGACAGTTGAATGTCACGTGTATGAGATAACATCATTGTTGTGGTGTGGAAAAATTGGTCATTTTTAAACCCTGACTGGAAAAATCACCATGTATCTTTAAAAACTCTCTGATTTTCATCTTAAATATTCATCGAAAATTTTAAAATTGGCTGATAATCTCATGCCAGTAGCACGTGAACCCAAAAGATTGTGGAGTTTTTGATTTCCCAATCTTTTGCGTTCACGTGCAACTCACATAAGAGTTTTCGGACAATTTTAAAATTTATCCAGAGAACTAAATTTGAGAGTTTCTTTTTTAGAATCAATATATATATATATATATATATAAGTTTAGAGTTTGGCATGAGATGAATGGTTACTTAAACAAGTTGAAGTGAATATCGAGCTATTCTACTCGACATCCATTCAATTATAATAGTCCAACTCTTTGGTTTGCAAGATCTTGAATGACTTTACAGTCTAACTGTTCATCCATACTGTTTAAAGCCATACTGCTATCAATTGTGAAATTAGTTCCATACGGTAATCGAAACATAGGGAAGTGATTAGACCTTCAGGCTTCAGGTTAGCTTACTGCAGTTGGAACGTGATCAAGAAAAAGAGATAGAGTTGGCAAAAAGCCATCCCTAAAAGTTGATGAATTGATATTTAATAAATGACCCACCGTAGGTATCACCCTTATGGAAAGGTCAGCTAGCTGGATACGTCGTTAGTATTTATATATTTAGAGGAAATCACATTAAATTCTCTGTACTATTTGCGCTTTTATTTTTTACTGTTTAAACTATTTTTGATATACTTAATTTACCATACAAACTATGTAAATTTTTGCACTTTGTCCTATATGAACAATTTTGCCTCTAAAATTTTGTTTTTCTTGGAATTAATATTTTCTTAAATTCATATAGTTGTTTCAATGAAATGTAGCTATTATTAATCAATTTTGAGTTGCTCTTCACACATGCGGTTTACGACAACTCCTACACTCAACCTTAACATGCATCACAATGGTTCGTACCAATACGACAAACAAAAAAAAGCAAAAAAATTGCAGAAAAATAAATCACCGCTAATTTAGACATTAGCAACAAATCGTAAGTATTTATCACTAACCAATTAAAAAAGAAGATAGTCAAATACCAACAGAAATATTCGTCACTAACCAGAAATCTCAACTACATTATGTCAAAAGAGTATAAATTTAAGAGATTATTAATTTTTATTTAAAAGCATGAGGAGTTGGATATGATCGTAATGAACTATTTTTAATATTTTAACAAAAATAAAATTTTAAGGGTAAAATTGTCCATATAGGTCTAAGTGCAAAAATTTATATAGTTCATATGGTAAAGTGTAACAAAAAATTATATATTTATGATAAAATGTAAAAACGCGAATAGTATAGTGTAAGCTTCTCATATATTTATAACAAAGTTCAATATAGTAACAAAGAAGGCAGGGATTTCGAGCATAGGACGGTTAGGACCCAACAAATATCATTAAAATAAAAATAAAATGACATACATCAACTCTAAAAATTGAAAATTTTAATCGTACCAGAGTCTAGTCTAGAAACTTAATTAGGCATTCAGTATGATATTCCAGTTCAATTAATCTAACACAACTATTTGTATAGAGTAACCGGACTTTCATTCCAATTTATACGCAGAGAGATCATACATCATATCTTGTCATGCTCTTTCATTTAGTCAACATGATTGGAAACCCATTTGAAATGAATTTTTGGATAGAAATTCTTTTAGAAAAAATTAACATGTCTGATGGTTATTTTTAAATGGCCATTTAGAATAAATTATTTCTCCAAAAGTCAGTATATTTTGGATTAGTGCTAATTTATGACTTTTTGATTTTCATTTATTGTACTTCTGCTAGATGAGCGTTAATTAATATGCATTTCTACCAAACATACCTTTTTTTTGAATAAATGTAAAATATTATTAAAAAAAGAAAATATAGTATCTTCTTTACAAACTAAGCAACTAGCTTTAAAAAAGGATCTCGTTAAAATCTATCAAAGTAAAACCCATTGGGGAAAACCTTTAATAGGAAAAAAGTACCCCATAAAAGAAACAATGAAAATAACTTAAAATCTCAATTGAAATGATGGTCGTTTATTTCTAGAGGATTTTCGAAGGACAATGGCTGTGTTTGTGTTGCATGTGCTTGAGTATCCTCCCGATGGTCCGATGTATCTGTGGAATATCGGCCCAGGATCCTCCACCACAATTGCCATAGCGTTCATACCCGACGAATCACTTGAGTGAATGACAATCGAGCGTAGTTGAAGAGTCACCTAACTCGCCTTTAAAGCTTCCAATTTGTATCGCATCATCTTGATCGTCTCCATCCGCCACATCGACTAATGTTTCCGGCAAAGAATGGTCATAGCCTTGAACCCCTCGAAGGATCATTGAGCTAAGGACATAATCATTAAAAGGAAGGCTATTTGAAACTATTTTCATTCCATGTTGCAAATTAGCCTTTGTCCATGTTCATCCAAATTTGTTACTGCGGTTGATAAGGAACCATGGCTCATGCGTATTTGCTAGTATTATATTCAAGCCATAATCCGATTCTCATTATCGATTTTTGCTCCAAATTCATATTATCACATGCCACATCATCGGAATCAAGACCTAGAACATCAAAAAGAATTCTTAGTGTGAATACGTGAAGAAGAAGGTTCACCCTTTCTTAACACGACCTTGATGACCCGCATTTTCCATGGAGTCATCAACGGCCTTCGCCTTGTCTGCTTTGCCTTTGGACGGTAAACTTTATGGGTACATTCGCCTTATTTTTAGCTTCACCGCAAGTGTACGGTGTAGTTTATAGAATAGGGTAGCAAGGTCGTATCCACGGAGACTAATAAATTAATATGCTAAGTATTGAACCAAGATAGTCTTATTTTTATTTAGACGATCGAAATTTGATAATTGTTGTATTGAGATTAAGACAATTTAAATCACTAAAACACGAAAATAAGATAACACAAATGAAAGAAGTATCAAGATGATGAAATGAATTTCGAGTTAAGGTTTCGATTAATAATCCTCTTGTTGTCCGATTAAATCAAAGCCAAAGTTATTATCAATATTCCTATAAGACGATCACAAAACTATTTTATCCTCTCTCTCGAGATGCATATAAAATGTAGATTGAAATACTTATGCTAGCATCTCTACTCAACATGAAGCATTCAACTCCCAAAAGTTTAAAAGATCAAATATCCTCACAAATATTTACAAACCTCTCGATTCATGCAAATATTTGTGTCGAGTATTCAAGATCTAATATTGAAACTCATCTCTCGAATTATGAATCAATATATCAAACAAGTTAAATCATTGATCAAGTGATAAAACAAGAATAAGCTCAAAATACTCAAATAGGCTTTAAGATAATAACTTCAACTAAGATTAAAACATCCAACAAGAGTTCATTAATCTACTTCCAAAACCCGGAAATCTCAAGAGTTTAGCTACACATGATTTCTAAACAACTCATAAACAAATTGTTCAAAGCCATTACAACTAAAATGAAAGATTGAAACTAAAAGAGAAGCAAGAAAAACTTAGGAAAGTCGACAATCTCTCGATATATCTCCGTTCTTAAGCTCCGTTGCAACCCGATTGTCTCCTTGATGTCTTCTTCCAAGAATAGACCCTTGTCTTGTGTTGTAGATCCCAAAATATGTCCGATTCCCCTTGTGTGCGCCCCCAAAAGCCTTTTATACTCCCCATCATGTTTAGGGCTTAATGCAGCAGATTATGGGATTCGGCAAGAGACGCACGGTCGTGCGCCCACGCACTGGGTTACCCGTGCGCCACCTCTTGGAATACCCCAACTCTCTCAGTAGGGCACACGGGTGGTGCGTCGGCGCACGGCCTACCCGTGCGCCACTCCGGTGAGATATCCTTACTCTCTGTAGGGCGCACGGGTGGTGCGCCCATGCATGGGCTGCGTGCGCCATCTGCGAGCCTTCAATCAACCTTATACGGGGTGCACGGGTGGTGTCTTGAGGCACGCCCAACCCGTGTGCCCCTGTTTCTTCCGTGAACGCTCAACTTTCGCTCTTTTAGGCTTCACTTCTCGTATATCCACTCAATTCTCCGTGTTTCCACTTTGCTTTCCTCGTATTCTTATTCAATTAGCTTCAAATATCATGAAATTCCTACAAAATAAGCAAAGTGTAATATCTTTTCCACAAGGAGTGAATATGTAACATTTAACGCGAGTATATGCATGTTTACTTATCATTATAGCTCAAAATACACATCGAAACACATGCAAAATTCACACTTATCAAAATCCCCCAAACTTAAACTGTTGACCGTCGATCAACAATATTTAGAACACGATAAAGCATAACAGGAGATAAAGATAACATCGCACACCAAGAGTCTACACGAAAATCCAAATTGTTCGTCATGAATGCTGAGTACAACTCAATCAAGCCTCAAATATCTAATCAAAGAACACGCCTCAAATAAGACAAAGTGAAATGCTCTGAATCCAACTCTCAAAGTTAAGTGTATACTCTCATCTCACGAGGTTATAGGACGTGTTTACGCTCAAATCAATTCGATGTCGCAAAATTACCATAGGCTTGCAATTCGTCTCATATCTCCGCCACGAGTGTATGCAATTTGTGAATCAAAAAGGACTTTTCTTTTGGTTATAATGAAGGCTCTTTGGTTAGGGTAGGAAAATATGGATAGAGTGACTCAAACTCGAGCGTATAGGACCGATGAGCATATAAATCATCTACATTAAAGCTCAATATGCTACTAAATTCTTCTCTCATTTTCATCAACTCTTCTTATCTCCATCCCCTTTCTTTTGTAAACATTATCACCTCACATTACAATTCCTAGCCTCCAAGTTCATTCAATGAAAACTCACATCATAAAATCGATTTTTTTTTTTCGACTCTTTTATGAATTTTCAACATTTCTTTTCTCCTCCTTTTCTTCCTCTTTTGTTCCCATCAACCAATTTTGCACAATTATCCAATTTTTCAATTCCAACTCATTCAACCTCATTCATTCCCTTTACTCAATGTTATACGCTCAAGTGTAGGGTAACAAATATATCAAGTTAAGGCTTGAATTGTTGCTATCAAGAAATTAGGCAATAGGCTCAAGTTGGCTAACTAGGGATTTCAATATCATCATTAGGTAAGCAAAAGGCTTGAAAGGCTAACAAAAATGGCCTTTGATCATTTTCACAATTTGCATACAACATGTGACCTTGACAGAGATATCAGAGCAAGTTCTAGAATTCTAACAACATGAATGATACACTCAAATCAATCAATAAGACTGCACAAGATATAAGCAGTAAAGGCTCAAAGCTCACAGGCTAGTCAAGATGTAATTCAAAGCATCACACCAAGTTTTTCATATCAACATGCTCAAAGTTATCTATTCAAGGCTCAATCAATCCATAACCAGCATCCAATCCCAACAATATGAATTCTCAATCAACACACAAACAACAAGTTGCACATGCTTGGTCAACACACTCTCTAACCACTACTAAAGCAATAGACGTGCTAAAGCTATAAACGTGCTCTAATGCAAATGCAATCTAGAGTGCTCTAATGCAACTATATGAAAACACAAAATGCATGATTTTTTTTTTTTTTTTTGTATCCACACTTTTCATATATTAAAATACTATCTCTCCCCCAAACTTGAATGAAATTATAGTGTTCTAAGGGGAAAAATAGAATTTCAATAACAAAAAGTGGGGATATACCTGAATCACTGCGGCGGCGGTGGTGGGAAGTGGCCTTGAGAAATATGCCACATTTGTAGCTGTTGGAGCACTTGCCACGTCTCCTCGGAACGCTGCTCCGATCGCTCGCTGAACGCGAGAAAATCAGCCCTATGTTGCCTTAAATCCTCTCCTTGCCGCCTCAACTCTTCTTCTTGCCGCCTCAAGTTCTCCCCAAACGCATAAAACATGTCTTGAAAATTGGCGTCGCAATGGGGTCCTCCTTTGTGAGACGGACTGGGGCGATCTCCGCTTTGAGAATGTCGAGGATAATCGCCTCCGTGTGAGGACTCGGGTATATCATACCCAATTTGGGGATGATGAGGTTCCATCCCCATTTCGCGTCCATGTATCTCATCCTCCTCCTCCACCATATCTTCTTCATCCAAGAAACCTTCAACTCTGCGCCTCTTTCTTGACTCTATAGCCTCGGTAATTCGGTTATGTGCGTCAGAGTTCATTAAGAAGTTGGTGGTGTCCATCAATGTATCAACGGTGGTGTATGGTGGGTTAGGCAACGGAAATGAAGCACCTTTCTTTTGTAAAAGCACCAATCTGTTGTCTTCATTCGCTATGAACTTCATATGGTGCAACGATGCCAAATTAACTCGAGTCTTTGCCCGGGATAGGCTCAAGCCTCGAAAATCGACATTGAAATGCCGGGCAATAGGGGTAATGAGGCCCCTATAGAAATCGTACCCCCTTCCCGCCTAGCTAACTGTTCAATTTGCTCGGCAAAATTAACGGCGGTGTTGTAGGGGTGTTTGTGACCATCTTGTTCGCCTTATTTTTAGCTTCACCGCAAGTGTACGGTGTAGTTTATAGAATAGGGTAAGCAATGTCGTATCCACGGAGACTAATAAATTAATATGCTAAGTATTGAACCAAGATAGTCTTATTTTTATTTAGACGATCGAAATTTGATGATTGTTGTATTGAGATTAAGACAATTTAAATCACTAAAACACTAAAATAAGATAACACAAATGAAAGGAGTATCAAGATGATGAAATGGATTTCCGAGTTAAGGTTTCGATTAATAATCCTCTTGTTGTCCGATTAAATCAAAGCCAAGGTTATTATCAATATTCCTATAAGACGATCACAAAACTATTTTATCCTCTCTCTCGAGATGCATATAAAATGTAGATTGAAATACTTATGCTAGCATCTCTACTCAACATGAAGCATTCAACTCCCAAAAGTGTAAAAGATCAAATATCCTCACAAATATTTACAAACCTCTCGATTCATGCAAATATTTGTGTCGAGTATTCAAGATCTAATATTGAAACTCATCTCTCGAATTATGAATCAATATATCAAACAAGTTAAATCATTGATCAAGTGATAAAACAAGAATAAGCTCAAAATACTCAAATAGGCTTTAAGATAATAACTTCAACTAAGATTAAAACATCCAACAAGAGTTCATTAATCTACTTCCAAAACCGGAAATCTCAAGAGTTTAGCTACACATGATTTCTAAACAACTCATAAACAAATTGTTCATATTCATAAGAAGCTAAAATGAAAGATTAAAGCACAAAGAATGAGAAAACTTAGGGAAATGGATAATCTCTCGATTAATCTTCAATCCTCAAGCTTCGATTCAACCCGATTCTTCCCTTGATTCTTCCTTGATGAAATTGATGTGTTTCTTGTGTTCTTGGGTGTATTTCAGCCTTTCCTCCTGGTGTGCGCCAAGAAGTGGTATTTTATACCTTTTGGAAGTCAAGTCAATTTCTTTGTCATTTTTGGAGTTTTACGCAAGCACGCACGGGTCGTGCGCCCACGCACGGGCTACCCGTGCGCCATTTCGTAGAAAACACCCAGTCTCGCCAGCACGCACGGGTCGTGCGCAACGCACGGTCTACCCGTGCGCCATCCCATAGAAAACATCCGGTCTACGTATGGCGCACGGGTCGTGCGCCCACGCACGGGTTACCCGTGCGCCACCCAAACGTCCGAATTTGTTTGCAGGGTCTTCAGAAGAGTTGTAGCCCTCTCTCTTAGCTTTCCATATCCACTTGAATCACCTCAATATCAATTTTGTAGAGAGTTATGGCCAAAATACTAAACCCTGCCGATCTTGGAAATTCCATACGCGTTTGGATGTTCCTTGAGATAAATCTCCTTGTTGTTTGATCATCCATGCTTCTTTTGACACACGACTCATCACTTTGACTCTAGACTCCACATAGTTGGCTTCCAATTAGGTGTAATCGCTCGATTCTTGATGATTCTAGATAGCAATGCTCGTATTTGTCACAAAATCACTCCAAATATCGTTAAATTCCTACAAAACAAGCAAGCGTAATATCTTTTTTCCACAAAGAGCGAATATATACCATTTCATACACGTTATTGCATGTTTAATCACCATTTTAGTCATATTTATACCTCAAAATACATGCAAAACTCACACCTATCACATACACCGGAGGAGATAGAGTTCTTTAGTCGTCATCCCTCCAATGTTTTCTCGGGCGAACACAGAGGAAGCGATCACGCGTTGTATATACCGAAAATCGGATTCCGGATCCAAGAGGCTTTTTGCGGTCCGCGCGGCATACAACATTGGCCCCGTTTGTGGTGTTTCCACAAGCATTCTCGTAAGTCGTATTGATCATAATGGGGCATCGGGCGGGTACGAGCGTTTGTTGGGACCTCGAAAATGGTGTTCAATTGGGTCATAGAGAGTTGTCTACGAACATTCCCAACTGAAATTTTATCATATACGGTTGAAGGTCCCGCCTTGTATGAGTACTTCCACGGTACTCAAGAACTCCAATGTATACTTTTTAAATGTCGGCCACCTTCGGCTCATGAAGTTCGTCCATCCTACCTGGCGAAAAAGACGCCACACGTCCTCATGTATCCCCAAAGTTTGGGTACAATCATTGTCGGTGTAGCGAGATGGAGCTATTTGGCGGCCGATCAAGCGATTCCATCGCTCAAGATCATCGGCATTTGTCAAGTTGACTCCATATGCCTCGGGACTGTTTTGGTCGACCTCCGGCGGTGCCACGTCGCGTTGTGCAGCCGCCCAGCGTGCACGTCTCCTTCCACTGTGGGTTTCTTCGCTCGGCCATAAGGAATTTGTACCGTAATACATTCTATTAGCATCCCAATATCATCAATGGCAACAACAAAGTAGGGAAGTAAAGCTAACATATTAAGTGATGTAAATTCACATGCCCAAGTCACTTTGATCGATCAACTACCCCAAACAAACAAAAATTATGGCCATTCTCGACAAATATTAGCTCAAATAAACATTGGCCATGCCTTATTCATCAACAATTCACCCTAAATCTCCTCAATTATACAAGCCCACAAGGTGTTTGATCATTTGCCTCAAAGAATAATTCACATCATTTATAGCAAAAATATCAAAATACACACCTACCATGCTCCTTAATACATAATTAACAACGAATTGACAAGGAGAAACGGTGTTCTTACTTAGGAATTCTCTAAGTTAAACTCGAAGAAGAAGATTTGAACCCTAGGTCCTTTTGTTCACAATTCTTCAAGCAAATTCAAATTTGATGCAAAGTGAAGCTCAATTGTGATGGGGGAGATGTTATGCGGATGAATTCAAGTGAAAACTAGGAGAAATTTTCGAAAACTAGGGAGGATTCGAGAAGGCGCGCGAGTTGAGGGGTTTGAAATGAAGAACAATTTTTTAAAACCGTCCAATTTATCATTCTTCACGCAAGGCGCACGGGTCGTGCGTCGGCCGACGCACGGGTTACCCGTGCGCCACCCCGTGAACTTGCCCAACTCTCAAGGGCGCACGGGTCGTCGTGCGCAGACGCACGGGCTACCCGTGCGCACTTGTACGGCAATTTGATTCAGCTTTTTTTTTTTTTTTTGAAACACACAAAAATGAAACAAAAACACACAAATCACACTCATTAAAAGAATTACACAAATCAAATCACTCAAATCACATAACTGTGAAACTAAACACACACAAAAATGAAAATCACACGAAAAACCGTTGGGTTGCCTCCCAACAAGCGCTATATTTAACGTCTTTAGCTTGACGCTTTTGATTGATTATGATCTTTGCGAAATGAGGCTTGTCGCCTCATTGTGCGATTTTCCATGCCAATCCCGCTCACTTGGATTTACACCTCTCTTGATCATTACTAAAGGAGGTTTTTCATGCTCGTCAACTATCCATGTGTTCTCCTCTTCATCGTGCGAATGGTACGTGCACGCTCTTGGTTCAACTTCAGGCTTTTTGTGCCTTTCCTTCTTCTTCATTGATAATCCCCGCATATCATCTTTAAAATGCACACAATTATTCAAGCTATTGGCTTGAGTACACGGGGAATTAGTAATTGTTTTTGTTTTACAACCATTAAGATCATCATGTCCTTTCATATTCCGAAAACGGAAAATGAAATACGCTCATCATCAACTTGTAATGTAAGCTCCCATTTCTTAACATCTATTAGTGCTTCCGATTTGCCAAAAATGGACGCCCAAGTATAAGAGGGGTGTCACAATCCTCATTCATATCTAGCACTAAAAATCCACGGGAATATGAATTTATCGACTTTTATGAGCACATCTTCTAGTATCCCCGTTGGATATATAAGTGATCTATCCGCGAGTTGTAGGGTGGCCGTGGATGGTCTCACTTCTCCGAGTCCAAGCTTCCCGAGAACGGACGGTGGCATCAAATTAATACTAGATCCTAGATCACAAAGTACATTATCAAAGAAAATATCGCCTATTGTACAAGGGATAGTGAAACTCCCAGGATCTTTCAAAGCTTTTTGCGGTATTTTCCTTTGTATGAGTGCGCTACATTCTTCCGTCAAGTTTACAATCCCATTCTCCGCCCATTTGTTCTTGTTGGACATCGATTCCCCTAAAAACTTCGCATAATTTGGCATCTGTTTCATTGCTTACGCAAAAGGAACGTTAATGTGCAATTTTTAAACATGCCCACAAATTTAGCAAATTGATTATTTGATTAGTCTTGTGAAACAATCGGGAAAGGGAAGAGGAATATTGTATTTCAACAAATTAGAGTTAGGATACGATTCACGTTTCTTGGCTCTTTTTGTTTTATCATTTGTTTGTTGCTCGGTTCCTCCTTTAACTTTCATATTGCCTTGGGCTTCGTTTCGTCATTTCCCTGAATTTGAATGGTAGGTTCGGCATCACACACGCCCTGGTCGTGCGTTGATATACGGTCGTCGTGCGTGACTTTGACGTCACACCAATATCAGCATTTTCAGACTCTTCATTCTCTTTTCCACCCCACACATGGATGGCATTGCAATGTTCCTCGGGTTGACCTCTGTGTTGCTTGGAAATTGACCCTTTGATGTTGACTCCCCACAATTGCAGCCAATTGACCGATTTGAGTTTCAGATTCTTTATTGAGCTTGCCACTTGTTGTTCTAACTTATCCATCCTAAGGTCTTGCTTATCGGCGGATCCTCATCTCATTCATGAAAGCACTAGATTAATTTATGAAAGAGGTGAGTATATCTTCCAACGACGATTTGCCTCCTCCATTACCGCCTCCACTCGAAGCATTGAATCCCGGTGGAGGTTGTAACACATTCTTTGTATTTGCATAGGAAAAATTTTCATGATTTCTCAACCCTGGATGGTAGTGCATTGGGTTTGAATTATTTCGGAAATTCTTTGAAATTCAGTTATTCACATAACTTACCTCTTCCATCGGATATAGAAGAGCTTCACTACCCGTGCTCAGATCCGCTTACCGCCCCTTCGTAAATACATTCAATTGAGTTGTCAAAGCCGCTACTTGTGCCGACAATGTTTTGATAGGTGCGAATCGAGATTTCGGCTACTCGTTGTACATTGGATCTTTCAGGATGGCCATTTAATGCTGTTCATGGCCATTTCCTCAAGAAGATTTAAGGCATCTTGTGGAAACCTTGCCAACAAAGCTCCTCCCCATTGCGGCATCAACAAAGGCCCTTGTTTGCCCCATTAGACCATTGTAAAAGAAACATAATGTTGATCCTCCGGAAAGCCGTGTTGTGGACATCTTCTTAACAAATCCCTAAATCTTTCCCAAGCCTCGTACAAAGGCTCGGAGTCAAATTGTCGGAATTGAGTGATCTCACTTTTGAGCTGCAAAGTTTTGCTTGGTGGAAAGAATTTAAACAAAAACTTTTGGCTCAAATCATCCCAGTGCTCACACTTCCTTGCGTCAAAGTACCAACCAATTTCTTGCCTTATCCCGTAAAGAGAATGGGAATAGGCGCAATCTTATGGCGTCATCTGAGACTCCGTTCATCTTGATCGTATTGCATATTTGGATAAAATGGGCAAGGTGAGAGTTAGGATCTTCTGTTGCAAACCCCCCAAACTGATTCTGTTGCACCATATTGATTAGTGTCGGTTTGAGCTCGAAGTTGTTGGCATTGATGGGAATATGGGCAATACCACCGTAATTACGATTCGTTTGTGGTCGAAAGTAATCACGAATGGCTTGCTGTTGAACCGGTATCGGTAACTCGTTTCCACCATTGTTTGGCGGCATTGGTAACTCATTCAAATCCCCCATTATCGGATTGTGTTGTCTTTCAGCTCGTCTAGTAGTAGACCGATTCTCCTCGCGAAAGCCTCAACTTCCCGGTATGAGCGGTATTAAGTCCCCGCTTGGAGCGCGTGTTCATACACTACCTGGACCAAACTGGAAGAAACAAGTCAAATAATGTGGAATTCAAGTCACACAAAAAACAAAAACAAAATAAATAATAAAGAAAAATGTCTAAATTAAGAATAATTCTATCTATCGCAATATTAGCACCAAAAATTGTATTAGTCCCCGGCAACGGCGCCAAAAACTTGTTCGCCTTATTTTTAGCTTCACCGCAAGTGTACGGTGTAGTTTATAGAATAGGGTAGCAAGGTCGTATCCACGGAGACTAATAAATTAATATGCTAAGTATTGAACCAAGATAGTCTTATTTTTATTTAGACGATCGAAATTTGATGATTGTTGTATTGAGATTAAGACAATTTAAATCACTAAAACACTAAAATAAGATAACACAAATGAAAGGAGTATCAAGATGATGAAATGAATTTCCGAGTTAAGGTTTAGATTAATAATCCTCTTGTTGTCCGATTAAATCAAAGCCAAAGTTATTATCAATATTCCTATAAGACGATCACAAAACTATTTTATCCTCTCTCTCGAGATGCATATAAAATGTAGATTGAAATACTTATGCTAGCATCTCTACTCAACATGAAGCATTCAACTCCCAAAAGTTTAAAAGATCAAATATCCTCACAAATATTTACAAACCTCTCGATTCATGCAAATATTTGTGTCGAGTATTCAAGATCTAATATTGAAACTCATCTCTCGAATTATGAATCAATATATCAAACAAGTTAAATCATTGATCAAGTGATAAAACAAGAATAAGCTCAAAATACTCAAATAGGCTTTAAGATAATAACTTCAACTAAGATTAAAACATCCAACAAGAGTTCATTAATCTACTTCCAAAACCCGGAAATCTCAAGAGTTTAGCTACACATGATTTCTAAACAACTCATAAACAAATTGTTCAAAGCCATTACAACTAAAATGAAAGATTGAAACTAAAAGAGAAGCAAGAAAAACTTAGGAAAGTCGACAATCTCTCGATATATCTCCGTTCCTTAAGCTCCGTTGCAACCCGATTGTCTCCTTGATGTCTTCTTCCAAGAATAGACCCTTGTCTTGTGTTGTAGATCCCAAAATATGTCGATTCCCCTTGTGTGCGCCCCCAAAAGCCTTTTTATACTCCCCCATCATGTTTAGGGCTTAATGCGGCCAGTTATGGGATTCAGTATGCAGACGACGGGTCGTGCGCCCACGCACGGAGTTACCCGTGCGCCACCCTCTTGGAATACCCCAACTCTCTGTAGGGCGCACACGGGTGAAGTGCGTCGGCGCACGGCCTACCCGTGCGCCACTCCGGTGAGATATCCTTACTCTGCAGGGCGCACGGGTGGTGCGCCCATGCATGGGCTACCCGTGCGCCATGTTGCAGCCTTCAATCAACCTTATACGAGGGGGTGCACGGGTGGTGTCTTGAGGCACGCCCAACCCGTGTGCCCCTGTTTCTTCCGTGAACGCTCAACTTTCGCTCTTTTAGGCTTCACTTCTCGTATATCCACTCAATTCTCCGTGTTTCCACTTTGCTTTCCTCGTATTCTTATTCAATTAGCTTCAAATATCATGAAATTCCTACAAAATAAGCAAAGTGTAATATCTTTTCCACAAGGAGTGAATATGTAACATTTAACGCGAGTATATGCATGTTTACTTATCATTATAGCTCAAAATACACATCGAAACACATGCAAAATTCACACTTATCATGGACCCTGGAACGACCCGTTGTATAGAATTGGACGTGTCGCCGATGTCTGGGTCATCCCCGGGAGAGGCGCATCTTTTAGTGGTTGAGTTCCTGCGGGAGTAATACGACAAGATCATATCTTCGATCATTAACCGTGTCGGATGGCCCAGGCCAAATTTTTGAGTTAAAAACCCGTCTGTCTTCATTTTAAATAGAACAAGAATTCTTCAAACCCTCATAAGCGCGAGAAGCTCTCGCCCCTCGAATGTCCGTTACTCGCTTTTTGAACAAAATTCCGGTAATTTCTCAAAAGTAATCGACACAAAGGTGTTTGATACATGTTTTTATCTTAATTTTGATGATTTTATTTTCACACCAAAACAATGTTTTTTAATTGTTGTCCAAATACTCCTAAATGATTTAAAATAGTTTTAATATTTTTCGGGAGTATTTCTTCAAGTTTTATTTTAGATAAAATTGGACAACACTTTTAATGATTTTATGTTTATAGTTTTTACTTCAAAACAAGGTTCCTAAATGTTGTCTAACTCCCGATTGGACAACATTTCATCTCTCGAGGTCAACCGGTCGCCGTATAGGGCAACCCATACGAAGAATGAATTTTAGAACAAAAAATGAGACGGAAGGGAAACAGCCGAGGTCGACCCGGGCGTCGACCGGTCGACCCCTGTCGGCCGTACTGGCGTGTATATTGAAACAGAACATCTTCTATTTGAAAAACCATTGAGGGGGGGGTCAGGTCAGGTCCGGTCGATGTCCCCCGACCGGTCGCCCTGTGTTATTTTTTTGTGTATTCTTCAAACGTCTATTTCTCGAGCGACGGCCGCTCTATCCTGTGACAACAAAATTCGACCGTTTGACAAAGACAAACTTTCCTTAAAATGTGGGATTTATTTCCAACAGCTATATTCTTGATTTTAATTGTATTTTTCTCAGTAGATTTTCAATTCCCAAGATGAGCCTATGCTTGATCAATCATCTCCTATAAATAGAGGAAGTTTTGGAGCAACCAACACAACCATTGAGATACAATACAACAAGATACACTTAAAGCAAACACTTGTTTTTCATAGTTATTATTCTTGTTGTAATTTTGCCTAGTTTATCACTTTCACATCCTTGAGGTCTAGGCTATTCTTGATTACACTTTGCACTCATATTGTAATATTCATTATTGAGTTGTAATCTTGATTTTTGGTCATCATTCAACACAAGACATCCTTGTGAGTATTCTTGTGGTAAGAATACACTTGGGTGATCTAGGTGATAGGTGTTTCAAGAGTGTGGTATTCTTGAGGTGTTGAAGAATTTGATATTCTTCAAGATTGAAGATTGTGGTGATCCTCAAAGGTGCCGTTGAAGGAAGATTGTGGTAATCTTCAAATGAGATTGTGGTAATCTCCAAAGGTGGTATTGTAGAAGAGTGTGGTGCTCTTCAAGGTGTTGTTGTAAGTTGGTGTTGTATTAATTTTTGGTAAATTAATAAAATTTTTTTCTTTTTGAAATCCATCCGGATATCTTTGGGGTGGTAGAGGATTAGGCCCTAGGTGGGTTGAACCTCTATAAATCGAAGTATGTTGTTTACATTCGCACCTTTATTATTGTTTTTGAGCATTCGGTTTGAAAAAGGAGGGTAAAAAAAAAAAGATGGAGATAATCTATTCACCCTCCTCTAGATTATCGTAGCCGCTGGACTTACAAGTGGTATCAAAGTTAAACTCTTTTGCAAGCTCGTTTCAAATCGCGAGTGAAGAGAAACGATCGTCGGCTATGAACGTAGCTCATCTTTAAGCACCTCGACCACCAAACAATCTCTATTTGATTCCAAAAATTATATATTTTAGAAAGAAAGAATGGAATGCTATTTACAAGGTTGTGGGTTCGATGTTTGGAACATCGTCATCAATGGAGAACTCATTAGATGATAGACACACCATACACCTCCAAAGCTCTCAAGGAGCTCAATGATGAAGAAAAGAAAACCATCTTCTTAAATGGTAAAGCTCTCAATATCTTGTATTGTTCACTTACTAATTTGGAATATGAACATATTGTAGGAATTCGATCAAGACATAAAGTATGGCAAAAATTAGAAGCCATCTATGGAGTATTTGCAAATGAAAGGAGTCAAACAAAAGCATCTATTTCTCAAAGGGATACAAATTCAAATATAAGGAACAAGCCTTCTACAACTTCCAACTATGAAGTAGTCGAACAATGTTTTATGGGCATCGAAGAGGAAAACGAGGTATGTCTAAAATCCTCAACTTCCTACGATATTGTTATTCAAAATGATTATAGTGATTTGCAAAATGACTTTGATAATCTTCAAAATGAATTCCAAAATTTACTTGTTAAGTACAAAAATTTGAAAAAGGAATTCAATGTTTTGAAAAATGAAAAGGATAGTTTATTTACTTCCTATGAATCACTATCATGTGTTCACACCACCACACTTGACAAGGTTAGAAACCTTGAAAAACAAAATAGTACTTTTGTTGAGAATATGAATAGCATGAAAAATGATTTATCAAAATCAAACTTGAGTACCAATAAATTGCCCAATATTGTGAATGTTAATGGTTGTGATAATTTGAAAGGTGAACTTGATCATGAGCCTAATATTGTCAAGCATATGAAAAAGAATCAAGTTCCTATGCATGTTAGTAATGTTACTTGCTTTTATTGCGGTAGAAGGGACACGCCGTAAATACTTGTCGGGCTAGAAATAGCTCTAATTATTGTTGGAGACCTAAAAGTCTCAAGACTAATTCCAAAGGACTCAATCACTTGAGGGTACCACAAAACAATGTTATATTAGGTACCGGCGGATTAATAATCGAAGAAAATTTATGCCGCTAAGGAAACATCAAATGAACATCTCATTTGATCAAAGGAGAAGATATCATCACATTGAATTTCCAAGAGAAAAAAGGAAGGCCACAATGCTTGGAAATGGAGCAATTGGAGAAGCCATCATCAACAAGATGATTTTCAAAGGGGAAGATATCATCAACAACTCGAACGGCACAACCCATGGAAATGGCGTAATTGGTAAACCGTATCTCCCCATTTAAATATGCATTTTATTTTGTCGTATGCATATTTTGTCTAAATTGCAAATGAGTTTTCATTATTTTATTAAGGTCCTCAATAAATATTTGTATTTTTAAAATCCTTTGAAAATGAGACCTTACATGTTGTTTTTAAACTCTTATGAATTTCTATAGCATAAGCATTTTTATTGTGACATCTCCTATTTCTTGCCTATATTTGTGCTATCATATCTAGTGCAAAATTTGTTTAAAGCATTGTAGGTTATATACATTGGCTATCTTCTATTAGAATTCTTAAACCATCGAGGTATGTTTATTCGTATTATTCTTAGAACTCGATATTGTGTTCATGTCATGTTTATGCACATGTCTTTCAAAATATTTCATTTCAACCCCTTTAGTGCCACTAAATGACTTTGTGATTTTTCTTAAAAGGGCACTACTCGTTAAATCTCATTTTTCTCGTACATGTGTTTTCTCGAAACTCATTTTTGTTGGATTAAGTCCATAATCATCTTTTTGCAAAGTTTTAAAACTTTTGGGGTGAAAAATCGAATTTTGGAAAAATCGAAGGATGAAAAATTGCCTTTGGGGGTCAAGGCGAGGGGGGCCGATCGGTCGCCTTGGACGTCGACCGTCGCACCCCACCTCGGCCGGTCGCCAGGCAAAATTTTTGTGTTTTAAATCGTCTGTCTTAATTTTTAGAAACAGGATCCTTCATCCTCAAACCTCGACCCTACGCGAAAAAATTCCCCCTTTCTCTAAAAACTTCAATTCTTCATCAATCTTTGTGATTCTTGTTGCTAATCCACCTCTTTTTGCAAGAATCTTACATATATGGCTCTTCCAAAAAATTCTACCGGTCAAAATCCCACTTCCAAGCGAAGAAAGGGCGGAGAGAGTTCTTCAAGAAATCGGCAAGAGGAAGCCGAACAACGGAATATTCGAGCTACCCAAAGGAGTGTAGCTCAAGAACGTGATGATATTGAAAACCCGGTACTTTCCAATCCTCAAATTGCCGAACTACGAGGGACGATTTCATTCAACAATTGCCGTTGGACAAAAAGTGAGAAATCTTTTATACCTCAAGCTCCTAGATCTAGTAATGTTTTAGATTCTATCAACAAATTTGCGGAGTGGTACTATGAAAATTTGAACATGGGTGCAAAAACGATAGCTCGTCACGAAGATTTGTCGATTTAATTCATTTACAAATGAATATCCTTCTATTAGAGGATTCTTTGAAAGCAAGGTGGATGTACTTATGGGAGCATCCTTATGTTTTATATGATGATGATATAATTTTTCATTTTTATGCCAATATGTGGGTTGAATATGATGTTCAAAGGAAACCTCTTGCTTTGAATTCGTTTGTAAGGGGTCATCATTTTAGGTGGACCCCAAATGAAATTTGTCGGCTTTTACATGTAAGAGAATGTGGTTGGGACTATTTCTCTTGTGCTATTTGGAATGATGAGATGTTGGGGTGTCTATGAGAGAAGTCAAGACTTATTTGAGCATATGGCCAAAATATTCATTGTTGGCGATGACTCTTGAGCACCGGATCATATCCGTTATTGTCGCTTTATTGCATATGTCTAAAAAGCGGGAAAAATGCCTAGCAACATGGACTATTTTTGACTTATAAGATTGCTAGAAGGAACCGCTTAACTTTGGCGCTATTCTTATTCAATGTCTAATTGAGTCTATTATTCAAGGAAATAAGAAGTTTGTTATGGGCAATTGGATTTGTAAACTTCTTATACAATGGGGACTACCTTCGTCGGAGTGCAATTCAAAGGTATTTCAAAATGACTTTGACATTGATAACATCTCCGAAATGGTCACTATCGCAAAAATATGGACATCCGCCCAACTAAAATGGCTAGAGGAAGAGACCAAGGTTCTCCAGATCCAAACGACTTCTTTGATGATCTTTGAGGTCGTGAGATTGGCGGAGGAAGGCGAACCGAGCAATCAGGAGGGTAATCCGGTGCTCAACCGCCAGAGCTACACCAAGCCGAGTATGATGATTTAAGAACATTTCATGAAGCTAGGTATTAGGCTTTGGAGCAAAAGACATCCAAAATGCAAAAATCAATCGGCAAGTTGAAGAAATTCATCAAAGATTTTATTCCGGAACTTGTTTATCTTCGGACGAGGAATGATGTCCCCACCCCTTTATTATCTTAGCATTTTCTCTTGTTCATGTTGTTTCGTATTTCTATGGACTATCTTGTAACACTCTAAAATTGCACTAATGAGATTTGCTTGTTTTCTTGAAAGGGTTAAATAGCAAGTTGATAATGACTTGTGGATGATCATGATATTGATGGAGTATTTGATGGTAAAAATACTCTAGTTTGGCATTGTTTGATAGTTGGTATGAAGTACTTGATGGTAAAAGTGCTTCTTTTAATTTTGCTTAAATGCATTTGAGATGCATTGATCATTTTGTTTAGATGGATAATTTGGGACATTTGTAATGTCTAATATGCATTGTTTGATGCTTGACATATATTACTTGATGGCTCTTTAATTTGTGCTTGATGGCATTAGTAATGTCTTGATCTTCTTGGCTAAAAAAATATCTCAATTGGGTCGAACCCTTGAGAATTTACTTTGTTTAGGCCCATTATTTGTTAGATATATGTTCAAAATCGTTTTTGGTGATGATATGAAAAACTTGGCATAATACCTTTTACAAGGGCTATATACACTTTCTTCAAATGTTAACGCCCGCCAAGTGTTCGATAAAATGTTTCAAAGAAAAATTCATCACCTACATGATTCTCTTATTTTCAATTGTCTTAAATTTTTATTGAGATCATGTATTGACAAACACAACGAGCTTATGGACATTTATTGATATATTTCTCCCATTTTTTGGATTCTAAGCTTAATTCTTTCAATGGTTGATAAATCATATTGTTGGCGCACTTTGAAAAACTTGTATGATGTTTTATCATCCTAACATTCTTTTTGATGATTTCAAAGGGGAGAAACAGAAATTGGCTAATAAAAGCTTGATATAAAAGCTATAAGCTATGGCATCTTAAAAGCCATAAGTTGTGTTATATTTAGTCCAATTATTGCTTGATGGACTTATATACTTGTCTAATGATGTTTTATTGACAGGGGGAGCTTATAAGCTCTTGAACAATATGTAAAAGCTAAGCTTTTAGCTTATGGATAATTGCTTTTACATAATTCTTGATGTGCTTGTTGATAGGGGAGCTTGTGCTTATTATTGAATATATTTACTCCCTTACTTGGTTGCTTATGTATTTTGGTTGCTTCCAAACGGTTAGATGTTTTTACCGGAAAATCGTTTTTAAAATTGTCCTCCAAATATTTCTAAAAATTGTTTTGGTTTGTAATCATAAAAAAGGGGAGATTGTTTGATACATGTTTTTATCTTAATTTTGATGATTTTATTTTCACACCAAAACAATATTTTTTAATTGTTGTTGTAGGTCCCAAAGGGTGTAAGTGTAAGGTTTAGAAGGGGGTTGAATAAACCTTACCAAATTTTCGATTTAGTCCTTTTAAATCTGAGTTGATTCTATGTGTGTGTGATGATGGACAATCTATATTTTGTTGCTTATGAAGCTAAACAGGCAAAGGCCTCCTAACAACGGGAATTACAAAAAGATCATGTTTCCTTCGAGATGCCGCCCCAAATAACTCACTCATTTTCACATCTTCTGGTTTCATTCCATCTGGCAAAATCCAGTCAAAATGGTAGAGAAGCATTGCCAGTTGGAACTCAACAATTGTCGGGCCATAAATCGTTCCAGGGCAAATTCTTCTTCCGGCGCCAAAAGGGATGTATTGAAGCTACTCGCCTTAAAATCAACTGATTTTTCAAGAAACCTTTCTGGTTTAAAGCTCTCTGCATCATCCCAATACTTGGGGTCTCTTCCCAACGCCCAAACATTCACCAGGACCCGAGTTTTTATAGGAATATTGTATCCGTTAATCTGACTGGCCTCTCGACTTTCTCTTGGAAGCAACAGAGGAACTGTCGGGTGAAACCTGAAAGTTTCTTTGATGACTAGTTTGAGGTACTTCAGTTCGTCAAAGTTAGATTAAATCGACACGACCTTTGGCATCGAAAACCTGTCTTAATTCATCTTGTGCCTTTTTAAGGACTCTGGGATTCTTGAGCAATTCTGCCATTGTCCAATCAACAACTGAGGTTGATGTGTCAACCCCAGCACCAAAAACATATCCTGTGTTTTTACAAAGTAAAGCTTTCAATTCACCAGTTAAATGTCATGTGTACGCCATACATGGCCGTGCTTACTTTGAGGTCATTGAGTCAAAGGACTCAGGCCCAAAAAGTAATAAAATTTAGGGGCCCCAAAAGTTTTAATGTTTTATATGTACACACACACACACACATATATATATATATATATATATATATTAGATGTAAAAAAAAAACTTTAAGGCTAAATTTTAGGCGATTCTTTCAAAGTTAACTATTTTCTCTATATTATGGTTCGAGCTCGTTCTTATATAGAAACATGATTTGCAATTTTTAAAAACTGGACTTTATTGTAGTTAGCCCAAACCTCGGGCGGAGTTTTATAATTATAAAAACTTTCTTCGGTCAACCATGTCACAAGAAACGTTGAATGAGTCGGTATGTTATCAATTGAGAAAGGAATAATTGAGCAACTTGATTATACAAACATGATCAATACTTTTGTCGCCAAAAATGTGAAGCGGGTTGTATTTAAATAATTATTTTGAACATGGTTGTCATATTATTTTAACTAATATTGTACATTAAACAAAGTTTATTTTTTAATAGTATTTTATATCTCTTTAAATTTGTAAAAACAATAGGACCCATTTTAAAGTTTGACTCGGGCCAAAAATTTCTATGCACGACCCGATGAGATGATATGATTTGTTGCACAAATGGAATTTTGTTGGTTATATAAAAAACTATATCTTGAAATATATAGCAGAAAACAGACGGATAAATATTTGTACTTTCAAAGCTCGTAAATGTAGTGGTGTGGCAAAATTGGTCCTTTTTAAACTCTGAGTAGAAATATCACCATGTATCTTAAAAATCTCCCCATTTTTGTCTTTTAAATATTCATCGAAAATTTTAAAATTGGCTGAAAATTTCATGTCAATAGCACGTGAGCCAAAAAGATTGCGAATTTTTTTAAATTTCCAGCCAAAATTTGGGGTTTTTTTGCTGAAACTCTAAATACAAATTCATGTAGGCGCCATGTATGTTAGGCCCACGCCACATCAACAAAAACCCTAATTTTTGGTATGAGATTCCAAAATCTCTAAGGGTGCATTTGGATGGGGAGATTTGGGGGAGGATTTGGGAGGAGGGATTTGAAATCCTTAGCTAAATCCACACCCCTGTTTGGCATATAAATCCAAATCAATGGATTTCAAATCCCTCTTTAACTTTTAATTCATTTTCAAAGGATCTCAAATCCCTACCAAAACCTAGTCATTTGAAATCCATTCTTTTTTTTTTTCCATTTATGCTCACTTGCATAGTCACACACATTTACACACACCGCACACATTTATACACACTACAAACACTGTACACACTTACACACATTGCACACATTTATACACACTACACACATTTACACACACTACACACAAAATAATAAGATTATATCTTTTATTTTTATTTATTTTATATCAATTAAGAAAATAAATAGAGCTTCTAATTTTTTTTTATCAAAACTTACGATGGATTTGAAATCCTTACACAAATCTACATCATCCAAACAAGCAATGGATTTCAAATCCAATGACTTTGAAATCCATTCATTTGAAATCCCTTGGAATTTCAAATCCCTCTATCCAAATGAGCCCTAATATTTTGCGTTCACATGTAACTAACATAAGATTTTTCGATCAATTTAAAATTCCCAGTGAATTGAGAACTAAATTTGAGCTAGAGGATTTTTTTTTTTTTGAAGTTAATTAATAAGACGGTTCTATAGATGCTACTCTTAGAAGACTACACTGCAGTGAAGCATCTACCATTCACATGTTATCCTTAGTGTATGGATGCATTACAAGTGTCCCACATCCTAAAAGTAGGACATGTGAAGATGTTACACCAAGTTTGCACCAATTTTTAACATATCCTTATTTATAGTTACATGATCAAAATTGCAATTTACCCGGAAATAGACTATCGGACTCACCAGTAGAACAGCTTTAATGTTGTTAGTAGTTAGTGGATGTTCAAGGGATCCACCACTCTGCAACTTCAATAGAACATTTAGCAGATCTTCATGTTTTTCTCCCTCATCAATCTTTGCAGCATTGGCTCGTTTGCGATCATCGATGATCTTTCCCATTAACCTATCTATTTGCTCATGATGTTTTTCTACCCTCCTCCTCAAATCCGTGAACAGATGTAATAAGAATTTGATGGAAGGGTAAACGTCAGCAATATCAAAGACAGAGACATTCTGTAAACCATCGGTCACTATTTTTGTGAACAAAGACTTTTCCTCACTCTTCTCGCCAAGGCATGCCCTAACCATGATATCATAACTTACCTGTGGAAATAGGGCAAATTGGTCACTCGCCTTTTTCGAAAATGAAAATTAGCCATATTTTTAAAAATATTTTTTTAGCCATGATAGACTAAAATATATATGTCTGACACTGACAGTCTTTTTTGGTGAGTTACTTGGTCATTTCTAAAAAAATTGATGTAGTGCATTTCTCGATCATGAAAAGAAAAAAGGCAAAATGGACAATTGAACTTAAAACAAGGTTAAAAAACTTCTATTTGAAAAACATGGGTGAAAAATATTTTCGTTATGGACGAATGACCAAATATCGGACAGAGCATAACTTACCTGGCTGATTTTCTCTGTCAAATTGATTGGTTTTCCTGCATTTTGGGCAATCCATTTGCAAAGGTTTAAAAGTTCTTCCTCTCTTATGGGCCGGAACGATTGCACACGAGGGGTGCTAAGAAGCTCCTGCGTGCAGATTTTCCGCACTTGTCTCGATGTCGCCGTATGGGGCGAAAGCTATGTCTGTGTTTCCATAGCAACCAATTTCGGATGAAATTAGCGAAGGCCTAGAGGCGAAGATTACATCGTGTGTTTTCAAGAACTCTTTTGCAATTTCAGGCGATGAGACAATAACATTGTCGATTTCGCCTAGTCGGAGGTGCATTAGGGGTCCATATTTATTGGCTAAATTTCTTAGAGTAACGTGGATTGGATCAGAGCCTGCAAAAAGATGCAAGTTTCCAATCAATGGCAATTTCCGGGGTCCTGGAGGGAGATTTAATTTTGGCTTACGTATTTTTTGAAGCATGAATACGAGCACGAAAAAGGAAACAAGAACAACGAAATAGGAGGGCTCAAACTCCATTAAGGTAATTAATCAAGAAGGAGAGTGTCTTAAGTTGGATGAGTTTGTTTTTGGTTCCAATCAACTGTTCTTATACAAGTTTATTCAGGTTTATTAGAAATAGGTTCCGAATGTAGGGTATATCTATATACATCAAACACATTAACACTCGTAATGCGAATAGTTTAAGTGAAATTAAAGGCGGGCTATTCTACTAGAGTATTAAATAAGGTGGCAAAAAGGGGACACTAACTATACCCCTTGGCAAAAAGTGGATACTAAATTTGCGGGCTTTAAAATTAGGACAATAACTTTCAGATTTTTGTGGATTGAGGATAAATTGAGCCCGAATAGCCTCAATTTGGGCTAATTGTCTTAATAATGAGCCCGAATTTTCCATATTAGGGCTAATTACATGTGGTGAAAAAAGTCAAAAAGTATTTTAAAAATTTACAAATTAACAATCAAAATCAATATGTGAAAATAAAATTGATAATTATTTTAAAAATATAAAAATTAACAATACAAATTTCAATATAAAAATAAATCTGAAAGTACAAAAAATAAAATTGTACAGTTTATTTAATAAATTTAAAAATAACTAGAACATCTAAAATTTCTTGAATAAATTAAAAATTATTTTAAAAAAATCCAAACAAAGTATAAAATAATATCGAAGAATTATTCAATAAATATCTAAATTTTATTTAAAAAATGAAACATTATTTAAAGTAATTTAAATTTAGAAACTAAAATTTCAAAAATACTTAAATAAATCAAATTATAATGAATCTAAAAATTTATTTTCTTTACATTTTAAATATATAATTTTTATTACTTTAAGTATTTTCAAATTTTAGTTTGTAATTAGAAGTTACTTTAAATTGTATTTACATTTAAAATTAAATCTTAGGTTTACTAAATAATGTTTAGATTTTATATTTATAGTTCTTATGTTTTTTTTTCAAATGGTTTTAAAGATTTACTCAATAATTTTTAGATATAGGAAATAATCATTTAAATACTATTTCACGTTTTTATACTTCATTTAATTGTTTTAGATTTTATTAAATAACATTTTCAATTTTATTTTTGTATTTTCCAAATTTATTTTCTTATATTGATCGATTTAAATTGTTAATTTTTAAATGTAAAATTTTCAGATAAAATCCATGTACCCATATATTAATTGCTACTTAGTAAATTATAAAATAATTTTTAGGACATGTTTTTTCGCCACATCAATAATTATTTTCAACACATATCCAATTAGCCCGAATTTAGGCATTTCAGGCTCAATTGTCCTCAAATCGCAAAAGATTAATAGTTATTGTCCTAATTTGAACCGCAAACTTAGTGTCCTCTTTTTGTCAGTGTGATATAATTAGTGTCCTCTTTTTACAATTTAGCCAGTTTATTCAGGTTTGGTAAGAGATGAAGATAGTATTCATTTAACTGTATATTAGAAATAGCTAGGTTCCGAATATAGGCTATATCTATAGACTATATACACACATCAAAGACATTAACACTCGCGCGTAATGCGAATAGTTTATGTGAAATTATAGGCGGGCTATTCTACTAGAGTATTAAATAAGGTGGCCATGAATATCATATTGAATTTGCATGCTTGTATTTAAGGTTTATAAGGTTTACTACCTTCACATGTGATAAGCATAAAGGTCGAAATGACCATTTTGCCCTTGCTAGTAACAAAAGTAACAAGAAAGCCCCAAGACCCTCAATTTTTTATTAAGGTCCGGACTGGCCCAAAGTCTACAGGGTTATGGATGAGATCTTCTATTTCCACGCATATACAAGTTATCATATTAAAAACGCACAATTTAGGCTTGATTATGTTTCAAAATTAGTATGGTTACTTGTATACACGTGGAATAAGAGATGAAATACCATTCGTCTCCGGTTCGGGTCACCCATGGACTACAACCATTGATCGAGTTACTTGATAAGAAATGGAGATAAATGTGATTCCGCCACGTGGAAAGTAGCTCATACGACCTTAGAAAGTCAACTCTATAAATATGACGCAAAGACAATCACCAATACATGTATCTCATAATTAAATATATTCTCACTTTGCTTTTCCGATTCGACTCACCTAACGACCTTTCTTGGTTTAAGCACCAAAGGGTCTTAGTTGGTGACTAACCCCAACTAACCTAACGATCATTCTTTTTTTCAGTCAATCAAACCAAATTACATAGACTTTGACGAGGCGATATCCAAAACGAAGTACATCCGATACTAACATAAATCACTCTGTAGTATAGATTTTCAATTGTAATTTTGTGTTGCATATTGTATATAAGAGATGCTTGTTCGCCTTATTTTTTAGCGCAAGTGTACGGTGTAGTTTATAGAATATGTTAAGCAAGGTCGTATCCACGGAGACTAATAAATTTATTCGCTAAGTATTGAATCAAAATAGTCTTATTTTTATTTAGACGATCAAAAGTTGGATGATTGTTGTAGAAGTAAACGCAAGAAATAACCACAAGAATACAAGATACAAAATATAATGGAATTATCAAGAGAATGAAATGGATTCTCGGGTTATGTTCAATTAATATTCTTCTCATTGTCCGATTTAATCAAAACCAAAGTTATTATCAATATTCCTATAAGACGATCACAACGGTATTTTTTATTCTTCCTCTCGAGATGTATATAAAGTGTAGATTGAAATATCTATGCTAGCATCTCTACTCAACATAAGATATACAACTCCCAAAAAAGCACAAAAGATCAATTGTCCTCACAAATATTCACAAACCTCTCGATTATGCAAACATTCTGTCAAGTACTCAAGATCTAATATTGAAACTCATCTCTCGAATTATGAATCAATATATCAAACAAGTTAAATCATTGGTCAAGTGATAAAACAAGAATAAGAACAAAGTACTCAAATAAGCTTTAAGACAATAACTTCAACTAAGATTAAAGCATTCAACAAGAGTTCAATTAATCTACTTCCAAAACCCGGAAATCGCAGAAGTTTAGCTACTCATTACAAATAAACAACTCATAGATAAATTGTTCATATTCATGACAAGCTAAATGAAGGATTAAAGCACAAAGAATGAGAAAACTTAGGGAAATGGATAATCTCTCGATTAATCTTCAATCCTTAAGCTCCGATTCAACCCGATTTTTCCCTTGATTCTTCCTTGATGAAGTTGAGCTATTTCATATGATTAATTGCATGTTTAACAACGATAAAAGCCGAATTAAACCCCAAAATACATGCAAAACTCACACCTATCAATGCTCGTTACATGTATTAATTAATTTGAAGTGTACATTTAAGAATACATATAACAAAATATCTATATATATTAAGTGATAGGACGCCAACCTAAAAGCAATACTCAAGTTCAACTATATTTATCTAACTAGTTGCTTGATAATATCTGGGGTTTTAATTTGTTGCACATTTGGTGTTGATTGCATTTTATCAATTCACGGTAATTGTATAATTTTCCAAAATTGATACATAAAGTCTTGATACGTTAATAATGTTTTTCGAAAAATTGATACATAAAAATTTGATTCGTTAATATAGTGTTCCGGTTCATGTCTAAAACCTTAACCGTAGTATATTTAATTCTCTAGCTAGATTAAAACTGTCTTCAATTTTTTTGGACGAACTATAAATGAAAATACAAAACTCAGCTCGGGTTAAAGTTGAAGAATCGAACGTACGTTGTATTGTTGTTATACATCATGTCGACAATATTAAAAAAATTGAACTAGGCCAAGAAAAACGAAATTGTGAAATTACATGGTAATCGAAACATAGGGAAGTTAGTCCTTCATGTTAACTAATTTTCTTTTTTTTTTTTTAAAGTTATTGCCGAGTCTTGAACTTTGACCTCTTCACTGAAGAATATTGGTGACATGTTAACTTATTACAGTTGGAGCCCATCTGATCAAGAAAAGGAGATAGGGTTGGCAAAAAGCCATCCCTAAAAGTTGAAGATCGAATTGATATTTAATAAATGACCCACCATAAGTGTCACACTTGGAAAGGTCAGATAGATCGGTCATTAGTCTAATTTGTTTTGTTTTTAGGTTCGTTTTATTGTAATCCATGGGTAAATTCGTCGGTATTACCAATAATTGTTTTAATTTTTTTTTTTTAAATATTGACGACAACCGACTTCTCTTATTTTTATCCCTAACCTACCCCTCTGGTATTAACTTCGGTAAATCCATCGGTAAAATAGGAAAAAGAATTGACTTAAATCTGTCGGTAAAGCCGTTGGTAAAGACCAATATTTGTTTTAAAATAAAAAAATAAAATTTGGCGGAAATCCATCGGTAATTAATCTCCGAATTTTGGGACGATTCTAGATATTTCTAAATCCTCAGGCCCCCCTCAGGACCCATCCCCTCCCACCCTTCGCGCGATCGTTGGGTGGGGCGGATAATGGCCTCCCGTCAATGGCGGCCAAGACAATTTAGCGAAAGTTTGGGCCGATACGCGAAAATAGGGTGCTGGATAGAAAATCAAGAAAAATAATACAAATTATAACTATTTTTTTTTAAAAAAAAATGTCACTAATTTTTAACGAGCCTCATTAAACGAACGAGCTTTTTTATTGAATCGAGCTCGAATAGCTCACGAGCGGCTTGGTTCATTTGCGGCCTACTAGTCGTCACAAAATATAAAGATAACATTTTAAATAAATCTATATCGAGCTAAACTTGAAGATTCCAAGTTTTTTTAATATTATGTTGGTTTTTTTTTTTTTTTTTTTTTGTTTTCCGATTGAGGGCGAAGCTAGTAGGCGAGTCAATAGTATTAGTCTAAGTGGCTATGAAAATCTCGAGGGGGCGAATATATTTTCTCAATTTTTCAGATTTTTCTTCTCTTTTTCGAATATATAAAAACTTTTCAGAATATAAGAGATAGTGATAAGAATCAACACAATGATTTATAGTGGTTCACTCACCTAGCGTAATCTACTACCACCCGATATGTTCAAATGGATTTTGAAAAGAAATATATCAATCGATACCGAATGATTTACAACTCAATGAGAAGAGCACCAAACTCCTCCTACATTAGCAACCTTGAAAAAATACCGAACTCTTCAACACCCTAGTCTACTCAACCAAGCGTTCTCCCCAAAAGAACACATATTAAGTAATTATTATTTTAGATGATTTTGACCAATCAAAATTACGGCTCCATATTGTAATTTGATTTCCAACATAGGCCCCTCCATATTGAAATTTGTCAGTAAAATCAAAAGATCTCAAAAATTTTGCTGTTAAAATCATTATAAGCTTCTAAAAAGCACTTCTATATCTGGTTTTACGAGCAGAGGATAACGGCAACATAAATCAAGATTTAGAAGCTTCAAGTTGAAAATAAATTCTAATCCTTTAGAATTTGTAGTAAATATTTGAGATCTCGCTGCTTGATAACATGATGTATTTTGGGGTTATCAGATGATTACACTAATGACGAGATTGATGTCGACGAACTCAATAGGAGGGCGTGGACTGTTTTGTTTTCTTTCCTCCTTTTTTGAGTTGGGTTGGGTTGGGGTATAGGTTTGGGTTGGGCTCCTCACACAATTTTTTTCAAGGCTAGATAAGAAAAATCAAACATTAGTGTTTATCCTAATTCATCCTCACTGCAAGAAAAAACTAATTTAAAAATAAGTAGTTAAGTATTACGATAATTATAAAACATATGTAAAATTAAAATCATGTAATAAATATTTACCTAAAGTATATACCTATTCGGTTAAAAAAAGGGGGAAAAAGCAACAATATCATGAACCCATCGTCCAAAACCACCGACCACCTGCCACCTGCAAATTCGTCACAACGCCCCCATCCCAACCACCGACCCAATCACCACCATCATCGTGACACCGCTAACCCTCAATCCTACCCCATAAATAGAGAGAATGCCCCGTTGACCTCAGAGAAAAGGAAGTCGGAGAGAGAAAGGTGAACTCGACATCGCAGATAGACAATGGGAGCAGCAACCTAGTTACCTTCTTCTTCACTAACTTCCCTACAGGTTGGAGGAAAGAAGAGATGCTAAGAACCTTCCGTAAACTAGGGGATGTGTATGATGTCTTTGTCCCTCAAAAGAAGGACGTTCGAGGCAAAGGATTCGGATTCGTTAGATTCGCTAGAGTCAAGGATATCATAGGATTAGAAGAGAAGCTCAACCTCATATGGCTGGGATCATTTAAGTTGAGAGCTAATATACCCCGGTTCAACCGTCTGCAGAAGAATCAGAAATTGACCCCACCCTCTATCCCTAATCCGAAACCGCTGCTTATCTCTAAGCAAGCGAGGAGAGACAGCAGAACATTCGCAGAGGTGGTTTACAAGAAGGATAATCAGCTGAGACCCCTTGGCCCCATGGTTACGCTCGAATACTTGTCATCGAAGGAATCTAGATCTTGGGCTGAGGAATGCTATATGGGAGCCCTAAGAAAACCTATTAGTGCCGCATTCATTCAGAGTACGATTTCCAAAGGAGGGTGTCAGTCCATCCGCGTGTTCAAGGCAGGACATGACACCGTGATAATGAAAGCGGAGTGCAAGAAGGATATGGAAGATCTACTGAAGGGGAAATCTCAATGGTTTGAATCTTGGTTTGAGTGGATACGTCCATGGGCTTCAACAATCGACCATAAAGAGAGAAGATGTTGGATAAAGTGCTTTGGAATTCCTGTGCATGCATAGGAACCCAGACTGTTTCATGAAATTGCTACAGTGCTAGGGTCGTTAATTGAATGCGATCGTCATACTTTGGATAAAGGCAGATTTGATTATGCTAGGTTGCTTATTAGAACAAATGAGATTTTCCCAGTGATCAAATCCATTAACATTATGGTGGATGGGCAATTATTCGAAATTAAAATTGTGGAGGAAGACTTAACCCAGAAAGCTTATTATAATGGACATGAGGAAGATGGATTTCAGTCTAATTTCTCACTGTCGGATTCATGCTCGGAAGATAGTTCGCCGGAATCCGACGACGACAGCTTCGTCCCAGACACGATGGATGGAGAGGCAAGGAATATCGATATTCTCGAAGCCTTATCGATTTGCTCAAAACACGACAAAGTGGAAGTTTTGCCGCCCAAGGAGAATATAGGAGCAATAACGCATGCGGAACATTTTAATACTATACCCGTGCATAGTGGACATGACGTGGCTAAGATAATGGACCTAAATCTATTTGAGGATCTGGACGACTCAAATAAAAATGGGGACAAGCCTTTAGATAAGCCCAACAACCATAAACAAGCATTTAAGGAAGGAAAAAGGGAGTCAACCCATGTTTCAGTAATTGGGCCAGGTGTAGAGATTGAAACAACTGAAGAGATGGGCCATCAGGACCCACCCACTCCAACCTCGATAAAGAAAAGCCCAGTAGGTGGTATGGATAATTTGATAGCCAAGGAATCAAGTCCAATACCAAAGGCCCATAAGCAACATGGTGTAATAGGATGGCAAGAGTTTGTAAGGGATTTGGAATCAGATAAGGATGAGGATTCTAAGGAAGAGGCCAATATAAAAGATACGTACGTGATCAAGAAAAAGAGATAGATTTGGCAAAAGGCCATCCCTAAAAGTTGATGAATTGATATTCAATAAATGAACCCCCAACCAATACGGAAGGCTATTCCAAAGACTGCGAAGAATCCGAAGAAGGCTATGAGAAGAAAGCCGTTGCTAAAATAGCGGGTGCCGATGTCTTATTAGTATCACCCTCGGGAAGGTCAGCTAGCTGGATCCATCGTTAGTCTAATTTAATTAGTATTTATATGTTTAGAGGAAATCACACTAAAATTCCTGTACTATTTGCGCTTTTATTATTTATTATATAATTAAAATATTTTTCTTACACTTAATTTACCATACGAACTATGTAAATTTTTTGGCATTTTTCCCTATATGGACAATTTTGCCCCTAAAATATTTTTGTTTTTCTTAGAATAATGAAAATAGCTCATTATGATCATCAGGCCTATCATGTTATCAAATATAAAATTAATATTTCCTTAAATTCATACATTTATTTCAAATGAAATGTAGCTAGGTATTATTAGTCAATTTTTGGGTTGCCCTTCACACACATGCGGTTTTGCGACAACTTTTATATTTAACCTTAACACGCATCACAAATGGTTCGTACTCAACACGATAAAAAAAAGCAAAAAAAAAAAAAATTGCTGCAAAAAAAAAAAAAATAACCGCTAACTTTAGACATTAGCGACAAATCGTAAGTATTTATCACTAACCAATTAAAAAGAAGATAGTCAATTAGCAACGGAAATATTCGTCACTAACGTAAATCTCAAATACATTCCAGTCAAATCGTGTATGAATTAAAGAGATTATTAATTTTCAATGTGAAAGCATGATGGGTTGGATATGATCGGTATGACCTATTTTTAATATTTTATGAAAAATAAAATTTTAAGGGTAAAACGTCCATATATGTCAAAGTGCAAACATTTATATTGTAACGCCCCAAATTTTTGCGGTGTGAGATATGACGTTGTGTAGTAATTTATTTATTTTGTTAAGTAACACCAACCCATTATTAATGAACCGCGACCCGACTTTTATTTATTTCTTTCAATGTCAATTACGCCTTCCTTTCGAGTCTAACGATTTATATTCTCCTCTAGTATTGTTACTTGATCGGTTAACTACGACTTTAGAAATATTAGACCTTCGAAAATTTAAGAGTACATTTCGATCCTTATCCAAATATTTCATCTTATTCTATAATTCATCCCAACCAACTTCCAATTTATTTTCCGATTACACATTTCTTATTTCACATCTTTATTTTAAATTTCTAAATGTTTAATTATGGATATTTATATATTTTATTTTTTCCTCAATTTTATAAAGAAAAGAAACCAAATATTTTTTCCCTAATTTTCGAAAAATTTCCACTTTAAATGGGGGAAATAACTCAATTTTTCTTCTACCACTATTTTATTATTTTGTATCTCCCAACTAAATTATTATTGGACAAAAAATAAATAAAATTTTGATAGTTTAATTTCTATTTTATTTTATGTCTTCCAAGCCTACAACTAAAAATCTTCCTACAAATCCCACTAACTCCTTAGTCAAACAAATGAATTTTAAATTTCCCTCTAAAACCTAGCTTTTGGCTTCATGTCTCTAATAAAGAAAGCTAGTTATTTTTTTTTTTACCCTAAACCTCTAATTATTCCCATTAACTATCATTTAACTCAAACAAAATAAAAATCCTCTCCTTCTCTCTAAAATCCTCCCACATTTTCTCTAAACATATGTTCATCTTCTTCTTCAAATCTTCAAACAATCTTCATATCTTCAACAATCTTCATATCTTCATAGCACACATTCTTCAAATCTTCAAACAATCTCCATATCTTCAAAACACACATTCTTCTAATCTTCAAACAATCAAAATGCAAGAAAGTATGGCGTTTCAAAAGGCTAGAATCAAGTGGATAACACACGATGCGAACACTAGATTTTTTCACTCATGCATCAATCACAATCGGAAGAGAAACAACATTAACACAATCAAGATCGAAGGGCAATGGGAAGAATCGGTTGAGGGAGTTAGAAAGGGCATCAAGAATCACTTTGAGAAAAGATTTGCTAAACAAATTAGGATTGAACCTATAAGAGACAAGATGAATTTTACCAAAATTTCGGAGGAGGGCAACAATTTTACTGGAGGCCGAATTCGGTGAGGAGGAAATTAAAAAGTCATGTTTGGGACTATGAGCCGAACAAAAGCCCCGGTCGATGGTTTCAATTTTGGATTCATCCGAATTCTATGGCCGATTATGAAAGAGGATTTGAACAGGATGTTTGAATGAATTCCACAATAATGGTAATATTACGAGAGGGTGCAACGCGTCGTTCATCTCGTTGATTCCGAAAATGAACAGCCCTACCAAGATCGAGGAGTTCGGCCAATTTCTCTTATTGGTGCATTTATAAAATTTTATCCAAGATTCTAGCAAATAGAATGTCTACTATTCTCGACGGCCTCATCGATCATAATCATCGCCTTTTGTTGGGCATAGACAAATTCTTGATAGCATTGTGATTGCTAATGAAATCATTGAGGAAGTGAAATCGTGCAAGAAACAAATGTGTGATTTTTAAAATTGACTTCAAAAGGCGTACGCCATGGTAGATTGGGATTTTCTTGATTTTGCCATGAGGAGATGAATTTCTCGGACAAATAGAGAGGATGGATTAGAAGTTGTCTTAGATCAAAGAACAACTTCTATCCCGATTAATGGCGCCCGACGTCGAAATCCAACTTCAGAGAGGTCTCGTGCAAGGCGACCCTCTATCACCTTTCCTTTTTTGATTGTTGCCGAAGGTTTAAGTAGATTGGTGAAACTTGTCCAAGGTTACAGGGTACACGACTCCGGTGGGTCGGAAAAATAAAGTCGAAATATCCCATCTTCAATTTGCGATGACACAATCTTGTTCGGAGATGCAACGAGTCAGACTACATGGAGTTGGAAATGCATCTTACGCAATTTTTGAGTTAATGTTCGGCCTCGAATCAACTTTCATAAAAGTAGTCCATGACGGAATGGGGTGGGGAAAGAATGGTTGGATACATTGGCAAACAGACTCAATAGCAAATTGACGATTTTTACCGCTTAAATACTTGGGACTTCCGATCGAGGATTATCATCGAGAATAAAACCGGCAGCCGCTAGTCGAGAAAATCAAAAACGCCTCGCATGTTGGGACAACAAAAATATCTCATTTGGTGGAAGGATTATTATTCTCAACTCAGTCCTATGCTCCCTCCCTATTTATTTTTTTATCATTCTTTAAAATTCCTAGAACTGTTGCTAACGATATTGTGAAATTCCAGAGAAATTTTTCGTGGGGAGGTGACTCGGAAAATCACAGGATAGCTTGGGTGAAGTGGAATATCATTTGCAAACCAAAGGAGAATGGAGGATTGTCGGTCGGGGGATATTACCATTTTCAACGATACTCTCTTAGCTAAATGGGTGTGGAGATTCCTTGTGGAGAAAAATCAACTATGGGTTAAAGTACTTGAATCAAGTGCGCGGGAAAAAGGATGGCTCGATAGGGACAACATCAGGATTAGTAAGAGTATTAAAGCCTCAAGATGGTGGAAGGATATATGGAAAATTTTAGAGAGGGAAAATGGTAGCAATTGGTTTCTTGATAGGCTTGTTAAGAAAGTCGGAAATGGCGATGGCACATCGTTTTGGCATGACCCAAGGCGGAGGGGTCGAGCCTTAACAAGATATTTGAAAGGTTGGCTAAACTAGATATCCACAATGGGTCGAAAATCGGTGAAAGAGGAAAATGGGACGAGGGCGTGTGGAAATGGAGACGCGAGTGTTTGAATGGGAAAAAAATTTGTTCCATGATCTTCTATCTGTCCTAGAGAGGCACAAGATGGATAAAAACGAGCAAGATAGCTGGAGTTGGAAAGACGACACAAAGGGAATTTTTTCGGTCAAGGAGGCATATAAAATACTCGAAAAAATTCGACGCAAAGAAGAAGCAAATCATAACAATCTCAAGTCGGCATGGAACAAAATTGCACCAAACAAAGTAGCGGCGTTCGTGTGGAAACTTCTGCAAAACCGAATCCCCACCAGAATTAATCTGCAAAAGAGAGGTATCATTGAATTTGGAGGATGCATAACCTGTCCCTTTTGTAATATTGAAGAAGAAGATGCTTCCCATTTGTTCTTCACGTGCGGAGTCACTTACAGGGTATGGATGGAAATTTATAAGTGGTTAGGGGTTCAAACTTCATTGTTCAGAGAAGGAGACAACAACCTTCGTCAACATGAGGGACTTCGGGCGAATAAAGTACCCAAACAAGAATGGAATTCAATCTGGTTTGGTACAATATGGAGCATTTGGATCGCTAGAAACAGAAGTATATTCCAACAGGAAAACATTTCTGTTTCCCACCTTGTCGAGCTCATTAAAATTAGAGTGTGGCTTTGGTTGTTGGCAAAAAAATCGAAACTTTGTTGTGTGTCTTATTCGGACTGGCTTCTAGAGCCTAAATTATGCTTGGGCAGTAACTGAGTTGTATGCAGTTTCCTTTTCCTTGGGTTTGGGCACCCCTTGTGCTCGATTATTAATACATATTTCTTTGATGATCAAAAAAAAATTTACCTAAAGTAAATATGTCCGTAAATTTAGAAACTATCTGAAGTTTCTCATATAATTTAGAGAAGAACAAATTAATATTTTTTATTAGCTCACTCTAAAATTTAGTGAGTTAAATTTTGTCAGTCAATTGAATTTTTTTGTAGGGTCTGTGTTTATCTTGCATCATATACAACCAAAAACATAGGATAAAAATGTCAAAATCAAGAAAATCAAGACCAGAGATGAGAGATCCCAATATGATATTGCACTCCCCAACAACACCAACATACAACAAATTCAATTTTATGTGCTTATAATCTAGAACTGTCAATTTCTGCCCGAGGAGGAGGCTGGGCTACATTTTCTTAGGCTCGGGGTGAGCCGGACTTTTTTGGCCCGCCCATTAGGCCCAAAAAAGTCAGGCCGACACTTTTTTTGTATTTTCATGGCCTGGACCATACAAAAATAGCAGCCGGGTTACTGGTTGCCTTGCTCCCTGCTCCCAACACCAGGCCGACCTAACCCGGCCCGTTGGACACCTCTATTATAAACCCATGAGTTTATCAGCGCACATCCATAGATATCAAAGATACAATTAATTCCACATATATTAGAAACATAAAAAAATAATAAAAGACATTAATGCATTAAATTATTTCCAAACAGTCCTTGCTACAAACCCCATGGCCTAAACAACTAACACATATATGGCATATATAATCCCTGGTATGTATCCCAAAACTGTCAGCAACAAATCAATCCAGAACTCCACCTGATTAATTCATCATAAACAACAAACACAAAAATTAATCCAATCAGACATCACTTTAAATCTTCAAAAACAAACCTACGTAATTAAGAAAACATTACATATATATAAATATATATTACCCCACAGCCATATCTGAGGAAGACACCAACAGGTGGCAATAGTATTGCCAAAATCACTTCAAGAAATGTCTCTGAACCCATCGATTTTTTTTCTTACAGTTTTAAATAAGCTAACAATCAAACTAATAGTTAGGCTGGAAATGAGGAACTCTTTTTTTTTTTTTTTGGGTGAAATAGGATAAGTGTGGATGAATAATTTGCATGGAGAGAAAATAGAAATAATGAGGCCAGAAAATAGAGAAGAGAGGTGTCGGCCTGTTAAGAGGTAAAGAGTTGAAATAGGAACACGTGGAACCCCAGGTGGCTACATATTATTGAAAAGAACCAAATGTAACTTTAGAACTTGATGTAAATTAAAATACTTTTACTTTATTTATAAGGATTTTTTTCTTCATAATCGTGTGGAGTAAACATCATTAAATAGTAAATACATTTATTTAGGAAATATTTACTAATGAGAAAAAAATCACTTTTGGTCCCATAAAACTGAACACATGGTGATTTAGTTATTTATTTAAAATTAATATTGTGAATGTCACACTTGGAAACTAAAAAAGTATATGTCGTTAAAGAAAATATAAAAGTTACCACGAGCTTATACCGATCAAGTAGATCGCTTCACCCTTTATAAGGGTGTTGACCAGGGTTTGAACTTTTCTTTTAGTTTCTTTGAAATTTATTCCTCTCATCCAACCACTACTTCCAACTTATTAAAATAAAAAAATAAAAAATTACAATATTTCAAATAATTTCACAATTTTTAAAAATAGAAATTATTTTTATTTTTAAAAATAATTTAGTGAATACTAATTACAATCGATTAAAATTTTATTTTTAATTAAATTATTAAAATTATTTGGATCACGTGCAACACCACGTTCAACTTACTAATCGAGTTAAAGTTGAAGGATCGAACATGTGTTGTTACACATCATGTCGACAATATTGAAAAAAATTAGAGACTAGGGGTGTCAATTTCGGACCCGACACACAAAATGACACGAACCTAACACAAAATTAATTAATGGGTATGGGTCCGGGCTTTATGGATTCGGTCGAATCGAATAATAACTGCCAATTAAACAGTCGAGTTCGGGTCAATCTGTTATGACTCATTTAACCCGTCTAACCCGTTTGTGAATTTTAAAAAACTTAAGTAAATAATTAATTATAGGAAAAAACAAAAACATGACATGTTCTTAAAACTTAAATTCTAAAACCTCCTTAATAATGCATGTTGTTATTATTTTGTATGTTGCTCTCAAAATATTATAAATATTTTATGTTATTTATGTAATTATGTAATTTCTTTTTTAATGTTGTGAATTGTGATATTTTTATTGATTGAATAGTATATTATAATGATTGGTTTTGAAAAATTAAATTTATTTAGTTGAAACTATTAAATATAAATGAAAATAATTTTATTATACATATTAAAGGGGTTGGGTTCGGGTACCTATGGAATAAATAGACCGGATTCGGGTTCAAGGTTTCGCAAGACAAATAATTAAATAGGTCGAGTCCGGATTAGCTAGTTCTAACCCACAAACTCAAACCCACGAATTTGGACCCAATCCAAATTGACAGTACCCATAGTAGAGACTACTTAAGGTTTAAAGACAACGTGAACACTATATTAACGTATCAATTTTTTTGAATACACCTATCGTGAATTGATTAAAATGCAATACATTAAACACCAAACGAAGGAAATCATGTGCAACAAATTATAGCCCAAGATATTATCATTTATCTAGCTGCTCATTAAATGAATATAGTTGAACTTTAGTAATATTGCTTTTAGGTTTGGCGTCCTATTCTTAAATGCATGCACACTTAAAAATAATTATACACATGTAATGACTAGTGAGCATCTGTTATATACAATTCAAAATGCAACACAAAATTACAATTCAAAATCTATACTATAGGTAATTTGGGTGAAGAAATGTGTACTTTGGTTCGGATCACCTTTCGTGCGTCTAGATAATGTGGTTCAAATGACCTGAAATGTAGCGATCATTAGCCTATTCGGAGTTGTCACCAGCTAAGACCCTCTTAAGCCAATGAAGGTCGTCGAAACTTGAAGAATGATGTGAGAATGTAATTTTATATAAAATACATGTGGTGGTTGTAATGTGCTATTGCATAAATCTCCCTGTCCTATCAAGTAATAACTCGATCGACAGACGGCTTGGTCATGACCTGCATAAAAAAAGTCACAGTCCTGGGGCTTTCTTGCTATTTTTGTGACTAGCGAGGGCAAAATGGTCATTGGACCTTTATACTTATCACATGAGATGATATTAAACCTAATTATAAACCTTAGGCTAAATTGCAATTTTGGTCCCCTAACTATATGAGGGTGACAAAATTGGTCTTCTAACTATAAGGAGTGACAATTTAGGGACATATATTGAAAAAATCGTTCAATTTGAGAACCTCCGATGACGGAATTCACTAAATTGTAAATATTGCTAACTAGACATGCCGAAAATCACTTAAACTTATGACTAGACATTAGTTATCCAAACTAGCATATGTTGGAGGGAAATTTTTGGCAAGATTTATGCTCAGATTTCAAAAAAGACAAACACACACACACACATACACACACACACACACACATATATATATATATATATATATCATACAGAAGACATGCATGGAAACATCTTCCCAGGCTTGAAGTTCGCACCACCGCCCTTGTTCTACAATAGCAAAGTCCACGAAATGAGTGGTCTATGACATAGTGAACAATTTTCGAGATTAGTGAAGAATGTAGAGGATTTGTCATGGGACGAAACTACGATATTTTCCCGTCTTTAATTAGGGATTTATAAGAAGTGGATCTATAAAAATTTTCCCTCCAATATACGCTAGTTTGGATGACTTATATCTAGTCATAAATTTAAGTGATTTTCAAAATGTCTAGTTAGCAAAATTTACAATTTAGTGAATTCCCTCAAATTGCATGATTTTTTCAATATATATCCCTAAATTTCCATCCCCTACAATTAGGGGACCAATTTTGCCACCGCAATATAGTTAGGGGACTAAAAGTGTAATTTAGCCTAAACTTTCGATACAAGCATGCATATGCAATATGATATTCTTACTTATTTAAAACTCTAGTAGAATATTTCTCTCAAAAAAATAAAAAGTACTCTAGTAGAATAGCCCGCCTTTAATTTCACTTCAACTATTCACATTACGAGTGTTAATGTCTTTGACGTACATAGATATAGCCTATATTTGGAACCTATTTCTTATAGATTGTTAAACTAACTAGTATTTCCGTGCGATGCACGGAATATATTTAAAACTTTATTTATAATATAATATTTGGGATTCCAATAAATAATTAAAAATAAAGATAAAAAATATGCATTATATAAAATAATAAATCACAAGTGCAGACCAAAAAATATTTTAAATAAAAGTGGAAATTAATATTTAATTGTAATTTATCAAAGCTTAAAACAAAATATCTCATGTAGACTTTATATATTAACCAAAAATAATAATTGAACATCGATATAATTTTTGTATAGCACAATAGTTTTAACAAAGTAGTTAAAATTATATTAAGAAACATTTTGTAAAAATAAACAACCGTATAATATCATTTCTATAAACTTTAGGGATCAAGGATATGGATGCCAACTGTGGATTTAAATTTTAATTCATATTAATTTGATCGAATAATGAATCAATAGAAAATTTCTTTTTCAATTGTTGTTTGATTCATATAACATAGTTAGAAAAATCTTAATGAAAATTTATTTATTGATCAAAACATTTAATGAAGAAAATAAAAAGGACAAAAACAGAAAATACCCTAAAAATATACAACATAATAATATATACAAAACCAACAATACAAGTTTTTTTTTTTCAGGTGAGATAAAGTATGACGAATATTCATATAAATAATTGTGATCCGTAATTGGGGCTTTAACTTATCAAAATCGTAACAACTGTAGTTTTCCATAATCAATACTAATGTGTTTTCTCCAAAATATAAATAAGTTATTGTTTATAATTAAAATAATAATAATTAATGAGATTTTATAATTAATTATGACTTTCAAAAAAATCATATTGTTTGTTATATTAGATAAATGAGAAATTAATAATCAGATATAATAGGTTTCTCATAGAGGCATTTGAATTCAAAGGAAAAAAATGGCGCCAAACATAAAATAAAAATAAATTTATAAAAACTAATAAATTTAAAATTTGGCCCAATTGATTAAAATTAAAAAAAACTAATTACCATATTTAACCATTTAATTATTAAAAACTTATATGGGTTGTAAGCATAAAATTTTTCAGACATAACGAAAACATAAATTTAATCCCGGATCTTGAACTTCATGATTTTTACAATTAAATCGTAATTAGGGTACTAACTTTGAGAAGCCATGTCTTTCTTTGATGAAGATGGACGAAACCACTTTCTCTCTCTTGGCCTTCGTTAATTCAACATAACGTAATTTCTTTTGTGATAGATTTTTCAATTCTAATTGAGTTCTATTATAGCAGAGATAGGACGGTTTCTTGAGTGGTTATCTCGCCAATAACTTTTCTCGCGAATCGTTCTCAAACACGTTCTATCAACGTGTGTAGAGGTGGAACATAAACCACCTTTTAATCGTCAATTTTAAAACTTATATGACTTATTTATTTAAACCATTAATTAAATACTTAAAAACATTATTTAAATAATTAAATCCTTAATTATTTGTATATGGGCCACATAATAATTTTACATTCTCCCACTTGGCCCATGTGACAAATAAATCTTCATGGTTTAAATGTTAAGACGTAATGCGCATAACATAAAGATAAGTCTTACATTCATTGATCGATCATAATGTTATAATAAGTATATTCTAATACGGGTCATGGCGGTTCTATGTCATTAGCCCGAATAGTTCCTTCCATGTACCACAATATTAGTTTTTTACTTAAAATAACCCATAACTAAATTATCAATAATGGTCCACATTAGTGTCTAAGTCGATTAAATCCGTTAAAGTAATGTCAACATTCATGTATACATCAATGACAAACAAGATATCAATTAATGTCGAAACAATACATAAGAGAGCTCAAAGTGTCAAATACTTAAAACATATAATTCTTAAGTTACATTCAGGATGCCCATCCCTTCGACATGTCGAATAAATGTCTTGGAGGCAATCCTTTAGTCAATCGATCCACAATCATGACATCGGTGTTGATATGCTCACTTGACACTTTTGTTCTTTCGAACTTCTTCTTTAACGGCAAAAGGTACTTTAGTTCCATATGTTTAGCACCTCCGGAATACTTGTCGTTTTTAGAGAAAAAAGATCACTGCGGAATTATCACAAGAAATTTTTCAGCGGCTTGGCAATACGTCGACTATTCCAAATCCCGAAATAAAGTTCCGCAACCAATTTCCTTGAATTGTGGCCTCAAAGCATGCCACGAATTCAACTTCCATAGTGGATGCAACAATGACAGATCGCTTCACACTTTTCCAAGATATTGCTTCCCCGGCCTAATAGGAACAAATAACCAAATGTGGATTTTCTAGTATCAACACATCCGCACAATCCGAATATGTATAACCAATCACCTCCAGATTATCGACCTTCGATAAGTAAGCATATGGTCTTTCGCTCCTTACAAGTACCTCAAGACTTTCTTTGCAAAGCTTTCCGGTGATCCATTCCTCGGATTACTCGATATCGCCAAGCATTCCAACAACAAAACCGATGTCCCGCCTCGTACAAGTTTGTGCATACATCAAGCTCCCAATAATTGATGCATAAGGAATATCATTCATTTGTTTCCGTTCCAATTTATTATTTGGACATTGCATAAGATCGAACTTATCTCCCTTCCGAATTGGAACGATACTTGATGAGCATTTTTCCATTCTAAATCTTTCTAGAACTTTATTAATGTATGTTTGCCGAGACAACCCTAACAATCCTTGTGATCTATCCCGAAATATTTCTATTCTCGATCACATAAGTTGCCTCTCCCATATCCTTCATTTCAAAGTTCTTAGAGAGAAATTTCTTGGTTTCATACAATGAACCAAGATCATTCGTTGCAAGTAAGATATCATCAACATACGTAATCGAAAGATAAACTTGCTCCCACTCGACTTATAGATATATACACCGATCAACAAGATTTCCCTTAAATCCAAAAGACGTGATGGTATCATTGAACTTAAGATACCATTGACGGGAAGCTTGTTTAAGTCCGTATATTGATTTCTTAAGTTTACACACCATATGTTCTTTTCCTTCTATGGAAAAACCTTCGGTTGATCCATATAAACATCTTCTTCCAACTTTCCATTCGAAAGGCAGTTTTCACATCCATTTGGTGTAACTCTAAGTCATAATGAGCCACCAAAGCCATAATAATTCTAAAAGAATCTTTCTTAGAGATCGGTGAAAATGTCTCCTTATAGCCAATACCATTTTTCCGAGTAAAATATTTGGCAACAAGTTTGGCCTTGTATCGTTCTATATTGCCATTTGAGTCGCGCTTGGTCTTAAAGACCCATATACACCTGACTCTTTTACAACCTTTAGGCAATTCAACAAGGTCCCACCAATCATTATATTCCATAGATTTCATTTCATCTTTCATGGCATCAAACTATTTATTAGAATTAATACTTTCAATGGCATGTGAAAATGAAACCGGTCATCATCAATTCCTAAGTCAAATTCGACTCTTGTAAATAAACCACATAATCATCGTAAATAGCGATCGTCTTTGTCTATCGACCTTCTTAATGCTATCATGTTGTGGTTCATTTACTATTGTAAGTTCATCAATGTTATCTTCATTGTGGGTGACTTGATCATTAATTTGTTGTTCTTGTCCAACATTAGGATGTTCAATAATTGGAGGAACAACAACTTTAGAAGAAGTTATAGGCAAAGGAATTTGCACTCTAACTTCTTGAACGTCCACTTTTCGTGGTTCTTGACTCCCACTAACTTCACCATTCTCAATGAACCTAGCATTTTCGGTTTCAACAATTCTTATACTATGATTAGACAATAAAACTTATACCCTTTGGACTTTTCAGGATAACCAATGAAGTAACCACCGATTGTCCTATAATCTAATTTCTTTTCTGTGGATTATACGCTCTTATTTGCTTCGGGCAACCCCAAACACGCAGTGCCTCAAACTAGGTTTTCTACCACCCAAAGCTCGAAAGGAGTTTTAGGAACGACTTACTAGGAACCCTATTTACGAGATACATGGCGATTTTAAGTGCATGCATCCACAATGATGTGGGTAATGAAGAATTACTTAACATACTCCTAACCATGTCCAATAGAGCACGATTACACCTTTTCTCGCTACACCATTTTGTTGTGGTGTACCTGGCATAGTGTATTGAGCACATATGCCACGTTTTTCAAGGAATTTGGCAAATGAGCCTGGCACGGGCATTGCCGGATTCATTATATTTTCCATAATATTCACCACCTCTATCGATCGATAATTTTCACTTTTCTATCTAGTTGTCTTTCAACCTCATTAACAAATACCTCAAGGGCATTTCCGATTGAGATTTTTCTTGTAATAGATAGACATATCCATAACGTGAAAAGTCATCGATAAAAGTGATAAAATATCTTTCTTTTCCAAAAGAGGAAACATCAAAAGGCCCACAAATATCAGTGTGTATTATTTCAAGAAGCTGTGTGCTTCGAGTGGCTCCTTTCTTTGTGTGTTTTGTTTGTTTTCCTTTAATACAATCCACACAAATACCAAGATCAGTAAAATCTAAATCCGGGAGGATTTCATTCTTTACCAATCTTTCTAATCTTTCTTTGGAAACATGCACCAAATGTTTATGCCACAAGTAAGCGTAACTTTCATTCACTAAACCACGTTTAGTTCCAACATTATGATGCAGGTTAAAAGAGTTTCAAAGAAAAAGATTATCAAGCCTAAATTTATATAGGCCATCATTAAGAACACCGTAACCAATAAGAAGGCTTTGTTTGAACAAATCGAAACATCTATTACCGAAATTAAAAGAGTGTCCAATTAATCAAGTCCGGAAAGAGAAACTAAATTTGCGAGAAACAGAAGGTATATAAAGATTTTGAAACAAATCTAAATGGTATCCAAAGATCTAAAATCGGCGATAAGTTCCAATGGCTTCAACTAGAGCTTTGACTTGATTTCCCATGAAGACATATTTGTCATTTGGATTTATGGTTTGGGTCGTAAGGAATCCCCGCATCGTATTTGAAATGTGAGTGGTGCGCAAAGGAATCAAGCCACCAAGTGTTATGAGGAACTTCAACTAAATTTGATTCGAAACATACGAAAGTGTTAATCATACCTTTCTTTTCGAACCATGCCTTACATTTGAGGCAATCTTTTCCGGAAGTGTCCTGGCTTTCCACGTAAAACGGCACTTAAGGTTCTTGTGTTCCTTTTTCTCGACTTGGGCATTTGACTCATTCACTTTAAATGGTCCTTTCTTACCCTTTCCTTTCTTTGTTTCGGTTTTCTTACCAGCTCCTTGATTGGTTACGAGATGAACAGAATGAGTCCCCGATTCTTAATTTGTGTTTCCTCCCGAACTATATCAAACCATGAAGTTCATTCACATTCCACTTGTCCTTCGTGGTGTTATAGTTCATTTGGAACGGACCATAATCGAGGACAGTGAATTTAAGATAAATTGCACGAGAAAGTCATCATCCACGTTCATCTCTAATGACTTTAGTCTTGCCGCAATGTTTGTCATTTCAATGACGTGCTCATGCATGCTACGAGAACCATCAAACTTCATGGTGGTCAAAGTAGCCATTAATGTCCCAAAGAAGAGACTTATCGCCAGTTTGGGAACGCTCTCCCGCTAATTTTATGAATTCCTTAACATTTTCAGTGTGAGGAAGGGTAGATTTGATGTTGTTTGCTATACTCATCCGCATAAACATCAGGCTCGATCTTTGATCTTTTCCAGGCAAGATGGGATGAGATCTCTCAACATTTGTTAGTGTCGGTAATAGCAAGCCGAAGTTTCTCAACTTGAAGTGCTAAGTCAAGATCCAAGACACCAAGGTGAAATTGGATTTGCTCGCACCATTGAGAGCAAGTTAAGCCCATTATACTGGGAATGCACGAAGCATGCGAATGAAGAGAAACGGGAATAGGTACCGCAATTAAAAGAGTTGGTTGATCATTAATGCTTTGAGATTACATACTATAGATTCGGGTGAAACAATAAATGTACATTGAAGTTCTCCTTTGGGTGATCCAACAATGTACTACATTAAACGTAATTGATGCTAAAAGTTGAGTTTACATTATTGGTAATTAAATATACTATAACTAGACATGCCCGCTATCTTTGGATATACTAAACGCATCTAATCAAGTATATTCATTATCCACGGTTATGTTCTTGATTATAAAAATAATTGATCAACCTTTGGGCGACCCGTAAATATTCTATAATCAATGAACTTCAATATACCCACTACAAAATATCATCATGTCATTTCAATTAATAGCATCACATTATCATGGGTAATTGAAAGGTTATTTAATTTAATATCTATAAGTACTTTCTAATTTGGTTACTGTGGTGACTAACAAATTATTTATTATATAGACGTCAAATTAAATAATAAAAACTATGCAATTAGATAGATTTTACTATTAGGCCACTTTGATGACTAACTAACCATCTATCACATAAATTCTGAAACTTGCATACAATAGCTTTAGCCTTTCATTCGTGATTTGAAAAGCAAAGTCATCCTTGATCAGACATTAAGAAGAGGAACATGATCTAACATAATGTAATACATACACTTGAATATAAACATAAGAAATGGGTAGCTTTCAATTATGATATAAAATTAGTGCAGTACGTAAAAGTCAACCAAGGCAACTATCATTATTTTATTCATGCTAATGTAAATAGACATGGCTTTAAGCATCACTACATCATGATTATCAAGTAATCAACATCATATATACAGATATATTCGTACAGAATATGCATATTTAAAGTGGGAAATTATCACACATTTGAATCAATAAAATAATATTGAAACAATTAGATGAAGATTGCCGCATACATTAAGTGTTCATACGGAAATTTCAATACGGCAAAACGGAAAGTGATTCCTTCATACCAAACAACCGACAACTTGATTTACACGAGATTCGTACGGAATCATAATTCTTCAATTCTAGATTATACAATTCTTTTCATAAAGAAGATCATTTAATCAAATATCATAATCAACATATAATATTCCCAAATTGAGATTAAAGACGCGGAAAAACATAATTCTCAACTGGTAAATAAGATTTTTAATTGGAAAATTATGCGTTCTTAAACCGATAGCTCGATACCATATGTAAACATAAAATTTTTCAGACATAACGAAAACATAAATTTAATCTGGATCTTGAACTTCACGATTTTCACAATTAAATCGTAATTAGGTAATAACCTTGAGCAACCATGTCTTTCTTTGATGAAGATGGAAGAAACCACTTTCAAAAACAAAAGATGGAAGAAACCACTTTCTCTTTTGGCCTTCGTTAATCCCACATAATGTAATTTCTTTTGTGATAGATTTTCCAATTCGATTGAGTTCTATTATAGGCAGAGAGATGACCGGTTTCTTGAGTGGTTATCCGCCAATAACTTTTTTGGCGAATCAGATTCAAACACGTTCTATCAACGTGTATAGAGGTGGAACATAAATCATCTCTTATCATGTCAATTTTAAAACTTATTTGACTTATTTATTTAAACTATTAATTAAATATTTAAAAATATTATTTAAATAATTAAATTTTTAATTATTTGCACGTGGAGCACATAATAACATGGGTCTGACAAATCAATAACTATAGCCACGTTTTTTTAGTTGCATAAGTACAATATATACATAAATAATTAATTATTTACTAAAATTTCAATGGATTATGGGCCAAGAGAAACTGACCCAAATGCTTTAATGAAAAAGCAAATAATTAAACACACAAGTTTTATGCTTCAAATCAATAACTATAGCCACGTTTTTTAGTGGCATAGGTACAATACATACATATAGAATTAATTATTTACTAAAATTTCAATGGATTATGGGCCAAGAGAAACTGACCCAAATGCTTTAATGAAAACACAAATAATTAAACACACAAGTTTTATGCTTACAATTTTTCTTTTTTGACGAATGCGACATATTGTTTAATAGATTAAATCTAAGATGAATGAATTAAATGTAACTATGTAAGATACCTATATGATCCAACAAATGACCAATAATGTGCAAGAAATGTTTAGGAGGATGAACGATACTCTGCAACTATTTCACAATAATCTATATAATAGTAAGAATGGTTGGAAACTTGGATAGTTGCTTAATTCTTTATCGAGCTTCAAAAAACCATACAATTATACTTGGATAGAAGTTAAATTGCTAAGTTTAAGTTCTTAACCAAAAACAATCAGAACATGTAAAAATATACAATATCGCAATACAAATTTGAAAACAGATAAACATATTTTTTATTTTACACGGATGTGAGATATCAATCCTCGTTAGATCAACATACGTAGAGATGTTTGGGGATGTAAATGACAAAAATCGCAAATAATACTTCTCTGTAATTTAGAAGAACATGTTGCCTGCAAAAAGAAATGATTATTATCATAAATATTTGACAATATGAAATATAAAATAATACCTTTTGTTACATCAAACAGAGGAGAAAGGTTTATGGATAATGCCTAGGTCTTTTAGTATATTTATTTTGTTATAAATATTAAGAAAGTTATGAATGAACTACTAAATTTCAGATCTATACAGTTAACTATAAGTTAATGATCGGCTTAATTTCACTAAAAATGTTTCTTTTTATATGGCCCCTCCGAATATTTATCTTGCATAGAATACATTGCAGATATGTATGTTTAAAGAAATGAAACAAATATATTTTAGATATGAATTTGTATATGTATTTTAGATATAGACATTAAATAACTAATTTTTATTGATATTTTATCATACTTCATTATAGGAATATTGCAATAATTTCAAGTGTCGAGTTCTGGGCTGTTCTAGTTAAGTTGTCATTAGATTGTAATTGAAATATGCAGTGCAATATGATATTCCAACTTAATTATTTAAAACTCTAGTAGAATAGCCCGCCTTTAATTTCACTTCAACTATTCACATTACGACTTACGAGTGTTAATGTCTTTGACGTATATAGATATAGCCTATATTTGGAACCTATTTCTAATAGATTGTTAAACTAATACTATATTCAATCTCATCTCAAAAAAAAAAAAAAAAAATACTGTATTCGTCTCTTTTCAAACCTGAATAAACTTGTATAAGAACAGTTGGTTGGAACCAAAAACAAATTCATCCAACCCAAAACACTCCCGTCTTGAACAATTACCCTAATGGAATTTGAACCCTCCTATTTCGTTGTTCTTGTTTCCTTTTTCGTATTCGTATTCGTGCTTCAAAAAGTACGTAAGCCAAAATTAAATCTCCCTCCAGGGCCCCGCAAATTGCCGTTCATTGAAACTTGCATCTTTTTGCCGTCTCTGATCTAGTCCACGTTACTCTAAGAGATTTAGCCAATAAATATGGACCCCTAATGCACCTCCGACTAGGTGAAATCGACAATGTTATTGTTTCCTCGCCTGAAATCGCAAAAAGAATTCTTGAAAACACACGATATAATATTTGCCTCTAGGCCTTCGCTAATTTCCTCGGAAATTGGTTGCTATGGAAACACAGACATAGCGTTCGCCCCATATGGCAATTACTGGAAACAACTGCGGAAAATCTGCACACAGGAGCTTCTGAGCGCCCCCGTGTGCAATCGCTTCGCCAATAAGGGAGGAAGAAGTTACAGATCTTTGTAAAAGTATTGCCCATAATGCAGGGAAACCAATCAATTTGACAGACAAAATTAGCCAGGTAAGTTACAGTCCATCGGATTTTTGGTGATTCGTCCATAACAAAAATACATGTTTTAGTCATGATTTTCAATCAAAAGTTTTTAGCCATTTTTGAGTTCAACTATCCATTTTCTAAGAAATGGTCAAGTAGCTCACCAAAAAATATGAGGACATGACTCTCATACTTTAGTGATTAAATATTTATTTGAAAAAGATGGCTAATTTTCATTTTCAAAAAAGGTGAATGACAAATTTGACCTTTCCATATATAGGTAAGTTATGATATCATGGTTAGGGCATGCCTTGGAAAGAAGAGTGATGAAAAGTCTTTGTTCACAAAAATAGTGAGAGAAGGTTTACAAAATGTCTCTGTCTTTGATATTGCTGATGTTTATCCTTCAATCAAGTTATTATTACATCTGTTCACCGATTTGAGGAGGAGGGTAGAAAAACATCACGAGCAATTAGATACCATAATGGGGAAGATCATCGATGATCGCAAACGAGCCAATGCTATAAAGATTGCCGAGGGAGAAAAACAGGAAGATCTGCTAAATGTTCTGTTGAAGTTGCAGAGTGGTGTATCCCTTGAACATCCGCTAACTAATGACAACATTAAAGCTGTTCTAATGGTAAGTCCTATAGTCTATATTTTGGGTAAATTGCAATTTTAATCATGTAACTATATGTTAAAATTGGCGCAAACTTGGTCTTGTTAATTAAATTAAAAAAACTCTCAAATTTAGTTCTCAATTCACTAGAAATATTAAAATTGATCGAAAACTCTTTCGTGAGTTGCACATGAACGCAAAAGATTAGAGATTTTCGAATCTCATACCAAAACATGGCCTACATGAATTAGTATTTCGAGTTTCAACAAAAACCCCAAATTTGGTTGAAAATTCAAAAATCCGCAATCTTTTTTGGTTCACATGCAACCGACATGAGATTTTCAGCCAATTTTAATTTAAAGATGAAATCCGAGAGTTTTTTAAGATACATAGTGATATTTCCAGTCAGAGTTCGAAAGAGTGACTTTTGAAAACCCACGTCTTTCGTGTTTTCATGTCCTTGATTACTCTTATTTATAAAGTTTGACTTATTATTATATTAAACGTTGAATATCATTTTATTTTCAGTATGAATGTTTTGGACTATTAGTTATTAGTATTTAATTCGGTACAAAGAAATTCTTATGATATTGTATTTTTAAACATTCTCTAACGTATTCCTATTTATTATATTAATTTTCGCATTAAAATCAAGCAAGCTAGAAAGGACGTTATATTAAGTACCACAGTTACGAGCTTTAATAGTACAATTTACCCCTGTTTTCTGCTATATATAGTGTTTTATATCACCAAGAAAATTCCATGTCTGCAATAATTATACTATCTCATACACGTGACATTTGGTAAATTGAAAGTCATATATTGTAAAAATACAGGATATGTTTGGTGCTGGGGTTGACACAACAACCTCAGTTGTTGATTGACAATGGCAGAATTGCTCAAGAATCCCATAATCCTTAAAACGGTTCAAGATGAATTAAGACAGGTTTTTGATGACAAAGGTCGTGGTCGACATTTAATCTAACTTTGACGAGCTGAAGTACCTCAAACTAGTCATCAAAGAGACTTTCAGGTTTCACCCGACAGTTCCTCTGTTGCTTCCAAGAGAAAGCAGAGAGCCCTGTCAGATTAACGGATACGATATACCTGCAAAAACTCGGGTCTTGGTGAATGCTTGGGCGATGGGAAGAGACCCCAAGTATTGGAATGATGCACAGAGCTTTAAACCAGAAAGGTTTCTTGAAAAATCGGTTGATTTCAAAGCGAGTAGCTTAGAATACATCCCTTTTGGCGCTGGAAGGAGAATGTGCCCTGGAACGATTTATGGCCCGGTAATTGTTGAGTTCCAACTGGCAATGCTTCTATACCATTTCGATTGGATTTTGCCTGATGGAATGAAACCAGAAGATCTGGAAATGACTGAGGTCTTTGGGGTGGCATCTCGAAGGAAACAAGATCTTTATGTAGTTCCCATTGTTAGTAGGCCTTTGCTTGTTTAGTTTCAAGAGCAAATAAAAATTGTAAACAAAACTTGATTTCCTAGTATACAATAAAATGCAAGAGTAACATAAAAGCGTTTTGAATGGATCTCATTCTGAATGGATTGGTTCGTTTTTCAGCCGTAAATGCAAGAGTAACATAAAAGCATGACGTAGCATAACATGGGCGTGTTTCAAACTCTAAAAACAGTGATTCTCAGTTTTTGGGTTGGAAATAAATTATTTTTTCGAAATTAAAGCTGAGAATCACCTTTTTTAGAGTTTGCAGACACTATCATTGTAAACCTGAGAAGAGCCCGTAACACGAGAATGTCCCAGCAGAAGTTAAAAAGCTCAGCATTTGTGGCCTATTAGGTTCAAACTTAGACTGCAAACCAACAAGAATCTCAAATAAAACATAATGCCCTCATAGGATTTCAATAAAAACCAGAGAAACATTTAATAAGGGTAGGAAATTAATGTACGATTGCAATACCAATAAGTAGCTGGAGAATATAAACACGAATTGATTCTTATTTTTCTCAGCTATTCTCCTTTGAACAGGCTGATGATGCTTTCCGCACGACCAACTTCTCTGTCACTGTCTCCTTTAGCATTGCCAATGTTCCAACGGAGTTGTAAGAAAATGTTTTGTCAGCGAGTGGAGTTCTTGCGGTGTCATTCCAGTCTGTCTGTTTCTTTTTCAATTCTGTTGACTTTTCTTGGTTCAGATCAATGGCTGCAAAATATCTGCTTAGATTACAAAGTTGTAGCTGATCAGAACAAGAACTGTTTTTCTTCCCATTTTCTTGAGTTTTAAGTTTTTTACAGGCTGAAGTGTATCTGCTGCTGATGCTCGAGTCGACGGGCGATAACTCGATATTCGAATGACCAAAATGTGTGTTTCTGCACAAACTTCCTTCGGATGAGAATTTTTGAGGCATTTTTCTGGTTCTTGATATCCCATGATACCTAGGAGGGGTTTTCTGCATATCTCTATCTATCTATCTATCTATCTATCTACTACTCTAAAAGGATGAATATTTCTGTCAAAATATGGATAGACAAAAATGCCCTGCTAATGTTGTACTGGTAGAATTTTAAAAGACATGAGGGAGAGTAACGGATGGGAGGCAGACTGGCAGAGTAGTCGAAGAGATGAAGTGCACAATAGTTAAGTGCACAGTAGTTGACTCACAAAGCCAAAAAAAAAATGAAAGAAGAGAAAAGGCACCAAAATCGAGCCAAAAAAAAGGAAGAAGAGAAAAGGCAGCAAAATCGAGTAGGAAATCGACTCAAAGACATAATTCAGATGGCCATACGAGAAATTTTCTTCTTCTTCTTTCTTATCTAATCCTTCTATCAATACATACACTGCCCTCACCATTAACTAATCCAAAACACCATAAATTCAATAACATGGAAACTCAACGCATTGGTACCTGATAATTCTTGAAAGCCCGGAACGGGTGGTCCGTTATTCTGTAAATATAAAATGGTTGTTATTGTTCACACGATACCACACTTCTTTGCAACTAATGGGGCCGGTTAGGGGCTTTACAATTTTCTTTTCATCACCCTTTAATGCTATGATTTTTTTTTATTTGTATTTACTTTTTTGGTAATGGACTTGGGTTTATTTGTTTACGGTTCAACTGTGTTTGTTTATTTTGTGTGGGGAATGTAATGTTCTCACGATTTTGTTTATTTTCCTGGATTTCCAGTTTTGTCTTCACTTGGATTTATTTGTTTTTTGATTTAAATATGTTTTTTATTTTGTGTGAAGGGATGTAATGTTTTCATGCGTTTGTTTATTTTCTTGGATTTGCGTCTTATGACCATTGTACTTACAAAGCACCCTATACAAAACATCCGTATAAACTTGCTTTCTCGCATATTACAAGAATTGGCCATCATGACATGATTAATTTGTTCAATCTCAACTCATTTTGGCGGTTAATATTTTTATTCTTTGTTCATTATGTTAGCGTTCTAGAATTTTGGTTGGACAAATTTTGGTCAGACAATTTTTAGTCTATAAGGCATAGACCAGAACCAGTGTTAGTGTTAGACAGGGGTAATGAAATTTTATGTCCACTCTTTTCCCCAAAGACGCCCTAGAAAATAAATTTGAAAATAAGGCTCAATTTATTCTTGATATGCCATAATTTTTCTTCTTGTGTGAAAATTTTCCTATTTGTTAAATATTTTCTTTGAGCATAATTATTTTAATTCTTTTGAAGAATTCCTTAAGGGGCGATTGGTGGGAATGAATGAAATTTACTACCGATTGTCACAAGGCCTCGTTAATTTAATCGGACGTCATGTACTATAGTAATCTTTCGCATTGGAGTTTTGAATGAGTCTCGTATCTCTTTTGGTTTCAAATGAGGGCATTTTGATTTTACCATGTCGACAAAATAAGTACTTGAGATTTTGTAATGTTTCCCAAGATCGCATATGTTCTTCACATCCATGTGAATCGTCTTCTTTTGATTTGTGCAAGGGGATTCTATTATTTGGACAAGAAGAATAATTGATATGGATCTTGGGGATCGGAGTGTGACTACATTCTTTTCATGCATGCATTCACCGAGAAACGAAAATCTTTGGAGTGATTAGTGTCAAAATGCTTGACGAAACATTATGCTTTAGAACAAGTTCCAATACTCAAATCTAATTTTATTGCATGTTGCTTACCATACTCCACCTTTATTTTCGGGAAGATGTAATTGGAAATATTCGTGAAGGAGCTTTATTATTTCAACAATTAAGGCCTATGTGATTTTGCTAGAATTGATGGTAGGTTTTTGCCACATTCTTCTCATAACGCTTACCTTACAAGCAATAAGTTCGGAAATCCGAGTCGGGCACAATAGTATTAAAACACAATAAGTATTAATCGATATTAACTTTGTGATATTATTAAGCAATGCTCATTAATTTTTATTTTATTTGTTAATTCTCCTTGCATGTAACATGATTTTTATCTTATTTTCCTCTCAGATTAACGGGACGGATGGAGCAAACAAGTTTCTTATTTCAACAAGCTTCAAAGGTACTTTTGTTATGGTTCATACTACTATGATTCTTGTTTCTTTCTTTTTCTTAGAATCACAGAAAGAATTTTTTTGTAATATGTCAACATGCGATAATGTTGAATCTTTTGCAAAATGCCAAAGGATCTCTTGTTATATCTTCCATTGTATTTTAATGATTCCATTGAAAGTTTGAACTAGAGGAATCGAGTCAAATTTTGTTTTATAATTTTCCTTTTTCTCCTTATACTACCACATGTTTATTTGAAATGGAAATGAAGTTATACCATTTATTTTGAGGTATAATACAGTACTTTATATCTAAAGGAAAGAAATTGAGATTACAAATATTTGATCTTGTTAAGGTGTCGCTTTCTCATGTTATGCAGATTTGCATACATGACCACAAAAAAAAAATTGTAGACAGTGGATTCATGTGATTTACATCTTACATTTCTTACTACGTACTTTCACACTCTAATATCCTTCACATTGTATGTAATACAACATGCTTCCTTGCGATTTCCAAACCTTCGCCAATATTATGCAGTATCAAGTCCATCTCCAAAAACAAAATCTTCACAAACTAACAAAGCTTTTCCAAAACATCTAGATATGCGAAAAGTTTTTGTTATTTTTGGTGGAGACACCTCTGAACGGCAAATATCTTTTATGAGTGGAACAAACGGTAAATATCTCTTATGAGTGGAACAAATGTTTGGTGAGTCTGAAAGTCTTTGATGATGTAAGTATTCAGCTAAGGAATAGTTTATTTATGATATGAGATTTTAGAACCATCACTTTTTTGGCCTTTTGAATCTTAATTTTCATTCAGCAGCTCACTCTAAAAATCACCTGATGCAACATCTATCTTTCATGACTTTATGGTGTGGCATTAAATTGCTCTTGGTTTGGCATCTTAGTGATATGTAAGTTTTTGTGTAAATATCGATGTCATTTGGAATTTATTATTACACTTGAAGTGATCCCATGCTTGCTTGCCCCCACAATGAGTACTCATCCAATGTGGACTCGATAAGAATAAATTGGGAGTAAGCTCAAGGATGATTTGGTCTTTACCATGTGTAACATCTTGTGTAAACAACACAAACAATCCTCCAATTGAACTCTTATTGCGTAAACTAGTGTACTCCAACAGATTCTTGTATTTCCTCAACCAATATATTTTTTGATCTTAAAAGAATGTACAATAGGTGTTTCAAAATATTTTTCTTTTTGCAATTTTTTTTTGGTGGGTGTCAATCATCATTTTGATCGATTTTAGTATTCTCGTGATAGGTGTAGCTTGATTCTCATTCTAAAAATGGAATAGATATGGTGGGGCCGGGTCGGATGATACATGGCTAGATGATATATTTCTCTTAAAACTTTTTGACCTATATGTTTTGGAATTCAAATAGTAAACTTGGTTTAGATATTCCCTAAACCAATGGATTAAGCAAGGTAAAGAAGTTGGGGCAACAATTTTTATTGCATGTTTCAACAAGTTCACTTAATTGCCGAATTTATACTTTTTTCATATTCGGTTCCATCTTCACTTATTTTTCTCGCATTATGTAGTCGCCATTCCTACCTCATTGTAATTTTAATACCTACAAATTACCCCTATGTATGTGTAAATGATGCCCATGTGGTTTTGAAACTCGTTGATTGCCCCTTCCCATTAACTTGTTGAATTGTATTAGGATTTTTTTGTGGTGGAATGATCAATATCCCCAAAAATGCTGAAATATAGAAAAACAAATATTGCTTAGCCAAGTTATCTCAAAGATGGTGGTTAGTTTGAAATTTACGAGAAGTCAATTTTCTAGATAACAGGGAGTATTTTTCAAGTTTCAAAACCATAGAGATTCGCGCGTTCCTTGATGTTGCATTAGGTTAAGAAGTTCGCGGATATATGCCGATTCAATAATGGTTGGAGAAGTTTGATAGTTTTCGAGAATAGTGAGACATTGATCTCAAGGTAGAAGAATTTTCTATTACAAAATTGTTTGCAATGTATTCATGTGTTGGAAACTATGGACATTGACAAGTCCAATGATGTTGCAATAGATTAGGAGGTTCGCTTTTGTATATAGACAGTACCCAAGAATGGTTGGAGATGTTCGATAGTTTTCAGAATAGTGAGACAATCGATCTCGACAAAAAAGAAGTTTCTTTATGTTATCGTTTGCGCACAACAACAACCGCATTGGAATATAACTTAAGGTAACCTATTAATCTCAATATTCATGTAATTTTACATTGAAAGTTATTAATGTTTGAGGTGACTTTCTTGGACACTAATTGGATTTCTTGTTTGATGGAGAGAATCATATTTCATTTGTTTCGAGCAACAAAATTGATTTTGATTATTTGATCCACTGGCCAGTTCATGGAGGAATAGGTGAATAAGGCACGCTCCAATCAGCCGAGGGATTTTCTCATACAGGTAATATTTGTATCATGAAGTTTGGTAGAATACATGTTCCTTATTGTTACTCGATTCAGAACAAGTTTAAACATCTTCTTTATCATTTTAAGTTATTTCGTGATACGAAGTTGATGTTGATCATCAGCCATTTTCAAACTTAAGGACCTGGAGTCATTCTTCCAAGACATGTATGGAGAGTTTCTACATCCCTTGCCCTCCAACATGTAAATTAACTACATTGTCCGAATAATTACAATGAAATTTTCACCGATTTCCTCATCTTTGCATTTTATTTATGCTTGTCCTCCCTTTGATAGACATCAATTATAAAGCATCATCATTCTCCCATTTAATGGTGGATCCATACGTTGAGATTGAAGTATTGTTTCGTTATTAATAACTAGATTCGAAAGTCGGGGCTGCTTGAAAATAGTTCTTTTAGAGGGAAAAAGAAAAAGAAAAAGAAGAAAAGAAACATAAATTTCAAATGCATATCATTTATCTTGTGCCGAGTGCTTTTAATGAAATGTACAAATTCTTAATAAAATGTGGGCATATAATATAGTTTCACATTGCATGTTAAAACTATTTTGAGATTTATCTTCAGCATCAACCTCCTTATTAGAAACATAAACTGGCAATTGAATTCTATTCTACAACATATGAACAAAACTTAAATTAAATTAAATTAAAACCTCATTTTTAATTATATTATAAAAATTATAAGGCTCACGTGCAACGACGTGTACCTTACTAGTGAAATTCAAATGAGCAAATGGTGGGAATTACCCACTTGGGATAAGTGAAAGACTTTTTGACATGTAGGATAAAAACATAGTTTTCTACCTACTTTTGGGGTTCTTTTACCACATACCCTTGAGACTTTAAAAATGCAAGCCTTTTAAAGTAGGTAAGCTAAGTTGTATTTTCTCTCTTGTTATAAATACATACATACATATATTTGCCCATTTGCTCTTCATTTTTCTCTCTTCTTCATATTCTTCACAAAATATCAAGTTCTTTTTGTGGTCTTTCGTAACCAAAATCACACCGTAAAATCGAATAACAAGGTAATATCGCTTCTCATCTTAGTTACTTAACCATGTCGTGTCTTAGAGTTATTTTGGCACGATATCGCGTTTTAACTCGCGGCACGATATCGTACAAAATAACACCGCGCACGATATCTTGCCTAATTAACTCCGCGTACGATATCGTGCCAAAATAACCCCGCGGGCACAATATCGCACCAAAATAACCTGCGCACGTACGATATCGTGCCAAAATAACCGTGTACGATATCGCGCCCATTAACCCCGCGCACAATATCGCGCCAAAATAATAACCCTACGGCACGATATCGCGCCAAAATAACATCGCGCACGATATCGATATCGTACCAAAATAACCTGGGCAAGACGATGTAGGCACGATATGGAATCCATGTCGTGTCTATATCGTGCATCTTCGTCTTCCTCATCTAATCGTGCTTTATAGCCGAAAAAATATACCTCATTTTCGAACACTAACCCTAAATACTTCATCTATTTCAAACATTCTAACAATTAAACTCGAATATTTCACATTATCAAGTATTTTATACATATATATTCAAACATTCACAAATAGATTTCGAAAATTATCAACTAAACTTCATAGATTTCTAACACCATATCCTGTTTGAACATGAAGGAGGATATGTAAATATTTGTATACGGTTTCTATACGGTTTTTAATTGTATAATAATGACTTTAGTTTCAAAATTCAAAAACCCAACTTAAAAGCAGGACAATTTTGTCAATTTGGGTAAAAAAGAGTTTTGTTATGTTGGTGGGTAAAAAGAGTACCCACTATCCATAGTGTGGTACTTTAAAAATTTTCCCAATTCAAATTGCAAACTTGTTACTGGGGTAATGATGATTTTTCTGTTAACAGACAAAAATTAGAAATAACAACAAAATATGATAATTGGGATAATTACAAAAAAATACCATGAGTGTTTGCAAACATTGGAAAAAAAGAAAAAAAAAAGTGTTTATCGGTTTTTAGCAATCTTTGTAAAAAAGCGCTAGCGCAGACGCTCGCTAGCGGCGATAGCCCTGGGCCTAGCGGAGCCTGGCGGGATTAGACATGCCTAATCGGGAAAAAAATCGTAGGCGGACAAGGGAGGCCTAGCGTGCCAGCGGGGATTAATCGCCAGTGGCGGGATTTTTACAACAGAGGTTTTTAGCTGGAAAAAAAATCTTTTTTCATTATTTGCATATGCAAGCTTTGCTTCTGTTTCATTTAATTGAATTTTGAAAAAGCAGGGAGGAGGAATGTTTTTGATTTCTAATTCGCTTCTAATTAAATGTAACTTTTATAGTTAAGTAAGCACTTTTTACAACTTATCCACCAAACACTCTCTCTTAATCGAATCTACTTTCAGTTTCCATTTGCAAACACGATCAACTTTCAATTTTCAAATACTTATTGATTCCGCAATTGTAAATCACTTACACTCCTATAGCCTAATTACACAAAACTCAAATTATCGTAAGGCGTTACGAACAACTCTTTGGGTTTTGTATATACCTAACAAAATAAGTGTACTACTCTTGTAAAATATAAACAAATAACAGTATTTGTAATTTTGAAAGATGACTAGATTTGTTTTTGTAATTAGGTTTTTATTAATCATCCTAAAGATTAGCGAACTATTAGAACCAACCTCGTCAAAGAATCCGATCTGAGGCGATGGCGGACGGAGCTCAGATGGCCTGAGACCTTTTGCTGACAATGAACCAACAGAACAACAATTTCCTGATTGTTCTGAAGAGCTCAATGTACTCTGCAAATGTGCTTCTTTTGCAATTTTTTTTCTTATATCAACACCAATATTTGACCCTTCAGATGTTTGCTTGTGCTTGCCAAGAGATGATGAGAGCGATTTAGACGACCAACGACCGGTCGGACTCTCAGGCGATCGGTAAGACAGTGAACGAGTCGAAAGACTAATAATGTTTCCCATCCCTTTAGTACTCCTCTCTCCATGTCTCCAAATATTGGAGGTTGAAAGTGAGGCAAAAAGTTGATTCTTTCTGGACTCTGTTTTTCTTTTCAGAAATTGACCTGTTAAATAAAGACTGCATTGTTATGTAACATTTTTCCAGAAAAACAATCATTTCAAGTAGAGTTTATTCTCACCAGAATTAGTTGAAGATGATTTATTTTCCATTTTGACAATGGGTTTTCCTGATAAATCATTATGATTTGATCTTGTTGAAAATTTCTGTCTAACGCCTTTGGCGGCTTGGGAGACGACGTCGTTCCTTGTTTCCTTACGGGAGTCGACTAGAAAGATGAAAAATCAAGCGAATCAGAACCGTTAATGGTTCGTTGCGTGTAGGCATTTGCCTGGAAGTATGAGATAAAAACAAGCAAATTTTCTTATATCGACTATCAGAATTAGCTGACAAACCTCCATTTTGTTGATGCTTTTCCCAGTACAAGTTTGGTTGGGTTTCATCTGAGAAATCAAGAGAGACAAACTTTCAGACTAAATAGGCGCAATGTTTTGCCAAGAAACGCTAAATGATCACTTTTCCCACCTTGTTTCTAAGTGATTTGTCGGCTTTCTTCAGAAGTACTGCAAAGGAATACAACATTATGAAGTGCATTTCATTATAGAAGAAAAAGATGCATGAAAAATCGGAGTAAACAAAAAGGAACGAAATTCAGAAGCCAGAAAAGTGATTGGCAGCTTTTGGTTGAAAAAAAAACGTAGTTTTTAGTGTTTACAAATGTCATTTAATCATCAGAATCTAAACGTAGAGGAATTATGCTTCGGATTTCTGATTCTTCTTCGATATGACTTTTACGATCTTTTAATACTTATACAACTTTTAGCTTCTATTTGCAAACACCGCAAACTTCCGATTCTTAACTACTTTTCACTTCTACTACAATAAATAACTTCCTCGTTAATAAATAACTTTTAGAAGTTTTTCACCAATAAACTGCTGCCAGTGTAGCCTTAAACAACACATATCCATTGATGTCTTCAAAAGGCAGTGACAGTACAAGATATCATAGGACAAAATTCAGAAAGAGAAAACAACATTGTTGATTTAGGACCTTTTTCGGGCGCATTCGACATTTGTCTGGACTTGGTTTTGTAGACTGATGGTTCAATCTCAAACCAGTCTGCAGAAAAACCATCCCCATTTCTTGTTGTTCTGAGTCCTTTGTTTATGCATGACAATGCATCAGGATCTAAAACACCTGTTGATAAGCGAAATATTCGAGAATGAACATGAATTGGCTCAAGTTATACAGCTAAGAGTATATAATTGAAGAAAGAATATCATCCTCGTACGGGACTGTTGAAAAAGGCGCTATCCCATGCTAGGCTTCTCCGATGAGAACTTGGTTTTTGTAGTTTCACAAAATCAGAGGGGAATTGATTCTGATCTTTTTGTTGGAATATTTCAAATTCTGGGGAGTTTTTAAACCCTGATAACCTGAATCCTACATGCTCTCTTGTATGATCTGTTTTACAGGAAGAGTTATTTCTATTTCACTTCACTTAAGCATAAAAACAGAGTAAGTGAGAATTAGTAAAGCATAATAAAGTATGGATAGTTTACCATTCTCTAAATTTCTCTATTAAATCAATCAAGGAATAATTACAATAAACCCCCTGAGGTTTGGGCTAATTACAAAAAAATCGGAAAATATTTCAAAATTACAAAAAGCCCCTCAAGTTTGTTTTTGTCTTAAATTTAAGGGGTTAATTGTAATATTTCTATAACTATCATGGGGTCTTTGAAATGTAATTTATTTATGAAGGGGAAAAATTTAAGACAGAGTTAACCTCAAGGAGATATTTGTAATTTTGAAAATCTTTGGATTTTTTTTGTTGCCTGAACCTGAGGGAGGTTTTTGTAATTATCTCTTAAATCAAAGGATAATTACAAAAACTATCCACCTGATGATTAGCTAATTTCAAGAAAACTCCAGTTATCTCTTAAAATTACAAATTCTCTCTTAATGTGCGACAAAAACTCCATTAAGGTTTGCCAAAAACTGTTTTTTTTCGGTGAATTGAGGATTAGATCCTAGAGTTTTTTTCAAAATACATGTTGATTTTGCTAGACAACAAAATTTAAAAAGGACCAATTTTACCACACCCTATAGTTATAGGACTAAAATGTAATATTCCTATACTTGTGTGTCTGTGGGTGATGTGCAGATTAGGAGAATAAGAAATTGTGACCTGAAAATGAGTCCTCAATAGAATCAGAGAAAGGTGAAGCAACTAGAAAATCATCATCCTCTGTCAATATATCAATCAGCTTAATTTTCTGATCATCTGCAAGACTGAACCCCAAACTTAATTTCTTCTTATTCTCTTCACCTTCCATTTCTCTGTAATTTTACATGTACAAATTAACGTTTTGAAATTCCCCTTAAGGTGTTACAAAAACTTTGAAGAAGTGGGTACAGTTAAAAAATTTGAATTTTGAGAATAGGGGTTATGAGATTTGTTAATTAAGATAGAGGACCATAAATTTCTAATTTAATGGGAGTAAATAGTGGTAAGTTTTGAAATTTGATTTGTAATCAATAGGAGCATTATCAATAGTATTATAAGCCGATTTAAACACAATGTAAACGATGAATTAACAATACCATTTTGTCTCTAAACTAAATTTTCATGCAAGATAAAACAAAATAGTACTGATTCAAGAAGCAGTACATACGTGACAAAATTAGTTGTTTGAGCACTTGATTGATGTAGAATGTCATATTTATTTATTAAGAGACGATAAAAAATTATACTTACACATAAGATTTGGATCAAGTGAGACCATTCTATTAGAGTGACTACGTATACAAATCTTTACTGTTGAAGAGTAAATTTTAATGGTCCAATTTGAAACCTTATTTTTCAGGTATTAGTTTTTTTAATTGGTTTTAAGGGCAACATAGTAATTTTTACATTATTATGGATAAGTCAACATGGGCAAACCAATAATTACATAAATTGTGATTTTAGTTGATAAAAACTTAATTTTCAAAGATTCGATTTGAGGATTTTACTGCTTTGAAGATATATCAAAATTAATTTTGAAGTTTTTTCTCGTATATCTTTTTCTTTTCCAGTTGTTGATGAAGTAAAAAATTATCTCTGGAAATTTTATCGAAGATTAATTCAGAGCTTTCCATTTTATTTGTATTTATGGTTGTATGATTAGTATATATGTATTGCATTTATAGTACTATGAGTTTGAATAATTAGTACATATCCAAATTGCTTGTTATCGGGGCGGAATCAGGATCCGACATTGAGGGGGCCAATTGTAATTGGAAGATCAAAAATCTATTTTACATCGTGATAAATATTATGTGTTTGCAACTTTGAATCAAATACATATCAAATTGAGCATTCAAAAATACATAGAAAATTAACATAATTTTCCTTTTTACAAAAAAAGTTTGGAGGGGCCAAATAGAATTATACCAAAAATTTATGTATAAAAATGAAAAAAATAAAATGTTGGGGCTCCCCCACCCATGTAAGTCCGCCACTGCTTGTTATGATATGTACGTTAAATATACTTGCATATTTAATATTACTTATTGCATGTATATTACATATATAATGACTGCCTATTATGTGGGTATTGTATATATGTTAATTGTTGTCTGCATATTTTAGTTCAATGTAGTGCGTAGTTAGTATATTGTTATTATATATGATGAATCTGTTTTTATGGAAATGACAGTTTCATCGTGTCAAACGGAATTTCACATATGACAAAAGATCAAATTTCATTGCTTCCACACAGAACATTTAAGACAGCTCAAATATATGTGTGTGTGTGTGTGTATATATATATATATATATATATATATATATATAGAGAGAGAGAGAGAGAGAGCATTGCATACGATTCATGTTGTGTATTCACAAACATATAAGTATAAAACTTATATGTAAGTTGTAATTATTAAGAAAGATAGTCTACCGACAATGGCATTAGTACATGTGAATGCCTATTTATTACATTATATGGATTGATGAGTAATCAATTCAAGTGACAATGGCCATGATCAACTTTGCAGTAGCCGCAACCCGCATCATGACAAACTGTGTCCTCAGACAAGGAATAAGTTTACAATCTACTTGGAGCAGCTTTTTTGGCGACAATATTGTTGATGTTGTTTCTGCAGCCTTCCACCACGCAATGCTACAATGTGTATACAATATCACATATATATTTCATTATGTTTTTCTAATTACATATGAATATATATAATGTGTATGTGTTTGTTTGAGAGAGAGAGAGAAAGAGAGAGAGAGAGAGATGAGTTACCAAGCAAAAGCAGAACAAAGAAACCTAACTTATTAACTGTGGATGATTGAGAAGTCCTCCCCATCTTATTTGTAGATTATGTATACTTTCAAGTGTTTGAGCACTTGATTTGATGAAGAATGCCATATTTATAAAGGAAAGTTACTTTTTAATTTTCTATATATTTTATTGTCACAAGAATACTAACTAATGTAACATTAATAAGGTGTAATCATGCAAAAGACATGATTTTGTTTAACTAGTTAAACTAATTTGATCAAGTACGGCTATCCTAATGGAAGGCAACAAAAAGGTGAATGACGAAAGCACATATTTGTCCGTCTAAAAACCAACAAAAAAGGAAGAAATAAAAAAGAACGAGCATAAATATAAATATTGTACAATAGAGTTTCATTCTAACAAAACAAAAATAATGAAACTATGATTTTGAATGTTTCCTGGGTTAATGAGAGCTCAAATTGAGGATAGGTTTGACAATTTTAATATTTCTTGATAAACATTCCCGTTTGGATTAATTTTCAATCTCATTTCCATTATTTCTAACAATGAAAATACTTTATTGGATTTTCATGTAAATATGAAATTAAATTATGATTAGTTATATCTAAGGACTATGTTGGGTTGTCAATTAAAATATTTTTAAATTAAGGTGTTTCCAAGTATGAAAAGACTTGAACTAAAGCATGAAAAAACTTGAACATGTTGAAGATAAGCTAATTACTTGTAGGTATGAGATTTAAAATACATATTGAAGATGAAAATAAATTATTATTATTATGATGAAAATGGATAAAAATAAGTCTAATCCTAGGGTTTTGGATATCCAAAACTTGAATGAATCCTTCTAGAAATTAAAAAAAAAATCTTAATTCCCTATGATACAATATCTTTTTTCCAAAATTCTTATGTATCTTTTTAAATTTTGTTTTTGCCTTGTTAGTTAATTTTGGATACATCCATTGATAAGCGTGAATTTTGCATGTGTTTTGATGTGTATTTCGAGCTATAATGATAAGTAAACATGCATATACTGCGTTAAACGTTACATATTCACTCCTTGTGGAAAAGATATTACACTTTGCTTATTTTGTAGGAATTTCATGATATTTGAAGCTAATTGAATAAGAATACGAGGAAAGCAAAATGGAAACACGGAGAATTGAGTGGATATACGAAAGTGAAGCCTAAAAGAGCGAAAGTTGAGCGTTCACGGAAAACAGTGGGGCACACGGGTTGGGCGTGCCTCAAGACACCACCCGTGCACCCCCTCGCACAAGGTTGATTGAAGCCGCAAAGATGGCGCACGGTAGCCCATGCATGGGCGCACCACCCGTGCGCCCTACAGAGTCGATTTCTCACCGGAGTGGCGCACGGGTAGCCGTGCTCCGACGCACCACCCGTGCGCCCTACAGAGAGTTGGGGTATTCCAAGCGGGGTGGCGCACGGTAACTCCGTGCGTGGGCGCACGACCCGTGTCTCGGCTACTGAATCCCACAATCACGCATTAAGCCCTAAACATGATGGGGAGTATATGAAGGCTTTTTGGGGCGCACACAAAAAAGGAGACATATTTTGGGATCTACAACACAAGACAAGTGGTCTATTCTTGGAAGAAGACATCAAGGAGACAATCGGGTTGCATCGGAGCTTAAGGAACGGAGATATATCGAGAGATTGTCGACTTTCCTAAGTTTTTCTCGCTTCTCTTTTAGTTTCAATCTTTCATTTTAGTTGTAATGGCTTTGAACAATTTGTTTATGAGTTGTTTAGAAATCATGTGTAGCTAAACTCTTGAGATTTCCGGGTTTTGGAAGTAGATTAATGAACTCTTGTTGGATGTTTTAATCTTAGTTGAAGTTATTATCTTAAAGTCTATTTGAGTATTTTGAGCTTATTCTTGTTTTATCACTTGATCAATGATTTAACTTGTTTGATATATTGATTCATAATTCGAGAGATGAGTTTCAATATTAGATCTTGAATACTCGACACAAATATTTGCATGAATCGAGAGGTTTGCGAATATTGTGAGGACATTTGATCTTTGATGCTTTTGGGAGTTGTGTATCTATTGTTGAGTAGAGATGCTAGCATAGATATTTCAATCTACGTTTTATATACATCTCGAGAGGGGGGATAAAATAGCTTTGTGATCGTCTTATAGGAAGATTGATAATAACCTTGGCTTTGATTTAATCGGACAACAAGAGGATTATTAATCGAAACCTTAACTCGGAAATCCATTTCATCATCTTGATACTTCTTTCATTTGTGTTATCTTATTTTCGTGTTTTAGTGATTTAAATTGTCTTAATCTCAAAACAACAACCATCAAACTTTCGATCGTCTAAATAAAAATAAAACTATTTTGGTTCAATACTTAGCGCACTAATTTATTAGTCTCCGTGGATACGACCTTGCTTACCCTATTCTATAAACTACACCGTACACTTGCGGTGAAGCTAAAAATAAGGCGAACAAGTTTTTGGCGCCGTTGCCGGGGACTAATACAATTTTTGGTGCTAATATTGCGATAGATAGAATTATTTTTAATTTAGACAGTTTTTTATTTTATTTCATTTTTCTTTGTAAATTCTATCTCTACAATGTTTGATTTGTTTCTTTGAATTGGTATAGTGCACCCGCTCGAATGGATTTCAATGACCGGAATTCTTACGATTATTGGAATAATCCCACTCCTATGTGCTATTACCCGCAGTTGGGGAATTACGAAGATTTTTCATATACTAGCACGGAGAATATGATTCCACCCCATCAAAATCCAACGTAATGAATGGGTTTACAAATGCAGAGGCAAAACCATATTTAGAAGAAGCCCTCACCTCATTCATAAATCAATACAATGCATTCATGAGTGAAACTAGAGCCGCCGCTAAGCAAGACGCAAGGATGGATAAGATGGAACAACAAGTGACAAGCTCAATAAAGAACCTAGAGACTCAAATGGGCCAATTAGTTACAATTGTTAGTGAGCAATACCAAAAGAGCAATTTTCAAGCACCACCAAGCCAACTCGAAGGAACAATGTGCCATTCATCAAATGAGTGGTACTCGAATACGCGAGCCACGTCAAATTAAATCGGGAGTATTTTTATCTCTCACTCAATTGAAGATCCTCATATTGATAAAAATATGTGCACTCTAGATGTAAGCTTCACTACAGATGTATCAAATTTTAAGAAGCATACACTTGAAGGAACAATGTTTGAAAATGGTGATCAATTCACATGTTCTACGACTTCATGATATTTAATGAGTAAAGATAGAAATATCTTTACTATGATTGATAAACCATTTTTCATCATTAGGAGCACATTTCTTGATTTCCAAAAGACCATCAACATTGTGATCCTTAATCATCCACATCTTAAATACATCAAGGATCACCTATACTTTTGGAAAATACGATGGCGTGGCATGATCGACACTTGTTTTTGGATCCCGGTTGAGTAAAACAAAAGTCCCGCTAAAGACTTTAAATTTAGCGCTTGTTGGGAGGCAACCCAACGGTTTGTAGTGTGATTTTTGTTTTTGTTTGTTTTTTTTTGTATAAAAACCCCGAGTGTTGATGTAGACGGCATCACGCACGGGTGACCCGTGCGCTAGGCGCACGCCATGCGTGCCTGGATGGAGGAATAATGTGGCCGGGCATGAAGCACGGGCAGGCGGCGCAAAGCGCGCACGACGCATGGCCCTTGGTGAGATAATATTAAGGTACAAAATTTGAAGTGATGGTTGAAGGAAGAAGCCCTAGCGATATGAGGAGATGCCAAGGAGGCCACCACCCGCACAATGAATCGTAAATCCACAATTTTATATTGAAATTATATCTTCTCTACGTGCGATATAATTTCATTTAAGTTGGGGGAGAGATAGTTATTTTGATATGAAATGTGTGGATTAAAAAAAAAAAATTGTATTTTTGTGTGTTTTCATATAGTTGCATGTAGAGCATTTTAGGTTGCATTGCATTAGAAGACGCGTTCTGACTTTAGCACGTTTATTGCTTTAATAGAGTTTAGAGAGTGAGTTGACCAATATTGAGATTCTCGTGCTCTATTTTGAAAATTTTGTATTGTTTGGATTGGGTGTTGAGTACGAGTTGATTGAGCCTCGAATAGATAACTTTGAGCATGTTGATATGAAAAACCTGGTGTGATGCTTTGAATTACATTTTGACAAGTCCGTGAGCTTTGAGCCTTTATCGCTTATATCTTATGCGGTCTTGTTGTAATTTGAGTGTATCATTCATGTTGATTAAAATTCTAGAACTTGCTTGGGTATCTCTGTCAAGGCCACATGTGTATGTGAATTGTGAATGTGATTAAAGGCCATCTTTGTTAGCCTTTCATGCCTTTTGCCTACCTAAAAATGTGAAAAACTCCTAGTTAGCCAAGTTGAGCCTATAGCTTATTTCTTTGATAACCACAAAATTTAACCCTTGATCTTACTATATTTCCATCACCTTATACTCGAATGTATAACGTTGAGTAAAAGAGGAATGAACGAGGTTGAATGGGTGGGAATTGAAAAATAGGATAATTGGGCATACTTGGTTAAATGGAATAAAAAAAAAAGAGGAAGGAAAGATGTTGAAAATGCACAAATGAAAAGAAAAGAAGCTAAAAAAAGATTGAAAAGTGGATAGACTTGGGGGGCGAAGGATTGTGAATGGAGGTGATTCTCAAAAGAAAAGATGGAAATGGAGAATAAATGAAGTTGATAAAAATGAGGGGTGATTGGAGTAGCATATGGGATTGGAATGAAAATGATTGATATGCTCATCGGTCTATACACTCGAGTTTGAGTCACTTTATCCAAAAATCTCCTACCTAAACCAAAGAGCCTTCATTACAACCAAATGAGAAAGTCCTTTATGATTCACAAATTGCATACACTCTAGTGGCGGAGATATGAGACGAATTGCAAGCCTATGGTAATTTTGCGACATCGAATTGATTTGAGCGTAAACACGTCCTATAACCTCGTGAGATGAGAGTATACACTTAACTTTGAGAGTTGGATTCAGAGCATTTCACTTTGTTTTATTTGAGGCGTGTTCTTTGATTAGATATTTGAGGCTTGATTGAGTTGTACTCAGATTCATGACAAACAATTTGGATTTTCTTGTAGACTCTTGGTGTGCGTTGTTATCTTTATCTCCCCGTTGTACTTTATCGTGTTCTAAATATTGTTGATCGGACGGTCAACAGTTTAAGTTTGGGGATTTTGATAAGCGTGAATTTTGCATGTGTTTTGATGTGTATTTCGAGCTATAATGATAAGTAAACATGCATATACTCGCGTTAAACGTTACATATTCACTCCTTGTGGAAAAGATATTACACTTTGCTTATTTTGTAGGAATTTCATGATATTTGAAGCTAATTGAATAAGAATACGAGGAAAGCAAAGTGGAAACACGGAGAATTGAGTGGATATACGAAAGTGAAGCCTAAAAGAGCGAAAGTTGAGCGTTCACGGAAGAAACAGGGGGCACACGGGTTGGGCGTTCCTCAAGACACCACCCGTGCACCCCCGTACAAGGTTGATTGAAGCTGCAAAGATGGCGCACGGGTAGCCCATGCATGGGCGCACCACCCGTGCGCCCCACAGAGTCGAGGATTTTCTCGGAGTGGCGCACGGGTAGGCCGTGCTCCGACGCACCACCCGTGCGCCCTACTGAGAGTTGGGGTATTCTGAAGAGGGGTGGCGCACGGTAACCGTGCGTGGGCGCACGACCCGTGCGTCTGGCTGAATCCCACAATCATTGCATTAAGCCCTAAACATGATGGGGAGTATATGAAGGCTTTTGGGGCGCACACAAAAAAAGGAGACATATTTTGGGATCTACAACACAAGACAAGGGTCTATTCTTGGAAGACATCAAGGAGACAATCGGGTTGCAGACGGAGCTTAAGGAACGGAGATATATCGAGAGATTGTCGACTTTCCTAAGTTTTTTTTTCTTTTAGTTTCAATCTTTCATTTTAGTTGTAATGGCTTTGAACAATTTGTTTATGAGTTGTTTAGAAATCATGTGTAGCTAAACTCTTGAGATTTCCGGGTTTTGGAAGTAGATTAATGAACTCTTGTTGGATGTTTTAATCTTAGTTGAAGTTATTATCTTAAAGCCTATTTGAGTATTTTGAGCTTATTCTTGTTTTATCACTTGATCAATGATTTAACTTGTTTGATATATTGATTCATAATTCGAGAGATGAGTTTCAATATTAGATCTTGAATACTCGACACAAATATTTGCATGAATCGAGAGGTTTGCGAATATTGTGAGGACATTTGATCTTTGATGCTTTTGGGAGTTGTGTATCTATTGTTGAGTAGAGATGCTAGCATAGATATTTCAATCTACGTTTTATATACATCTCGAGAGAGGGGATAAAATAGCTTTGTGATCGCCTTCTTATAGGAAGATTGATAATAACTCGCTTTGATTTACCGGACAACAAGAGGATTATTAATCGAAACCTTAACTCGAAATCCATTTCATCATCTTGATACTTCTTTCATTTGTGTTATCTTATTTTCGTGTTTTAGTGATTTAAATTGTCTTAATCTCAAAACAACAACCATCAAACTTTCGATCGTCTAAATAAAAATAAAACTATTTTGGTTCAATACTTAGCGCACTAATTTATTAGTCTCGTGGATACGACCTTGCTTACCCTATTCTATAAACTACACCGTACACTTGCGGTGAAGCTAAAAATAAGGCGAACAAGTCCATCCAAATATTACGAAACTTATCAATCAACCGAAATTTCAAACTTTTGAAGTTTTTGAAAAGTTAAGGAGAGGTAATCCTTATATTGTAGTAAATAATAGCTATAATGAATTATAAAAACTTGGGTGGACGTCTCTTGGCGTACACCAAACATCTTGTCCTTCTACCGCCAAATCTCATATATATATATATATATATATATATATATTATTCCTTTAAATTTGTCAATTATCATTGTCTATACAAATGGTACAATTAGAATTTAGAATTTGTATGATTTTTCTTTCAAAGGGTCTTTTTTATTGTTAACATATAGATACTTAGGGTGCACTTGGATGGAGGAATTTAGGAAGGAATTTGAGATGAGGGATTTGAAATACTTAGCTAAATCCACACCTTTGTTTGATTTATAAATCCAAATTAATAGATTTCAAATCCCTCTTTATGTTTTAGTTCATTTTTAAAGGATTTTGAATCTTTCAAAACCTAGTCAGTTAAAATTCATTCTTTTTTTTATTTATGCACACTTACATATTCACACACACACAATACACACATATACATAAACCGCACATACCGAACGAGCACACACACACTTCACACATTCTCACTCTATTTCTCTCACACATATATTCACACACTCTCCGTCACATACATATTCACACACATATAAAATTTATATATTTCATACTTTATTAGCGCATAAAATTATAATTATTTATAAAAATAGTAAGATAATATTTTTTTATTTACTAAATGCCAAGTAAAGTTGATTTGTTTATCAAAATTTTCCAATGGATTTGAAATTTCTACTCAAATCCACATCATCCAAACAAGATGAGGATTTACATTCATTTTCAATACATTGGATTTAAAATCCCTCAATCCAAATGCACCCTTATATTTTTCTCTGAGTGCTTATCAATCATCATCAAGAGATACATAATCGCAACTTATAGTATGACACTTTTGCAAGTAATATTGTACCCATTTTTTTCCGAAAAATAAATAACTAAACTTTGTGGGATTGTAAAGATACAAAATTAGGCATCCCGATGGGAGATTATGACATCAAGATGTGGCACAACACGAAATTGTTAAATAATCTAAGATTTTTAAGTTATTTCACTTTGTCACTCAAACTTCGCGTGAATTTACACTTTGCAACTCAAATATTTTTGCACGATTTCAACGTACCATGAACATCGAAAAAAATAATAATTGTTAATATATATATATATATATATATGTCTGTGTGTGTGCGCGCATTTATCACTTTTTGTTCAAAATATAATATGTTTAACTAGTTCTAGTTAATAACAAAATATATTGTGCTAAATTGATTTATTATATTTATCCATTTTACCCTTCTTGTTGAATTATGAATCTATCATTTAATTAAGTTGCTGCATTGAGTTTTGAAAAAAAGTGTAAACAATAAATAATTATAAGTCAATTTTTAGTTGAATAATACTAGAGATATATCGTAAAAAAATCTAATGGGAATATATTATTTATTGCAGTAAATACATGCATTCAAAACTTAATGTTATATATCTTTAATTTTACTCAACATACACTGAAGTATAACTTTTTTCATTTCAATTTATAATTTATTCTAATAGAGTAACTTAAATGAATATATTTCTTATATTGACTGTTACTAATTAAATATATATTTGGGATTAAAATGGATAAATATTCTTTTTCGAAATGGGTGGCAAAGTTCAAATCTTGTAAAGTTTGTGTGCAAAGTGAAAAATCATGCAGTGTTTAGTTGGCAAAGAAGAATAATATTCACAACTTTTGAATGCGCGGTTTTGCCTTCACAAGTTATGCATGTGATGACAACATCTCAACAAAATACTCCGCCACGAAATGCATGAGGTTGCATTTTTACAATTCCGCATATTTTAGTGGTTGAGTTTCAAAAAAAAAAAAAAAAAGAAATAGGGTACAATTTTTTTCCCATAATCATTTTGATTAAATAATTATTTTTCAACTACTGTTGTCTGCAAGAATAGGCTTTTTTTTTTTTTTAAATTATACATATACACTCACGTTTTTGAAAAGTACTTATCAGATCAGTAATCAATTTAATTAAATACTTATTGATCAACTATCATTGTCTACAAAAATAAAGGATTGTTGTTTACTTTAATTTACATATGTACAATCTTTTCAAAGTATATTTCGATAACCATTTTAATTAAATAATTATTTGTCAACTATCATTTCTCTTGTATACAATATGCTTGGGGTTGTTGGTTAAAAAAATTATATCTATTGATACAGATACATTTGTTCTTATTTAATGGTTGTCCTATGGTGATTTAGAAATGTAAATCGGATGTCACTGACCAGGACCGAAGTGAGGTGAAGTGTTGTCCACGAGGTGACTGGCTCAGGATCCCAAAAAGCGAGGTGATATACTTTATTCGAGAGACCAAACAGAACGCACGTTAGGCTAGCAATGGGATGACTCCCAACTAAGGTCCCTCGATGCCTAAGTCGAATCGGTAGTTGAGGTACTTAGAAAGCTAAAGAAAGCGAGGTAATTTAGAATAATGATCGATTACCTTTTACCTTGATTTTCGTGTCATATTTATAAGATCGTTCACCGTGCAATGCGGATCACCGTACACGTGGCGCCGATCGACGGTGTGTGGCTCGTGGGGGCGACCCGACTCGGCTGGTCGGGTCGGGACCCATATAAAAAGGCACGGATCCTGGGGGCATCTTGGTAATTTCCGGCGAGACGAGGTCAAGACGGTCAATTCGACCTAGGCGAGGCTATAATGGTAATTTCCACATCATATGGTGTACATCAATCATATATCCTGTCTATTAATTCAACCTGCCAAAAACTATGTAAATATAATAATTTTATTCCTTTTATTGTCATTAACAGTATGAATTGGTTAAAGAATTAAGAACTTATATGATTTTAATTTTGATGGTATATTTTTAAATGTAAACTCTATAGTTATTTATATTTTTACAAAATACTTATCATTAATCATTTAGGGTTTAAAAAATTACAATCACTAATATGGCCTTTTGGCGGGTTTGGTACTTAATTAATTATTTTTTCTTGGAAACTCAGGCCTTGTTTGTTTATGTTTCCAATGGTCTCTTTCCAGTTTCCAACTATACATAAAAGTGGAATCATGTTTGTTCATAAAATTTCCAATGGAAATCATCATTTTCATTTTCAATTTTTCACATAAAACAACATCTCAAACTTATAATTTCTATTCTCAAACTTATACACTACCCGACATCACTCATCATTACTTATCAATCACTATTTTCATATTTTAACCCAATTATATATGTGAGACCCACCATTATCAACTTTATCTACTTAAAATATTACTATTTTTAAATTATAATTATCTAATGGGACCCACCAACTATAATCTTACAAATATAATATTATATATTCAAATTAAAATATTGAAGTGGACCCCACCACTACCAACTTTTCAATTATTATATACATAAAATAATATTTTAAAACTACTCAAATCAAACACAATCTCATTTCCAACTCTACATTAAAACACATTTCAATTCATTCATCCAAATACAATCCCAATTTCCACTACCTAAAACCAATAAATTCTCAAAATTTATTTCCAACCTAAACCGGAAATGCAATGGAAAGATAAACAAACAGGCCCTCAGTATCTAAACTTTGCGTTATTGTAAAAATACAACCCCATACATCCTTGTGGTGTAATATGCCATTGAGATATCGTCACATGGGCAATATGTGAGGGCAAAGCGGAAATATCATATAAAGTGTGGGTTGAAAAGTGCAACAACCTTTATAACTTTATATTATTTGATGGTTTTGCCCAGATGCATGTGCTCCGCACAAGACTGCATCTCGATTGAATATTCCACTGTTAGATGCCTGAGGCTATATTTTTTCATACAAAAGGGTCATAGTACAAGTTGCAAACTTTTTACCATAATCATTTACTTGAACAATTGTTTGTCAACTATCATTGTCTACAAGATTATGCTTCTGATTGATTTTTTTAAAAAAAAAAGAAAATCTTATACGTATACATTTTTCCCAAAGTACTTAATAATATTCATTTTAATTGAATAATAATTTGCCAAATACATATCTTAAGTATATGTATTTTTTCCCAAATACATATCATATAGAGTTATAGACAATTCAATAAAGATGTAAAAGGGTGGCCCGCGGGCTGGCCCACCCATGTCACGGGTTGGTCCATCTCCACCCACGGCCCAAATGGGCTGGCCCGTTTATTAAATCCTCAACCCATCCCCTTACTTTTGGTGAGGCGGGTGGGTTGGCCGACGGCGACCCATTTTCCATTTCTATATCTATATACACAAGCTAAAAATTCTACTAGGCTTGTAACTAGGGGTGACAATCATTCACGACATGATAACCTCGACACGAACCCGATTCAAGTTACTAAGAGAAACTCGAACACGAACACGAGAAACTCGAACCCGAACCCGATCGACACGAATATGTGCACGATTTCTCAATTTGTTTAAAATATAATTATTTTATATTTTAAATAATTTTTATGTATTATGAGTATAATCCAAAATTAAACACAAACCCGACGCATTTGATTCGAACTGCTCCATACTTGTAATAACTCTTGGCCTAGGTCCCCGTGGGCTATGTAAGACCATCACCTCCGCTCGGTTATCACTTGGACCAAGCTAAAAGGCTAGTAAGATAATATTGGGCCTGGGCTCTATACGAACTCCATCATCATAAAGATCATGCCCAAATAAAGTGAGCATAATAAGGCTGAAAAGCTCACAGCATCCATCCCATGGGCTTGAGCCTAGAAATAAGTTAAGATCAAATCATCCCTGTCCCTAAGGTGTGTTGAGTTAGTTAAATTTGTAGAAAGTCCAGTAAAGTTGCCCTGTTCACTCTTCAGCCATTTTCCAATATAGTTTCATCCGTAACTCGTAAGCAAGAAAACCTTTGTTTAGAAAGTGAACCGTAAAATCCACATAAAAATTGTTGTTAACAAGATACGCAAAATATATGAATGTGATGCTGCTTAAATCGGATCACTCCAAGTTAAGATTTCGATATAAATTCCAACTTCTTTTCGAGGTAGTTCTTCAGATAGGAACTTGCCTCCAACACAAGCAAACGCTACACGGACCTTGGGGTTGTCCCAGAGAGGATCTCTCCGACACTCAAGTCATATATATATGTAGGAGAAAATCCAGAGACGAGGAAACAACAATTGAGAGTAATTAATTGTGAATACTTACAAATGGGACGAATGGACTTTTTATACCAGTTAATGGGCTATATGGGCCTTGAGGATAAATTGGGCCGTGTGGGTTGGATATAGGCATATAGCGAATCGAACGTGTGATGTTCTTCAATAATAATTTGGGACTCACGCCAACCGACGTCATGTGGACCCAATGATAATATTCATTGGTGAATACATAAATAAAAGAGATATAATTAGGATTTTACTCCCAACAAAATATTAAAAAAAAATGCTGATGTAATAGCTAATGTAAATATTTATGTGTATTGCCAGACATTTAATTCCATCTTCTCACCTGTGGATATATACTGTGACAAATTTTGTAACCATCACTTTAGTGTTCACCTATAATTCTTGTTTGCATGCATGGTGGGGAAATAGAGGTTGAGAAGCTGACAAATAAGATTTATTTTTGCATACCTCAGCTTCAAAGATTACATGAATATATCAAAGAATCTCTTCTAATTAATTTTCTCAACTAACCCTTCATAAATTTTGATGACTTTTCCAGGCATTTTCTGAACTGGCATTTTGGGCTTATTCATATTAATAAATACCCATTTTTCGATATATAATAAGAAATCACAGAAGAAGAAAAAGAACTCATAAACTAATTTTTTTCAATTAGAAGCAAAAAATGGAACCTATCATTGTGGCAATGTGTTCATTTTGCTTCTTGTTTTTGGTGTACCAATTGTACAAGCTCTATGATCAGAAAAGAGATCAATGTTGCTACCTTTTGCACTACGAGTGCCACAAACCTTCTGATGACAGAAAAATAGACACCAAATTCTGCGGCAACATCATAGCCCGAAACAAGAACCTCGGCCACCAAGACTACAAATTCCTCCTGCGCGTTATCGTGAACTCGGGGATCGGAGAGGAGACGTACGGCCCGCGTAACATCATCGAACGCCGCGAAAACTCTCCGACTCTCCAGGACGGGATTTCGGAGATGGAGGAGTTTTTCATCGACACGTTGGACCGGCTTTTTCGAAAAACCGGCGTTTCGCCTCGAGAAATCGACGTTCTAGTGGTCAACGTGGCTCTGCTTTCTTCGGCTCCGTCTCTGACATCAAAAATCATTAATTATTACAAAATGAGAGATGATGTCAAATCATTTAATCTCACTGGAATGGGGTGTAGTGGAAGCTTAATTTCAATCAATTTAGTGCAGAACATTTTTAAGTCCCACAAAAATGCTATGGCAATTGTTGTGTGTTCTGAGTCCATTGCACCAAATTGGTACTCTGGCAATGACAAGTCAATGATTCTCACGAATTGTTTGTTTCGTTCGGGAGGGTGCTCGATTATGCTGACGAACAACAGGGCTTTTGAAAATCGCGCGAAACTGAAATTGAAATGTCTCGTTCGTACTCATTTAGGCGCGAGCGACGAAGCGCATAATTGTTGTATGCAGAAAGAGGACGATCAAGGGCGTCTCGGATTTTATCTCGGTAAAAATCTCCGAAAAACGGCTACTCTGGCGTTTAAGAAGAACGTAGTCGGTATAGCGAAAAAAGCCCTGCCGTTAAGGGAAATTGTTAGATACATTGCGGTGAAGTATGCGACGAAAAAGTAGCGACGCTTAATCTTAAGGCGGTATTGATCATTTCTGTTTGCATCCCGGAGGGACGGCTGTGATTGAAGAGATCAGGAAGAGTTTGGGGCTAAGCGAGCACGATGTGGAGCCGTCTCGGATGACTCTGCATCGTTTTTGGCAACACGTCGGCTAGTAGTCTTTGGTATGTTTTGGGATATATGGAGGCGAAGAAGAGATTGAAGAGAGGGGATAAAGTTTGGATGATTAGTTTTGGTTCTGGTTTTAAGTGTAATAGTTGTGTGTGGGAAGTTTTGAGGGATTTGGAGGATGGAAGTGTTTGGCGCGATATAATCGACGCGTACCCTGTGAAGACGACGGCTAATCCGTATATGGAAAAATACGGTTGGATTAATCGAGAGAAATTGGAGGTGCCTGAAGGTGTGGTGTTTGATTGAAATGTATGGAGAGATGGATGTTTTGATCACTTCAAGGGGAAAATGAAATACTTACATTTTAGGGGAATAAAAACTAGCAATGGTCTGTGTTTTGTTGGTTTATCTTTTAGGTTGATGTGTGGTATGTACTGTGTTGTCTGTGATGTTTTCTTTGGATGGTAAATGAAGTTTTAGCAGATAGAGCTTTGAAATTTTTGTGTCATGAATAAAATTATGTCGTAGCTAGATTTGAAATTTTAGTAGGATTGAAAACTAGAAGTGATCTATGTCTTCTTGGCATATCTTTTAGGTTGATATTTGCAAGATACTCTGCTGTTCTCTTTAGTAAGACAATGAAATGGGAGGTGCTATAGAGCTTTGGAATTTTTAGTGTCAACAATTTGAAATGTTTTTTTTGCTTACGAAGGAAGGAAATATAAGACGGTATCGAGGCGTAGATAGGGGTGCTTGGGGGGCCTCAAGACACCCCAAATTTTTTTGTCCGTTTTTCAGGTGGAAAAAAATTAAAAAAATTTATATGTGTTTTTTAAAGAGAAAAAATAATTGAGCTAGGGGAAAATGAGGGAAAAAAATTTGGGCTAGGGGTAGCTAATCGGGTCAAGCTACGCCCTGGACGGTATCAAAGCTCAAGATTTTTCTTTTTGTAATTTTCATAAGGGATAATTACAAAAACACCCCTTAGGTTTGGGCTAATTACAGACAAACCCATTGTTCTTTGAAAATTACAAAAATCCCTTGAGGTTTGATTCCGTCTTACATTTTTCTCGGTAATTTTCAAAAATATTTCAAAAAACCCCGACATTTACAAAACTATTACAGATTACCCAACTTAAATTTAAGACAAAACAAAACCTGAGGGGTTTTATCATTTTGAACACTAAATCAAACCTAGGGGTACTTTTTGTAAGTTTTAAAATTAGCTGGGTTTTTTTGTAATTAGGTCAAACCTCAGGGGTACTTTTTGTAATTATCCCTAAACATTATGAACCATACAGCAACACACATTGATGTTTTACTTTGACCACAACGAAGAATGAGACATTATGAACCATTCAAAGAGTTAAATCTGATAAAGTTTCATTTACTAAAATTTTGTAACTTTATGTATGTACATATTTCTTATATGCCCTTCAATGTATTGACAGATACTAAAATTCAATTCCAGAAAAGGAGAAATGATCGCATGAGATTGTACTGCAACTTCTTTGTCCATATTTCAGTACATGTATTTGAAGAATTCAATAACCAAGTATATTCAAGTTTATACAATATCCTTACTGTTAGCTATTTGTAATCTTTATTCAGCTATGGCAATCGTGTTAGACAGCAGGATCGATACCTAACACTTACGACAACTTGACAATTGTGCTTCACTAATTTAACTCTATTGCAAATTCACATTGGTTTCATATGTTATGTTGCCATAAAAATTTGTTTGTATGCATATTTATTAAAATAAAAATAAATATAATGGTGGGGGAGAGATGGTGAAAGAGGAAAAAGAGTTAGTTGGAGAAGCCATGTTTTAGAAGAGGGACATTATCCAAAAAAGAATAGAACAGTTATTTTAATTTACTTGAAAAGCTGGCTATTTAGAAGTGGATATTATCTTGATTGGAAGATGATACTCTTTTTTTTTTTTTTTTTAAAGAATGAAGCTACTTAAGCTAACAGAAAACAGAGATTTTGGTGGAAGAGTATTCTTATTATTATTATTATTGATTCTTCTCAATTTTTGGTTTAGTACAAAATGAGTAAGATCATCCCTATTTATAAAGTTTTTGAGATTTTGGACTTATTGGGCTTTAATATTTAGTGGGCTCTTAATTCATCAATTCTATAATTGGGCCAAATCAAATTTACCTCCAACATCACACTTCCTAGTTCCTGCTATGTTCAATGTTTAGACAGGAGCAAATAATAAGTACAATTTTCCTTCGTTGTAAAGAGTAGATTTAAAAGGGGTAAAATAGTAAGAACTCTATGTGTGAACCCATGACATAAGAACTACGATTTGATCTAAATCTCTACTTATCTATCACAACCTAATAATAAATACTTTCTTATGAGTCTCAAGAAAATAAAAAATAATATATTCTAAACTATGAAATGACCACAATATAATCAAATGCCATCATCCTTGACTTCATTGTCCCTGGAATTCTTGAACTAACTATTCCATTTTTTTCTATGCCAATTATTCTATTCTTTATAGATTATTAGACTAGAGGTAGACTTAATGTACCTCCATAAATAAATAAAAGATTTCCTGTTGAAATCTGGAATTTGAGTAGAAAAGGCTTAGAAAACAATAGATTTTAGAGTTGGGGCAGACAGAATGTTTAATGTTAATAATGTAATTGTACCAATTACGGCAAAAATGTTTTTTTCATTCACTAAGTGGACGACTTGAGAGATTTAGTCTACACTTTTAAAAAATTTTGAAATTGGTCCACTAAGTGGCAAAAATTGGAATTTTAGTCAAGAACTGCCATCGCACTAGGTAACAATCCTATGTGGAATTTTTTTTTTTTTTGCTTTTTTTCTTGCCTCAAAATATGAATTGTTTTTGTTGGTGTGGCATTTTGGAGGGGAAAAATATTATTTTCAATGTAAATTAGGTAAAAATATAATATTCATTATGAATAAAATAAAAATAATTTACAGAATTAAATTATTTGTTAATTTGAAAAACGAAAAATAATTTTAAAAAATCCATGAAAAACAAAAATAATGTTAATATTTAAATTATTTGTTAATTTGAAAAACGGAAAAATAATTTTAAAAATCCATGAAAAACAAAAATAATGTTAATAAAATTTAAGATATTTTAATTGGAGAAATATATTCGAAATTATAAAATAAAAAATTATTTATATCATATGTTTAAATTATAAATTATTTAATTGTATAAATAACATTTTATATTTACAATTAAAGAGAAATAATTAAATTGTTTTTATACAGTTTTTTAAAATTTAAATATCTTTTATGCAGATTTTTTGTAATTAAATAATTTTTGTACAGTTTTTTAAAATTTACATAGTTTTTTATACTGTTTTTTTATAATTCAAAGTTTTTATACAGCTTTTTTAAAAATTTCATGAAAAATAAGAATAATGTTAATAAATTTTAAAATATTTTGAATATATTTATTAAATCAAAATATTTAAATTATATTAACATTATTCTTATTTTTCATCAATTTTTTAAAAAAATATTTTGTGTTTTTCGACTAATAAAAAAATTAAATATATTCTGCAAATTATTTTTATTTTATTCATAATGAATATTATATTTTTACCTAATTTACATTGAAAATAATATTTTTTCCCTCCAAAATGCCACATCAACAAAAACAATTCATATTTTGAGGCAAGAAAAAAGCAAAAAGAAAAAAATTCCACATAGGATTGTGACGCTATTATTGCAGTCACCTCGGACTAAAAATTCGAATTTTTGCCACTTAGTGGACTAATTTCAAAAAATTTAAAAGTGTGGACTAAATCTCTCAAGTCGTCCACTTAGTGGACTAAAAAAACATTTTTGCCTACCAATTACCATATATCCGAATTAGGCGAATCTATGACTTTGTACATGGCAAGTGACGCCATGGCTTCTTGTATGTTCTTGCCAAAGTCAGCTCTAAAAAATATTACCAGTTTATTTAGATATGTATAATTATTGTATATGTAAAAGATATTGGTGTCTCCAAAATGATAACAAATCCATTTTTATGATCATTCTGACCTAGCTACCTTTTCTTGATCATTCTTTGCCACTTTTTTTTTTCCTGCTTTTTTTTAGTGTTTGTCTTAGTTGCTTTGCCAATTATAGTGGATAAAGCAAATGTGAAGATAAGTTTGTTAATGAGAATTGAATAAACAATGGTTTGAAGCATGAAGAATAGTTTTCCCAAAGACAATATTGTCTCTAGTATTGGGATTAAAATAGAACTGACACAATTTTTTTATGATATAACAAAACCATTTTTGAAAAATTTCTTCTGATGTAAAGGGATAGATGATATATAAATGGATTAAATACTAGAGACAAACTTACATTTTATAGAAAATGAAATGTTGTGAAACAAATACACACTGTTTAATTTCATTTTCAAAATTACCATCACAATTCTTCAGAATTATAAACTGAAGAAATAATTTTTTTTTATAAGTTATTTGGGAGGGTGGTTCGAGGGGAGAAACTAAATAACTCAGGTTCGAACCCTAGTCAATACCTTTGTAAATGGTAAGTTGGTAACTGATACCATCGGCTACAAGTTCATGGTGGAGAGATACATGATATGCAAATTTTGAGAATATGTCCTTACACAATGTCCTTAAACAACAATTCAATTTTGCTCTCAAAGAAGCAACATTTTAATTGAACAAGTAGTGACCATTTTGACAAGGATATTTAAATAAAAGAAGTTTGTTTTCATGAATTTCATAAGCAAGTGATACAATATATTATCGACTAATATTTTTTTTCTTTTTTAATCTTCACTGCAAGAAATTTCCAGTTTGCCGACAGAAATAATTTTGTCACTAAATTTTACAGTTACCTACAGAATAACTACAGAATAAAAGAACTTAATTTTTTCCAAATTATATCGACAAATTACTGACAGATCACAGACAGTTTTTAAATTTACCGATAGAAACACTGTAGGTATTTACCAATAATTTTAGATTTTATAGATAAGTATTTACCTACAATGATTTTACCTACAACGATTTTATATACACTTTACAATTATCTTAATATTTACCTACAAATTTTTCTGTAGGTAAACTGATTTTTTCTTGTAGTATATCTCCCTAACTATAGTATCTTACTGAATTACTGTGATAAATTCATTTCAAAAATTTAATAAAGCATTACTTTCTAAATCAAGTTGAGATGAAAATAATAGTAGAATAAAATGGTGAAATATTAGTAGTTATTTTCTTCTAGAAATGGAGAGAAATTCTTGGTATGAAAACATTAATAAAGAAATTAAAAACAGAGCTGGGTTGGATAAGTGGCATCCAACTTAAAGTGTGTTATATGGAAGGCGATTAACAGTGGCTAGCGTTCACATTAGCTATATAAGGCCATAAGTAAACTCTTAGATAAATGCCACTTGAAGACCAAAGTCATGATCATATAAAAATATAGTCCATCAAGAATAACATTTTCCTTTAATCTTGTTTTTTAAACTCATGATTGCATTTTTATTTCCATTTTACTATATTCTTAAGGGAAAATTATTTGTATTTTTCAATCTTAAAACTTTATTTCACATACTTTTCAATATATATATATATATATATATATATATATATAAGCAAATTTCATTGGCTTCATATAAAAGCAAACTAATGAATTGAGTTTTCTTATATTTAGATTTTGAATTTTGAGCTTTTTAAATTATATTGATAAATCTTGGCAATTATGAGTTAATATCAACTTGGTTTTTTGAGTCTTTTAGTGTCCTTTAATTAAACAATAAAAAAAAATCATATTTTGGAGTGTATGTAAATTCAAAATACTTACTATTCACGTAAAGTAATTTAATACTATATATACATAAATGATTAATTATAAAATCATCCTATACAAATTATGAATTTTAAAAATCCCAAAAGATATTTTGCTTAAAAACTTAATTAATTTCTTAACATGAGAAGCTGAAAGGTATTAATATTATGTATTAGTTTAAAAGTCAATTAATGTTGGGATTTTTCAACGAAATTTAAAATGGTATAGAAAACTACATTTTGGATTAAAATATTATCAATTTGATTGAAAATTTTATATTAAGGGGTTCCTCGTACGTGTTTTTATATACTTTTACTTACATAATATAACCAGAGAGTTCCCACTGAACCAAAGTTTATATTAAAATGGCTATATTACAATAATATTGTTTAGGACCACTTCCATGTAGAAAAACTTAATTGATTCCAAACTATTTCTATTACTATCGTAACCACTGGTGTAGCCAGGGGGCAACTGGCCGACCCTACCCATTTTTTAAAAAAAAATTTATAGGTAAAAAATTTTTTAAAATTTTTTTATTAAATATTTACATGGTTTTTTTGTATTTTTTATCCAAGACACCCCATTTCGTGTATCGCCCACCCCATTTATTTCCTGGCTACGCCATTGATAGTAACCAATTGGTTCTTTATAACTATGAATTATTGCCGAATGACGTTTTTGCGTTTGACATAAAGTATGATTCGTACAATAATTATTTTATGTACATGGTACTTTTTATTCAAAATATGATGAAATGTATTGACAAAATTGGAAGTGAAGAACTCATGATGACTATGTGCATGGGATACCCTACGCGGCATTTGTTATGCCAAATTCAAATATAATGATTAGCACTTCTAATTCTAACATTCAAAAGGTATAGATCTACTAGTTTCGTACAAAATTAAATTATATTTCAAGACAAACACTCATATGAGATGGTCTCACGGATTTATTTTCGTGAAAGAGATATTAAATGACCAATATGGCAGGTAACCCATTTAAATTTGAATCTAATTTGCTTTAATTTATAAAATAGGTTGAATCCGTCTAATTTATTTAGATTCGTCGGACCGCCTAAAAAAACTTATTCTTATCTCAAATAGAGTACTCTGGTCTGATCGTAGTCAAACTACTTATAAATTGATTGATTTAATATCGATCGTGTTAATTAATTTGTGTATAGTCTCGAGCAAAATGTAGGATTCTCATTCCATATTATTTGGGCAAGGAATTCTGGAGTTTGATTTTCTTCCCTTTCAATAATCAATTTTTCAAAAGTACACTGAGCATGTGATAATGATGTCAGAACAAGATCCTATTGGTATAGTCATTAGTGGTGATATCATGCACTTAGGGTATAAAACGAATCAAATAGCTAGAACAGAACACAATACTTGTTTGAAAATTTTAAATCGAGCTCCAGAACTTGTGTTTGAATTTAGTTTATTTATTAACTGAGTTGAGCTTGAATGAGCTTTGGTCGAGCGAACACGAATCTAGCTCTCGAGTTGTTTGATATTTTCATACATTTTTCTCACTAATCGAGTCAAGCTCAGGCCGATGTTTACATTTTATCAAATGAAAAATATGTTCAAGCTCGGTTCATTAGGTTAATGAACTGATCATTTTAACAAGTTTTTACCGATCGATCTCGAATCGAGTATCGAGTAGTTTGGTTAGTTTTTCAGTCCTACCTCGGCAATCTAGTTGCCTAGTTGGGGCGGGAAAAATATAAGTTGGGAAATGGTTTTAGATCAACTTATAAACAGTGAGATTATCTTCATCAAGTTTTTAGAGATGAATTAAATCCATAACAAGTGTAAATTTGACAAATCAAAAGTTGGTTTTGACCAGATATGAACTACAATTAGGGTGTCAATTTGTGACACGACACGATAATCCGACACGAACCTAATATATTTTAGTTGGTTATATGATGATGAAAAAATTATTAAATGCATTTTTTAATATTTTTTAATATTTAATATATTTTTTATTTGTAATTTTAATTTTTTCTGATTTTTATTTTTATTTTTTTCGTGTCAAGTTTAAATTATACAGGTTTTTCGTGTCGTGTCGGGTTACCCGTGTCATAAACGGGTCGTGTATCTTGACACGAATAATTAAACAGGTCGGGTTCGGGTTCGTGTTAGACCTGTAATACCTGTGTAAAAACACGACCCGCGAACACGAAGCACGACACAATTGACACCCCTAACTAGAATGGCTTTATCCCTACAAATCTTGTCCTACTAATTAAACAATGCTACTTCAAAAAATTGCCTAGTTTTAGGATGTTCCTATTCATAGAGTCGAATAAAACTTTCTTTCGGATTAAGTGAGCCTTTTTCTATAATAAAAGAAAAGAATGCTCTACATTATTCTACTATTCAAAGAAGTTCTTCTCGACATGAATATTTGTATAGGTATTCATGAAAGCTTTCACAAGAAAGCGAGGATAGCGGGCAAGTCCAGTGGTCATACCGACGAAGCATAAGCCAGTTCTTTTACATCTAAGTCTTGCTGCATCCCCTGAAGGAGAGGATGTCCTACTAATTAAACAATGCTACTTCAAAAAATTGCCATTGTGCTTAGTTAAATAGGGAATTGAATTATGATAATGGAAGCAATAATGGGACAGGTGGCTACGTTTTGAGGAAAATGAAATCACTTTCTCAATGCCAACTTTTCTTATTAATTGACCAAAGTTTTCCACTGATTAAAACACAAACAAACAGATGTAGAGAAAAAGTAGATCAAATATTTTTATTTTTTTTATCCAAAAAGAGAATAATTATCATTACATTATGGTTGCTCCAATTTATTAGGTTTGCAGTTTGGCAATACTTGTTTGTTTGATGTTGATTGCAATGGTCTTATCATTTAATTCTTTCATTGTGTACTAAAGTCATGCCAATGGATACCATTTTATGAAAATGACCATTTTTCTAAATAAATGAACTTGTTTATGTTTCATATATGCCATTTATTTATTGGTAAAACAGGGGAAAAACTAACCACAAATATCTTGGAATAAGAATAAACAGAAACAAAAGTTTGAATAGCATTTATTATCTTTCAAATTAAACTATGGTGTTTTTATATTTTGGAAGCTAGATTTTTTTTACACTTTTTTATCTGAACTATATGGGTTTTGCACTTTGCCATCTGGAACACTACGGTTGTTGAATTTTTCATTGGTATATATTATGTTATATGCATGACACGTTTCTTGTCTGTGTACTTTTTGGTCAATTCTTGGTTATTGGATGTGCTCAATTCCAACTGTTGAGCCTAATGCTGAAAATTAGATTATTATATATTTTTGGCCACATAAAATAATAATCTAGAATCGATCAAAAGGTGCACAAATAAGAAAAATGTCATGCATATGACTGAATATTTAATGACAAAAATTCCACAATTGATGTGTTCGGATGGCAAAATGCAAAACTCATGTAGGTCATATGACATAGTGTTATAAAAAAATAGATCGCAAAGCGCGAAATTCGTTATAGCTTTGATGACAAAGTGTTTATACTCAGCTCCTTTAATTATATGTAAGACTTAGCAAAAGTTTAATGAAAATTTGGGTTATCCAAGTTGGATAATCTGAAATTAGTATGTAATTAGTTATAATTTTCTTGCTATATCCTTAATTCTAAACAATTCACAGCTAGTCCACCTAATACATGAGCTGCGGAATTAACAATTTAACTTAAGGGCTATATCTTATGTATAGTAAGTTCATGGAATTTAGAAGATGTTAATAACGATGATTTTATAAATAGTATGATTGAACTAAAGAAATTTGTTAAGATTTTACTATAAGTTAAAACTCTGTGTTTTTAAGGAATATATATAAGATCTCCTACCATCTTTTTTTTTTTTTTAAATTTTTTAGCTTATAACTAATCTCTCCAACATCAATAAAATGTTTTAAAATCATCCAAACAACTTATAAATTATAACGGCGGGATAAAATGATTTTAATGTGACAATGACATTTTAATGTTTTAATGATGGTCTTTTAACATGGCATTTGTTTACGTTATTTTTTATTTTTATTTTTTTGTTTCTCCTTTTGTGTACCGTGTGCAGGCAAAAAGTAAATTTGCGTGTGGAAGAAATAGAAAAAGGTTGCCTTTGATCTCTTTCAAAAAATGGAGTGTAAAAGCAACTTCTAAAAACAATTTAACAATTCATTTGGATTGGAAATGAATGAGTATGAATTAGTCTATTTTCAAGTTGCACTTAATGTGTGATTAACAACCAATAGGCAAACAACTTATTTTTCAAAATTAATGATTAGGTATAGCTAGGTAGAATATGATATGTCCTATACCCTAATTAATTTCAATATTCTTTCAGCTCATATAAATAACTTTGTTTAGGAATATTCAACTCGTGCTCCAGTCAGGACTATGTTAAGAAATTTAGGTACATTTCTTTTCACATTTGAATATTTAATTAATTATACTTCAACCAATGAAATCTTATCAAGTGGATAAATTAACCAGGACTTTTAGGTTCGAACCCATCACACATACTAGTAAGTATTTGTCTAAATGAACAGTACAATAGTTGGTAATTAATTGGTACTTGAAATAAAAAAAAAATTGACTATTCACTATAAAAAAGAAATCAATTTATAGGCATACAGAAAAATCGGTAGATAAGTATTAAGATAATTGTAAAGTGTATGTAAAATTGTTATAGGTAATATTATAGGTAAATATTTACCTAGAAAATCTATAATATTGGTAAATACTTACAGTATTTTTGTCGGTGAATTTAAAAATTATTGGTTATCTTTCGGTAGTTTGTCAGGATAATTTGAGGAAAATAATATTTTTTATTTTGTAGGTAACTGTAAAATTTAGTGACACAATTAATTTTGTCAGTAAACTGAAAGTTTCTTGTAGTATTTTGTTGATTGTTGTCACTAAAAAAAATTGTTAATTGGTTATTAATGTGTCCCAATTGGCAATCATATATTATGGATATTGATATTATATAAATAAATATTTTCTACCACAAATCAAGATGTCAGTTTCAAATTCCGGACCCAATGAGGTAATTGGCAGTGGATTAATACTATAACTAGTCAAGTTAAAACACACTTTTTCTCTATGTGTGACTTCCTGTAATTAGGCATAGAAATGGACTTAATGAAGTAGACATAAAAGAAAAAATTAATTTAAAAGAATTAAAAAAAACACAAAAAAAGCCAACTTCTCAACAATTTTCCAAGCTCCATTCCAACCACACTTGACCATTGTTTTCAATGCAAAGTAGAAAAATAACACCATTTGTTTATACAAATTGAAAAAATAATAATAAAAATGATAAAAGGGCCTTTTTCAATCTCTAAGGGAGACTTCAAACAAGAGTCGCATTCTCGATAAGCACGAGTCCCAGCGGTTCCTTAACTACCTTTATCATCCATCGACACGTAATAATTGTCACACGCTTGTCTCATTCGTGGCTGCATCCATGTCCTGGGAAGTCCTTGTTTCTGCGGTAAAAGTCGGCACCGGACGAGAGGAACCGGACGGCAAACAAGGCCACGTGGTATTCTTTTAGTAATGATAAGCTATGGAGATTATTTGGTCCTGCAAATTTTTAGCTGTCCCATTTATTAAGCATCATTAATTAATGTGGGATTGGGCATTTTTATGTCTTTTTCACAATATTCTCATCAATAAAATATAATAAATATGCGTAATTTGTTTGCCAAAATGTAATTCGTAAAAGGCACGGTGTGCTTATACCCAAATAGAGTTAGAAAATGAAAATTGGAGTAATATTGTATTTTTATTTTCTAGATCTAAACAGTAAATAATATATGGCAATTTAAGATTGAAATAATTGGTGTGAGAAGTAATAAATCTTGAAAAAACCAAGTTAAGAATAAAAATCCCATAGCAAATGTAAAAATTAAACCATCTATTAGGAAATAAAATTCTATAAGAAAAACTGAGCAAGAAAATTAAACATTTACTTGAAAGAGAATGGCGTATTTCTTGTTGCAAGTCTGTGGAAAAATGAAGTCAATTGAAAGCTATACATACTGATTTAAGACAAGTAATAAATTTCCATTACAATTTATATGGAACCATTTTATGTATTAACTTGTACCATGCATGGTGCAAGCTCCCATTATATTCCAAGGTTTTAGAATTTTATGATTTTTATCCATCATACGCCTGGAGGAATATAATATTCAATGTGAATAAATATCGTAGATCTATGGTAGATATACACAGATTCACATACAATCACACACGCTTGATGATAGTCGTGTATTGTGTATAAATTTATGATAAATATTGTACCTGGTATATATCCTCCGGGAATAGCATCAACTGGACCGGGTTTACTGTTATGCACCTATAGTTGTTAATTTCACCTTGAAGTTTTCAATTATCGCGCCAACATGCAATTTTTTGGGATTTTGATAACAAAATATTTCAAGAATACGTCCTCTTTTAATACCTTTGAGTTCAAAGAAAATGCATAGGAAAATTTTGTATTTATGCATAAAAATTAAAGGTTATTATTTCTTCAATCTATATATCAATTTTTATTTCGACAAATATCAAAGATTTTAAAAAAGAAACTGGTAATAAATTGAGAAAAGAATGTAACTGACCAAATACTTAAATTAATAGACACTGACTAATTCAAAAAATAAGTATAGTAACACTATATAATAATTTTACTATACATTAAAGACTAAAGTTACTGAATGCTGACTGAGAGTATGAGACAACTATTCTAAAGGACTAATAAAATATTTTAAAGAAAACCAGGGCCGGGTTAGAGTAAAGAAAGAGAATTATTGAAAATGAAAATAAAATATAAAAAAGTAAATATTAAAAACCATTTTTTCCGTGGAAATGATATTTAGTTGGTCCACATTTTCGACTGTCCAATATCTGGCCTGATTTTTTTTCCATCTCTGGTCATATTTAATTTTGACAATATTGCTCCAACAATCTAGAAATGGGAAATGAGTCCATTAAACATGTACTTAAATATTGCTTTGTTCTAGTAGTAGTTTAATTATTTGTAAAAGTTAAGATTTAAGTCAATTAATGTTGATTTTAGCCCTTCCTTTTGTTATGCTCAGTGTCTAATCACCTTTTCACCGTTACATGACTCTCATCAAATGTGGTGATCACCACTTCACTTTTCAATTAAATTCAATTTTATTGAGCGTTCACCATCATAAATTGAATATAATTTAGTTTTTTCTCACATTATTGGATTTTATTGGGAAAATTATAATACACTATATTTATTAATTACACTATCTTCTAGTATATATTTCATAATAAAATATTATAGGTGATACAATAAATAAAATAAATTGCACAATATAAATCTCGTGCCATGGCTATTGGCTAATGCAAGGATTACAGCTTAATATTGAAAACGTCATCCAAGTGTTTGGTGACGTAAGCTTGACATGCTGAGATTCTCCATTGTCCTATTTTTGCCGAGTTAAATGATAGAATCATAAAAGACAACTCATAGAACATAGTAACCCAACAAGCATACAAACCCACCCACCCCCGACACCCCCTCACTTTTAATATAACAAGATTTATTGAGTGGAAATAAAACAATATTATAAAAATCTCTTCTATAATTTATTATATATATAATATTTATTTAAGAAATTAAAATACTAAATAAAGCAGATAATCGAGATTATCTTGTAGAGAGTGTCAATCTCGGCGATGACATGATAACTCGACCCAAAGTTCTTGAGATAAACTCGAATATGAACATGAGAAACCCGAATCTGTCTTAACACAAATATGACACAACGTTACCGTTTTGTCTGTTGAATATAACCCAAAATTGAATACGAACTCGACCTATTGACCCGATTTGCCACCTCTACCTCGGTGGCGGGAATTTTTTCCCTCTATAAATACCGGTTTTTCTACTCCATAATAGTAAGCACAGCAAACAAGACCAAACCCCTCTCTCCCCCAACATCATAATGGAAAACAAAGAAAATACTACCGCCGCCGCCACCACTGCCGCCGCGGCAACGGCGGAAGCTTCTCCCTCTTTCATATCTCCGACCTCATCACCTTCAGTGCCCTCATCTCCTCCTTGGCCTCCGGTGATACTCAGCCCATGCGCCGCCTGCAAGATCCTCCGCCGCCGTTGCGTGGAGAAATGCGTGTTGGCACCTTACTTCCCGCCGACGGAACCGCTCAAGTTCACCATTGCCCATCGGGTTTTTGGCGCTAGTAACATTATCAAGTTGCTGCAGGTAATAATTAATTATCTAAAGTCTTGCTTTTCTTCTGGAGTACTAAAGCAGAAAAATGTATCTTCTTTATTCGTCTTAGTTAACTATTTTTTTGTCGTTAATTTATTGCATCTATTGTCATAACTTGCATAGTTTACGTATAAAATTTAAATAAATGGTATAAAATTGTTAATTCTATATCATTATTTCTGCAGAATAGACTATTTTGACGAATAAGAGACTTGTGAAATGAGTTGTTTTTCACCGAAATATTTTGATTTATATTGTCACATGACTGGCACGTGAACCCTCAATTTTTGGCTGATTTTGTAATTTTTGATGTGAAAAATACTCAATTTGCTATGTATAGGTTCTTTTTCTTCGAACGTTAATTTTTACGGACCAATTTTGTCCCCAACTTATGGGCCAAATGTAGACAAGATTTTCACTTTTGGAGATATTATGGAAAATTCCATTAAACACATAATATTGAGACATATGGGTATGAAACTAGTTTTTGTGAGCTGGAAAGAAGTTAAAAAGGTAAAGGGAATAAGAAAAAAAAGGGAATAAAATTAACTTTATATTATTTCTCCATGAAGTGGGAGATCTTTCATGATCCACTAAACAAAGTCTTTTCTTTAGTCCTTATAGCTACCAATAAACAGAAAGAAAAAAAGAGGTTTTGTAGTTGATAAAGTTTCAAAATATATTTATTGGCTACAATTTCCCTAGCTTTCTTTTATGCAAATTGGAGTTTCATTAACTGATTTTCAAAGCTGAAATGGACAGGTGCAAGGTCAAATTGGAGTAGGCACCTAACTAAAATGACACTACTAGGGAAAAAAAGTAATGAAAAGTCAATAATAACAATTTTAAGAAGTTTAATAGTGAAAACAATTATATATTTGCTCACTATATTCACAATTATAACATATAGAAGTAATATTTTTTATTGTCAATGATCAGTGATCACAAATTATCGATAATTATAGCTTAAACCACTTGTTTCGGTCACTATATATTAGCTAATATTACAACAAAACAAAAGTTGTTTTTTCTAATGCTGAATATCATTAGTAATTACTCCCAATTACATTTATTATGTTTATGTGTGAATTTTTCTACTTAATTGTCTATCTTTATGGGACGGGGAGTAGTTACAAAAATAGAAGATACTGTCATTGGATATATATCAAAAATAAAAATTTCACTTATTTTTTTCATTTTCCCTTCCTCTTTACATGTTTATATATGTAAATTTAATTGAATTTAAAATTTTTAGTTCATTAAACTCTTACTACCCTGTATGTGATCCAAAACTATCTGGTCCTTCAAAAACATAACTTGTCCTTTGCATTAAAATTTCACAACTTTTATAAGGGATAATTACAAAAACTACCACTAAAATTTACCCCAGTCGTTACAAAATATCCTGGGCATCTTTCAAAATAACAAATACCCCTTGACATTCGTTTCCATTATAAAAATTGCAGGATTATTTATTAGGCAAATACAAACTTTAAGGAAATGTTTGTAACATGTTAAAGGAATTTGTAATTTTGAATGATAACTTTTTTTTTGTTGTTAGACTAAACTTCATGGGGGTAATTTTGTAATTTTGTTGTAATTCAAATCCAAAATATTAATTTCAGGAACTCCCAGAGGATCAAAGGGCAGATGCAGTGAACAGCATGGTTTATGAAGCAAACGCCAGGTTAAGGGATCCCGTCTACGGCTGTGCCGGCGCTATTTGTCAGCTTCAGAAACAAATAAATGAGCTCCAAGCTGAACTGGCTAAAGCACAAGCTGAAATATTGAACTTCCAATGCCAGAATGCCAATTTATTCGAGTTAATCAGCAAGCAGATGGCTGCTGCACAAAACAATAATGACCAAGAAATATTGCCATACTATGACAATTCATCTTTCTTCTTTGATGAAACCATTTTGGGTGTGGCTTGGGAACCCCTATGGACATGATCATACCTGATATATATACTTTGGAAAAAAAAAAAAGGATTTACCAATAAATAATGGTAGTAATTCAACTTTTAATTTGTATTCAGCTACTAATTAATTGGAGAGAGATTAAAATATGTTGGGATTACGGAAGAGAATTATATATAGTACTAATTAGGAAAGAGCATATTGTAGTTTCATGTATTTGAACTTTTCCAAAGGAAAAGAAAGGTCAAGGAGGAAAAGGCCAGCTATATACATCTCAAAGGTTGTCAAAGGGGTCACTTGGGAATTGATTAAGATTAATTCTTGTATGTGGCATCTTTTGGTGTGACCTAATTAATTAATGCATCTGATCAAGAGAATTCTTTGTTGTGTATGTGTGCGTGTTTTGTATAAATAGGGATAATTTCAAATACTATTCTTGAACTTTAGTCTAATGGGAAAAGCTTGTATGAGACGGTTTTATGGGCATTGTTTATGAAAGCGGATCCTACATGTAACTAATTCGGCCCAAACCCAAACTAATAAGAAAGACCTATGTTTTTGTCTTTATAGGATCCGTCTCATGAATCTAAGTCATAAAAAGTCTCACATAACATAAGACCATCTCTAGTCTAATTATGAAAAGAAAACATATATCTTTCAAAATTACAAATACTTCATTGATATTTGTTTACTTTACAAATTGTACACTCAAGAGGGGGTTTTCACTACAAAAACAATTTCCAATTTACTGGCATAAATGCTTGTCACTAAATTGTACACTTACATACAAAATGCTGATATAAAAAATATTATTTTTCCCCAAATATACCAAAGCAAATCGCCAACAACTTTTAAATTTACCGACGAGAAATATTGGAGGTATTATCAATGATTTTAGATTCTTTGATAAAGATATACGCACGACGATTTTACTCCGCACTTTATCTTAATTCTTACCTACGTATTATTTTGTACGTAAGTTGGTTTGTTCTTGTAGTATTCGTTAGGTAAATACAAAAATTATAATTTGAAAGATGACTTGAGTTTTTGTAAATAATTAAGCTAAACCTCATGGTAATCGTTGTAATTAACATCAGGTAATTGAAAGAGAGGTAGATCGAATGCAGTAAATTATTTATTTTAGTTTAATATTTATAATATTTTTCCTAAATCTCATGCATTAAGGTTTTGGGATATGGTCTCATTTGCTAGAAGATCGAGTTATACATCAGATCATCACTTTAATTTGAGAAGTATTGATTGAATAAATTCTTTCAGGATTCAGATTAATTTTCTATTCCATTTTATAGCATGTTTCACTTCATGTTTCATCATCCGGATTCGGATTATTTTTTTGTTCTATTTACCTAGCTAAAACGATTTTACCTACACCGTACATCTATTTTAATACTTATCTACAGATTTTTGTAGGTAAATTAGTTATTTCTTGTGGGGTGATATGCAATGTGATAAAATGGATTTAGACATGCTATTCATTGTTATACTTATAAGTAGGATGACACTGGAGTTGGTTTAACTATGAAATAATATCCCATAAATCCAAAGTGGGTCTTGAATTTTTATTTTCAAACTCGTCCTGTTTAATTTTATTTATTTTTTGGATTCATATTATATATTTTCATATTATCTAAAAAATAGAAACTTTAGTGATATTCTTTATATTTTCTGATATTTTTAAAATTATAAAATAGGTCCAGCTAGCAGGTCTAACTTATTGAATCTGAATATGAAACATATTGATGGCGAATCTTGGGTTTGGCCAAGCTCATCCATTGCCATCCTACTAGGATGAGTCCATCACATGAGCACAGCAATATTAGTTTAACGTCTTTTATGATTATTAATGGCGCATCTTCTTAGCTACTTTTTGTTTTTTGTTGAAAGCAATAATTTCCCATTTTTGGTCTTCACATTGTTTATTACCATCAAATTAATAAACATATATCACCATCAAATTAATTGCAATCCCCTTTATGTATATGGAGAAGCCCAACAAAAATGCAACTTTAATTTAGTTTCAGGGCGCTGTACATGTGTGAAATGAAAAACTTATGACGTATTTTTTTTTCCTAAGGACCCATAGCCGTTATGCTTTGACCAGGTTTTCGGGCGGTGGCGGACGTAGGAATTTACTGATTTGGGGTGGAACTATAGTTGTGAAAAATACAACACATTTATGAATAATTTTGAGGAGTCCGAATACTAAATTTTCCTTATAATAATTTTAATATTTTGAATTATACATAGTAAAAAATTGAAAATCTCCCCCCTTTTAAAAAAATTTCACTAGAAATCCTTTTTTTTAAAAAAATATTATAATTTATATGATTTTCTTATGCCCACCCCATATTTATTCATGGCTCATACAGTAATGCTGACAGACTCATTGTTAGGGGAAAAACTTGCTCGTGTTAGAAGCTACGGTTTATTGTTATGACAAAAGTCCTAATTTTTATTTCTCATATGTCATGAGATTTGTGATGGACAACAAAATTTTAACAAATACGAGATAACTAAACCCAATACATAAATTACAATTTTATTTTGGAAAATTAAAGGGAAGTAAGTGTAGGATGTATATATACGAACTAATATATTTCCTAAGTTTAGCAAATGTCCCATTTTTGTTAATCTAATTTATTAAGGAAAAAATAATTAAGAAAAAAATTAATAAACCATACATAACAAGCTTGAATTACTTTGATTAGTCTTAAGATGAAACACTCAATTTCTTTATGATTCCTAAAATTTTCACTAATCTAGATACGAAATAGTATAGATATGACAATATGGAAGCAGAGTGCCCCCAAACCATGAACTTTAGATATAAATTTATTAGCGAAAATAATATAAATTTTGGTCATCTAACATTGACTAATTTGAGAATTAGTCCTCTCAAAGTATTCTTCGTTAAATTTTGATCCAATATCTTTTAAAAATTTAGACATTTAGTCTCATTTTGACAGAAATTGTATAATATTCTTATCGAAATTGCCGACTTTGGCGAAGAGGTATAAACATGTCAAAAACTTGGGAAAATTGTCGTCTAAGTATTGAAATCTCCAAATTTTACGCGTCAATTTTAGTGACTTGACATGTCGATTTTTTGCACCAAATCACCAAAATTCCAAAATTCTTTGACATACATCAATGGCCCACTAACTCGGTCATCAATTCCGGTAAAAGTACACAATTTTAGTCAAAATCGGGCTAAATGTCCGAAATTTTCAAATATATTGGATCATAATTTAAAGATAACTACTTAAATGATTAAATCTTATTGGACCAAAAAGACTTTTTTGCCAATTTATTAAATTTTAAAGCTTGCTTCAATGACTAAAAATATCACTATACCTATTGTTCTTTTTGAGAAAATATACGTAGTCTCATCCCAAAATTAAATTTGTCGGCTCTGGTAGACATGCCTTTTGCTGGGATTTCAGTTGATCCCTTGTCTCCCTAGACTTGGTACAAATTAAAGGTGGCTATGGCTACAAATATTGTGGGCTTCATACCTTACACACACACAAAATATATAAACAAATTGTGGGGTTCATCCATTCAATTCACACTTTTATTTCAAAATCCAAAGTCTTATGTAATGTGTGAATCCATAATTTTGTATAAACCTTTGAGTTCATCATGTTAGCTGCGTTGTCCACTTAACTCAATCGATCGATAGTGTTTTCAAAGATCTGATTATTTAACTAAATCAGATTTTTTAGCTGGTTTCAATGAAAATAATTGTAATTGTTTTTCTCGTGTTAGTGCATTATATAGATGTCGGCAAGCCATATGAATCCTTGCCCCACTTTTTTTTGTTTCACATATATATACTACGTTAGTTAACTAAGTGACAAAATCATCGCTTAGTGCATGAAATATTTATGAAATCGCAAGTTCAAAGTCAGATGCAACCTAGTAAATAAAAATTTATTTGTCTTTACAATGGCCATTGTGCAACACAAAATAAGTGTAATCCATTATTCCAAGTATCTACAACTACAAGTCTACAACGATCAATTTCAGCCCGATCCGTGGATGTTAATTGGTTAGAGGATAGGACAAGGTCGGGCATGCATTTATGTAAACCTGGCATGAACGGAGCCTACTTTGACTCGGCTTGAACAACTTGATTCGAGTTGACTCGATACAATTTAGTTATAAATATGCGGTTCAAGTTGGGTTGGGCCAAGTGGTCTAATTGAATTTCGGGTTGAGTCGGCCCTATTTTTGCATTGGCCGGTTGACCCGGCCATTTGTCAGCATTATCTAGAACTAATAAAGAACTACGTACATAGTAAAATTAATAGTTTTGGAGCATTCTCAATGACTCTTTAAAGCTAATTAAGAGCATCTCTTGCAAAATAAAGAGTATTTTTAAAATTAGTTATATATTCTTGACATCTTCCAATACTCTCTTTGTATTTGACTCTTTATTTTCACTTTTCCCAATATTAACTTATTACACATGGGATTCGTAGTAATTTAAAATATTTTTCAAAATTTTTGTTATATATTTTTAAAACCTATCATCAATAAGGTCATTCAAATTGCAAGAAATCTATGCAATTAATTATACATAGTTGTTTTGATTCTCCAAATTTGGAGAGTTGAAACTCAATATCTAAATTTAAATAATAAAATAAAGAGTTTATTGGAGATAATTTTGGTGAATGGCTATTCGAGAATAAAGAACATTTTTCATTTGAAGAGTCTCTTGAGGATGTGCTCTTGTGCCCAGGGCCAGACAATAAAGCCGACTGAACCTTAAATTTGGAGGCCCGAGAAGGATCGGGCCTATTTGTCCTGGCATAACCTATTTGTCCTTGCATAACGAGAGGTCCATCTCGATTCGAACCAAAATATACTATATGGGCGAGACTAGGCCCTAGAAATATTGGTCCGAAGGAATTTCACCGCCCCTTGATTTAGCTTTGTAAACCAAATTCACCTAGCAGCGAGAAATTAATAGGCGTACGTAATTAAAGTATGATCAAGCAAACCACGATTATGCACATTAAATTTTGACTTTATACGGTTCAATTATATGTAACAAAATTAAAAAAGAAAAATTCCATATCCACCCCTTGATGATGCCAAAATATGCATACATCATGCATACAATAAGAACCAACTACCACTTCATAGCTTATAACCTTAGTACATAGTTAGTATTAATTCCTACATTAAGTTTGATTAGGTGTCTATTGGATTATGTCCTTGGATTATGCTAATTTTTCAATTAGCAGATAAGAGGGTCTGAAGAAACTACTTCGGGATTTGTACTCTATGGCTACGTCCTATACTCATTGACTTTAATAAATAATTTATTTTTTGCAATCATGACATACATATATATATATATAGTTAAACTCGAAGTTCTCGGAGGGAATGAATTCAGTGAAAATGTGGATTAGGGAGAGTATAAACTTTTTAGATTAGTGTGGACCTAAACCATGTAAATAATTTAATGTAATAAATTAATTAGGTGTTAGTTAGGTACGTTTGTATTATTTTGAACGCATATGATCAAATAATAAAGTGGTACATTGTATTTGATTGGTCCAAAAAGAACGCTCAAGATCTCTAACTTGACCCTCCATTTGCGCTTCTTCCTCGCACAAGACTACGGAGGATTCGGCATTAGCACTCCGACGATCAAGTTAGTAAAGGTTTATCAAAAGATGCATATAAGAAAAATATGGAAGAGCTGAATCTCCCTCCTTCTCAAATGAGGATGATCTTACCCCCTTTTATCCAGTCTCATAATTATTAGGTCTACCCTATTTTGTAGTTACTTTTCTGCAGGTCTACCTCACCTTTATGCTTTATGTCACATCAAGGTGTCCTTCACATTTAATGATTTCAAGGTCTTCCCGTTTCTGCAGGTCTACCTCACCTTTATGCTTTATGTCACATCAAGGTGTCCTTCACATTTAATGACTGTCAGGTCTTCCCATAAGAAGCGGTCATACCCCGAGATCGGGCTTACCCGGGGTAGGTCTTCCCATAGAAGCAGTCATACCCGAGTCGTCTTACCACAGGCAGTCTTCCCATAGAAAGAGGTCATACCCCGAGGTCGTGGCTTACCCGGGGTAGGTCTTCCCATAGAAGCGAGGTCATACCCCCGGAGTCGGGTCTTACCCGGAAGTAGGTCATACCGGAGGCAAGTCTTACCCTGCAGGGGCAGTCTTCCCATAGAAGCAGGTCATACCCCGGAGTCAGGTCTTACCCTGGAAGCAGGTCATACCCCGGAGGCAGGTCTTACCTGGGGCAGGTCTTCCCGTAGAAGCAGGTCATACCCCGGAGTCAGGTCTTACCCCGGAGCGGTCTTCCCATAGAAGCAGGTCATACCCCGAGGTCAGGTCTTACCCTGGGGTAGGTCTCCCAAACCAGGCCGAATCAACTACTCCCCCTACTCTCCTAGTTTGGGCCGATAGGTGCAAACTAGGGGAGTATCACAACTCTACCCCTCAGGGTTTAATAACTTTTACCCCAGCTCGAATTTCAAATTCACAGCTCGGGACCTAGGGTGACTAGAGCTCAGCTCTACCCCTCAGGGTTTAATAATTTTTACCCCAGCTCGAATTTCAAATTCACAGCTCGGGACCTAGGGTGACTAGAGCTCAGCTCTACCCCTCAGGGTTTAATAATTTTTACCCAGCTCGAATTTCAAATTCACAGCTCGGGACCTAAGGTAGCTAGAGATCAGCTCTACCCCTCAGGGTTTAATAATTTTTACCCCAGCTCGAATTTCAAATTCACAGCTCGGGACCTAAGGTAGCTAGAGATCAGCTCTACCCCTCAGGGTTTAATAATTTTTACCCCACTCGAATTTCAAATTCACAGCTCGGGACCTAAGGTAGCTAGAGCTCAGCTCTACCCCTCAGGGTTTTAATAAGACCCTCAGCATTATCCCGAGGGACCCGTGGTGGCTCGAGCTCAGATTTACCTCCCGGGGTTTGACTTGAGACCCAAAGGATTCATTCTCAGAACTATCCCAAGGGACCTAGGGTAGAGCTCAGCTCTCCCCCCAGGGTTTAACTTCGACCCTTAGGATTCATTCTCAGAACTATCCCCAGGGACCTAGGGCAGAGCTCTGCTCTTCCCCCAGGGTTTGACTTGAGACCCAAAGGATTCATTCTCAGAACTATCCCAAGGGACCTAGGGTAGAGCTCAGCTCTTCCCCCCAGGGTTTAACTTCGACCCTTTTAGGATTCATTGTCAGAACTATCCCAAGGGACCTAAGGTAGAGCTCAGCTCTTCCCCCAGGGTTTGACTTTCGACCCTTGGGTTCATTCAGAACTATCCCAAGGGACCTAGGGTGGATCGAGCTCAGCTCTTCCCCCAGGGTTTACTTTCGACCCTTGGGTTCATTCAGAACTATCCCAAGGGACCTAGGGTGGATCGAGCTCAGCTCTTCCCCCCAGGGTTTACTTTTGACCCTTGGGTTCATTCAGAACTATCCCAAGGGACCTAGGGTGGATCGAGCTCAGCTCTTCCCCCCAGGGTTTACTTTCGACCCTTGGGTTCATTCAGAACTATCCCAAGGGACCTAGGGTGGATCGAGCTCAGCTCTTCCCCCCAGGGTTTAATTTCGACCCTTGGGTTCATTCGAACTATCCCAAGGGACCTAGGGTGGATCGAGCTCGGCCTCTTTCCCCCGTGGTTTACTTTCGACCCTTGGGTTCATTCGAACTATCCCAAGGGACCTAGGGGGCAGAGCTCGCTCTTCCCCAGGGTTTGACTTGAGACCCAAAGGATTCATTCTCAGAACTATCCCAAGGGACCTAGGGTAGAGCTCAGCTCTTCCCCCCAGGGTTTAACTTCGACCCTTTTAGGATTCATTGTCAGAACTATCCCAAGGGACCTAAGGTAGGAGCTCAGCTCGACTACTCAGGGTTTGATAGTTCTGAACCATTTACAACCCTTCGCTGAAGTTGGAATTTTCAGTTGACGTCATCCAAAAGTCGATCGAGCAACTCTCCAAAAGTACCATCTCACGTGTGAATTTGGTTTGATTTAATTAAATCGGTTTCACAGATAAGGATTAATTCTAATAAACCTTATTTATTCATTGGCTATTCATTTCGTTATTTATTGATTGAAAAAGAATTCTAGTATTTCTTCCACAAGTTGCGGTTTGAGATCTTCCCCATTTCGCTAGTACTCATTGACCGAATCACATTGTTCACAAAAATAAATATGGGATTAAAAGGTGCTCTAGCTCTCTACACCAAAAGATTGTATCAATGTGTAAAATCTCATTTTTTTGACAAAACAACTACAAGAAATTACCAAGCTAAGCAACCAAATAATAAAGACAAATTTTGGAGTCTCCTCAAATGTTGAAATCATCCAATACCCGTAATCCAATATTAACATCTAAGCTAAAGTAGCGTCAACACAAAAGGAAAAAAACAAGTAGTCCAGAATCGAATTTTGTTCTTTCTCAAGACGGAATGAAAAAGACAAACAAATATAGGGGATTAAAAAAGTTAATTGTAATATCCGCCTTTGCACCTAAGATTCCGAGTGAGAAAATCCAAAGAAATTGCATTTAATAATACATCATTATCAACATCACTCCATCTTTCCGGCCAATTCCTTGATTTTATTTTTAAAACAAAATACTTTAGACAAATTCTTGGATTTTGAATTAACAAAAAAAAACCATCATTATGAACAAACATTTAAAATTCGTATCCTAAAAAATCATTAAAAATGTAGATAAGAATGAAAAATTGAAAATCCTTACGCTTTTCACTGTGCAATACGGCTCGTGAGCGAGACCAGGGCCCACCGTTTCCAAACGTCGTTCCCGGTTTTTCGGTCGGAGGTTTCCTTCCTTTTTTTCGTCTCGATTCTCGCTTTCTTCTTCTCACGAGGATGATGACAGAGATAGAGCCGGAGGAAACGATTTCTTCTTTTCCTTCGCCGAGAGAATGAACCCGCCGATTTAACCTCTCCTCGTTGTTGGCTATTCCCGCGCTTTTGCTCCAAATGAAGCATATCCTTCTTTGCTCTTCGAGGATCTAAAAGGTGTGCAAGGATTATGAAGGATGCGGAACAATTTCCTTTGTCATCCATTAAAAATTAGCGGTAAAACAACATATACTTCTGTCTTCACCCTTCTTTTGATTCTACATTTACACGGATAATTAATTTTCTCACGTCTTAAACTCAAATGTTCCCACAGACGGGCGCCACTTGATTGGTCCCAAAAAGAATCGCTCAAGATCTCTAACTTGACCCTCCGCCGCCTTCCTCGCACAAGACTACGGAGGATTAAGATTAGCACTCCGACGATCAAGTTAGTAAAGGTTTATCAAAAGATGCATATAAGAAAAATATGGAAGAGTGAATCTCCGGATCTCCTCTATGAGGATGATCTTACCCCCTTTTATCAAGTCTCATAATTATTAGGTCTACCTATTTTTGTAGTTACTTTTTTTCGCAGTCTACCTCACCTTTATGCTTTATGTCACATCAAGGTGTCCTTCACATTTATTTTTTTTTTTTTTTTTTTTGATAACTCGCCTTCCAGGCTTACGTCGACTATGCCGAGGACAACGACTCCCGCTCCTCATTGCCGCCAAGGTAAACCGCGGATGTGCACGCACCGACCGGTTGTTCGACGGTCCGTGGCGACGTACAACCGATCCTCCTGGTAAAGAGAACAATTATGTTCGACCCCCAATCTACTAATAACGATCTCTCCCGAATCGAACCCACACGAATGCTATTCAAGATGAGTTCCCACCAAATCTTCACTACCGCATATGCCCCGGGAGCAATTTGATGGAGAAAATATATGAACATCGACCTCCACCCCACAAACAATTTGATGGAGCAGGATTTGAACCCTCGACTCCATCCCACAATTGCTTGTGGTGGCGGAAAGTGGGCTAAGCCACCGGTTGTCCTTCACATTTAATGATCACGGTCTTCCTCTGTTTTCGCAGTCTACCTCACCTTTATGCTTTATGTCACATCAAGGTGTCCTTTGTTTGATACATGTTTTTATCTTAATTTTGATGATTTTATTTTATCACCAAAACAATGTTTTTAAAGGTTGTCCAAATACTCCTAAATGATTAAAATGATTTAGGAGTATTTTCTCAAAGTTTATTTTCGTCTAAATTGGACAAACGCTTTTAATGATTTTACGTTATTGGGTTTTCATTCTCAAACGATGTTTCTAAATGTTGTCCTAATACTCCGATCGGTTTAAAATGTTTTTACTAAATTTTTGGAGTATTTCTTGAGTTTTATTTTCGACAAAAATTGGACAATATTTCGTCTCGTGGTCGGCCGGTCGCCCATAGGGCAACCCGCACTCAAGATGTTTTTAGAAACAGAAAATGAGACGGAAGAAAAAAAAAAGCAGGTCGACCGGCCGCTCAGGCCGTCGGTCCGGCCGTCGGCCGCCCAGTGGGTCGACCAGACTGCTTGTTAAGGTTTGAAACAGACTCTTCAATCCTTGATTTTGCAATGGGGGACCGGTCAAGGTATAGGTCGACCGGTCAAGACCCCCTTGACCGGCCGCCTGTGTTATTTTTTTGTGTATTTTTTCCAACGTCTATTTCGTGCGACACGGCACATATGTATGTATTGACAAAAAAAATATGACCGTTTGACAATGAGACACATTTCCTTAAATTGTGGGATTGATTTTAACAACTATATTCTTGATTTTAATTGTATTTTTCTATAGATTTTCAATCCCCAAGAGGAGCCTATGCTTGATCAATCATCTCCTATAAATAGAGGAAGTTTTGGAGCAACCAACACAACATTTGAGATACAATACAACAAGATACACTTCAAGCAAACACTTGGTCTTTCATGTTTATTATTCTTGTTGTAAATTGCCTAGCTTATCACTTTCACATCTTTGAGGTCTAGGCTATTCTTGATTACACTTTGCACTCTATTGTATTATCAATTATCGAGTTGTAATCTTGAATTTGTGGTCGTCATTCAAACACAAGATATCCTTGTGAGTGTTCTTGTGGTAAGAACACACTTGGGTGAACTAGGTGTTAGGTGTAAGAAGATTGTGGTAATCTTCTTGTTGAGGTGTTGAAGAGTGTGGTGCTCTTCAAGGGTGAAGATTGTGGTAATCTTCACAAGGTGCCGTTTGGAGATTGTGGTAATCTTCAAGTGAGATTGTGGTAATCTCAAAGGTGGTGTTGAAGAAGAGTGTGGTGCTCTTCAAGGTGTTGTAAGTTGAATTTTATTAATTGTGGTAATTAATAAAATTCTTTTTCTTTCGAAATCCATCCCGGATATCTTGGGGTGGTAGAGGATTAGGCCCTAGGTGGGTTGAACCTCTTTAAATCGCGTGTGTTGTTTACATTCCGCACCTTCATTATTTTGTTTGAGCATTCGGTTTAAAAAGAGGGCGAAATCGAAAAGATGGAGATAATCTATTCACCCCCTCTAGATTATCGTAGCGCTTGGACTTACAAGTGGTATCGAGCCAAACTCTTTGGCAAGCTCGTTTCACATCGCGAGTGAAGAGAAACGATCGTCGGCTACTGAACGAAGCTCAACTTTACGGCACCTCCACCACCAAGCCACCTCGGTTTAATTCCAAAAATTTTATAGTTTGGAAAGAAAGAATGGAATGCTATTTACAAAGTTGCGGGTTCGATATTTGGAACACCGTCATCAATGGAGAATTCACTCGAAGAAGAATACACCACACACCTCTAAAGGCTTCAAAGAGCTCAATGATGAAGAGAAGAGAATCATCTCCTTAAATGGTAAAGCTCTTAATATCTTACATTGTTCACTTACCACTTTGGAATTTGATCATGTTGTAGGTATTCGATCGGCACATGAAGTATGGCAAAAATTAGAAGCCATCTATGGAGTATTTGCAAATGAAAGAAGTCAAACAAAAGCATCTACTTCTCAAGATCATACAAGCTCAAATCTAAGGAATAACCTCTCCTACAACTTCCAATTATGAAGAAGTTGAATATTGTTTTATGGGCATCAATGAAGAAAATGAGGTATGTCTTAAGCCCTCTACTTCTTATGATATTGTCATTCAAAATGATTATAGTGATTTACAAAATGATTATGATGAACTTCAAAATGAATTCCAAAGCTTACTTGTTAAATACAAAAATTTGAAAAAGGAATTCAATATTTTGAAAAATGATAAGGATAGTTTGTTTACTTCCTATGAATCACTATCATGTGCTCACACCACCACTCTTGACAAGGTTAGAAACCTTGAGAAAGAAAATAGTACTCTTGTTGAGGATATAAATTGCTTGAAAAATGATTTATCTAAATCCAACTTGAGTGCCGATAGAATGACCAATATTATTGATTGTTGTGATAATTCGAAACTAGAACTTGATCATAAGCCTAAGGGTGTCAATCACATGAAAAAGAATCAAGTCTCTAAGCACGTTGGTCATTATGCTCCTAGAATTATTACATGCTTTTATTGCAAAGAAAAGGGTCATACGGTAAATACTTGTCGGGCTAGAAATAGCTCTAATTATTGTTGGAGACCTAAAAGTCTCAAAGCTAATCCTAAAGGACCCAAACACATGAGGGTACCACAAAACAATGTCATATTAGGTACCCGGCGAAATAATGATCGAAGAAAATTTATACCGCCACGAAGACATCAAATGACCGTTTCATTTGATCAAAGAAGGAGAAACTATTTTCGACAAAGCCAATTTCCAAGAAGAGGATATAATCAAAAATGGGAAGAACACAATCCTTGGAAATGGCAAAGACATCATCAACAAGATGATTTTCAAAGAAGAAGAGACCATCAACAATTGGAAGGTAACCAACCTTGGAAATGGAGTAACCAAAGAAGTCATCATCAACAAAGTGACTTCTCAAGGGGAAGATATCATCAAGAATGGGAAAGGCACAACCCATGGAAATGGCGTAATTGGTAACCCGTATCTCCCTATTTAAATATGCATTTTATTTTGTTATGCATGCTTTTATTTGTGTCTTAATTGCAAAATGATTTTTCAAGTATTTATTTTTAGGTCTCTTATATATTTATGAGTTTCAATTTTTTTAAAGAGACCTTGCATGTTTTCATTAGACTTATGTGGCTTATTATCTCTTATGAAATCTTATAGCATAAGCTCTTTTTTATCTCATATTATTTGCCTACACTTGAATCTTCTATGTTATCTAAGAATTGTGTAGGATACATATTTCATACTCATTGGCTATTACGTCATCAAGTTTCTTAAACCATCGAGGTATGTCTACTCGTATCTTTCCTTAAAACTCGATTTTATGCTTATGCACATATCTTTCAAGATATTTCATTTTGACCCCTTAAGTGCCCCTAATTGATCTTGCAAATATTTTCTCTTAAAAGGCACTACGTGTTTAGTCTCGTTTTTATCGTTTATATGTTTTTCCAAAACCCATATTTGTTGGATTTAGTCCAAACTTATATTTTTGCAAAGTTTTAAAACTTTTGGGGTGAAAAATCGAATTTTGGAAAACTACGGGAGAAAGAAAAATCACCTGGGGACGGTCATAGCATAGCGGCGAGTCGGCCGCTCGCACCTCGACCGGTCGCACCCCACCTCGACCGGTCGCCCAGGTTAATTTTTGCACTTTAAAACACTCTGTCTTCAGTTCGTGAAACAGACTCAAAAATCCCCCAAAACCCTTGTTCAGCGATTTTTCCCTTTTTTCTTCAAAATCTTCATTTCTTCATCATTTTTCACGATTCTTTTGCTAATCTTCTCTTTTTCACAAGAATCTTACATATATATGGCTCCTCCAAAGAATTCCACGGTCGAAATCCCATCTCCAAGCGTAGAAGGGGGAGAGAGGGTTCGTCAAGAAATCGGCAAGAGGAAGCCGAACAAAGGATATTCGAGCCGCTCAAAGAAACGTGGCTCAAGAAGGTGATGATGTTCAAAATCCCATTCTCTCTCGGGCCCAAATTACCGAGCCACGGAACGATTTCGCTCCAAAATTGCCGTTGGGCGAAAGGTAAAAATCCTTTGTTACTCAAGCCCCTAATTCCCACAATGTTCTTAATTTTATTCATAAATATGCGGAATGGTATTATGAGGACTCGGGAATGGGAGGAAAGTCGATTGCTCGGACTAAAATGTGTCGTTTTAGTTCTTTTACGAATGAGTATCCTACGATTAGAGGATTTTTTGAGGAGCAAGGTTGGATGTACTTATGGGAACATGCTTATGTGTTGTATGATGATGATATTATCCAACTCTTTTATGCCAATTTGTGGGTCGAATATGATAATGATAGAAAGCCGATTGCCGTTAATTCGCTTATAAAGGGTCGTCATTTTAGATGGACTCCCAATGATATTTGCCGGCTTTTACATGTTAGAGAAGGTGGTTGGGATTATTTCTCTTGTGGGACTTGGAATGATGAAATGTTGGGGGTGTCGATGAAAGAAGTCAAGACGTATTTGGGAGTATGGCCTAAGTATTCTTTGTTGGCAATGACACTTGAGCATCGCATTTTATCGGTCATTGTTGCATATTGCATTTGTGGTAAGTCGGGAAAGATGCCTAGCAATATGGATTACTTTTTGACTTATAAGATTGCTAGGAGAGGAACCACTTAACTTTGGTGCCATTCTTATTCAATGTCTTATTGAGTCCATTACTCGAGGTAATAAGAAGTTGGTCATGGGAAATTGGATTTGTAAACTTCTTATTCAATCGGGACTTCCTTCGTCGGAGTTTAACTCGGAAGTTTTTCAAAATGACTTCGACATTGATAATATCACCCAAATAGTCACGATGCGCAAGAATATGGACATCCGACCAACCAAAATGGCGAGAGGAAGAGGTCAAGAGTCCCCGATCCTAATGACATTTTTGATGACGCCGGGGCCGCAAGATTGGTGGAAGAAGGCGAACCGAGCAATCCGGAGGGTAATACCGGTGCTCAACCGCTAGGAGGTATACTCAAGCCGAATTTGATGAGATGAGGGCTTTTCATGAGACGAGGTATGAGGCTTTGGAGCAAAAGACCTCTAAAATGCAAAAGTCTATCGGCAAGTTAAAGAAATTCATCAAGGACTTTATTCCAGGATCTTGCTTCTCCCGGATGAGGAATGATGTTACCCACCCCCCTTTCTTTCTAGCATTTTCATTAATGATGTTTTGTATTTTGATGAATTTTTGTAAAACTCATTTGTACTAATGATATTTGCTTGTTTTTTTTTTTTCTTAAAAGGGTTAATATTGCAAGTTGATAATGACTTGTGGATGATCATAATTTTTGATGGAGTATTTGACGGTAAAAATACTCTAAAGCATTGTTTGATAATTGGTATGAAGTACTTGATGGTAAAAGTGCTTCCTTTATTGCTTTGTTATGCTTAGTTGAATATTTTGGGACTTTTGATACATGTATTGTTGAAAGCATGACTTATTACTTGATGGTTGCTCTAATTTTTGGCATTTGTAATGCCTTGATCATTCTTAGCTTATCTCAATTGGGTTGAACCCTTGAGAATCTACTTTGAGCTTCTTAATTGATGAACAAATTATTGCATATGGTGCATATGATTTTTTGTGCTTTGAATGAGGTTGATTGATGATATGAAAATTTTTTGGCTTGAACCATTTACAAAGGTTATATACAACCTCTTATATTTTTTCACGCACATAAGGTGTTTGTTAAAATGTCGCAATGAAAATTTCAACTTCTACATGATTCTCTCGCTTCCACAAAACTTCAATATTCATTGAGATCATGTTTTGAGAAACAAAACGAGCGTATGAACTCATCATGATACATTTCTCCCATTTTCCTTGGTTTTTAAGCCTACATTGCTAAATGGTTAATAAACCATTTCTTTAGCGCACTTTGATATACTTCTATGATGTGTTCACCATCCTAACATTCTTTTGATGATTCCAAAGGGGAGAAAAACGGGATATTGGCTCGCTAGCTCAAAGAAGCTAATAAAAGCTTGTCATAAAAGCTATAAGCTATGGCTCATAAAAGCCATAAGTTGTGATTTATTTTTAGTCCAATTGTTGCTTGATGGACTTATATTATTATTTAATGTTGTTTTGTGACAGGGGAGCTTATAAGCTCTTGAACAAATTGTAAAAGCTAAAGCTTTTAGCTTATGGATTATTGCTCTTACATTATTCTTGATGTGCTTATGGATAGGGGAGCTTGTGCTTATTATTGAAAATATTTACTCCTACTTGGTTGCTTTAATATTTTTGGAAATTTTAGTTGCTTCCAAACGGTCAAATGTTTTTACCGGAAAATCATTTCTAAAATTGCTCTCTTAGTTTGTGTAAAAATTGTTTTGGTTTGTAATCATCAAAAAGGGGAGATTGTTTGATACATGTTTTTATCTTAATTTTGATGATTTTATTTTATCACCAAAACAATGTTTTTAAAGTTGTCCAAATACTCCTAAATGATTAAAATGATTTCGGAGTATTTTCTCAAAGTTTATTTTCGTCTAAATTGGACAAACGCTTTTAATGATTTTACGTTATTGGGTTTTCATTCTCAAACGATGTTTCTAAATGTTGTCCTATACTTCCGATCGGTTTAAAATGTTTTTACTAAATTTTCGGAGTATTTCTTGAGTTTTATTTTCGACAAAAATTGGACAATATTTCGTCTCGTGGTCGATGGCCGCCCTATAGGGCAACCGTGCACTGAAGATGTTTTTAGAAACGAGAAAATGAGACGGAAGAAAAAAAAAAAAACGAAAGCAGGTCGGCCGGCCGCATCAAGGGGCGTCGGCAGTCGGTCGGCCGTCGGCCGCCTGTCGGGTCGACCGGTACCGCTTGTTAAGGTTTGAAACAGACTCTTCAATCCTTGATTTTGCAATGAGGGGACGGTCAAGGTATAGGTCGCCGGTCAAGACCCTTGACCGTCGCCCTGTGTTATTTTTTTTGTATTTTTTTCCAACGTCTATTTCGTGCGACCGGTCGCCTCTATGTATCGACAAAAAAATATGACCGTTTTGACGTGACACATTTCCTTAAATTGTGGGATTGATTTCTAAATGCTATATTCTTGATTTTAATTGTATTTTTCTATAGATTTTCAATCCCAAAGAGGAGCCTATGCTTGATCAATCATCTCCTATAAATAGAGGAAGTTTTGGAGCAACCAACACAACATTTGAGATACAATACAACAAGATACACTTCAAGCAAACACTTGGTCTTTCATATTTATTATTCTTGTTGTAAATTGCCTAGCTTATCACTTTCACATCTTTGAAGTCTAGGCTATTCTTGATTACACTTTGCACTCTATTGTATTATCAATTATCGAGTTGTAATCTTGAATTTGTGGTCGTCATTCAAACACAAGATATCCTTGTGAGTGTTCTTGTGGTAAGAACACACTTGGGTGAACTAGGTGTTAGGTGTAAGAAGATTGTGGTAATCTTCTTTATTGAGGTGTTGAAGAGTGTGGTGCTCTTGAGGGTGAAGATTGTGGTAATCTTCACAAGGTGCCGCTTTGGAGATTGTGGTAATCTTCAAGTGAGATTGTGGTAATCTCAAAGGTGGTGTTGAAGAAGAGTGTGGTGCTCTTCAAGGTGTTGTAAGTTGAATTTGTATTAATTGTGGTAATTAATAAAATTCTTTTTCTTTTCGAAATCCATCCAGGATATCTTTGGGGTGGTAGAGGATTAGGCCCTAGGTGGGTTGAACCTCTTTAAATCGGCGTGTGTTGTTTACATTCCGCATCTTCTTTTGATACATGTTTTTATCTTAATTTTGATGATTTTATTTTATCACCAAAACAATGTTTTTAAAGGTTGTCCAAATATTCCTAAATGATTTAAAATGATTTTAATATTTTAGGAGTATTTTCTCAAAGTTTATTTTCGTCTAAATTGGACAACGCTTTTAATGATTTTACGTTGTTGAGTTTTCACTCTCAAAAGATGTTTCTAAATGTTGTCCTAATACTTCCGATCGGTTTAAAATGTTTTTACTAAATTTTCGGAGTATTTCTTGAGTTTTATTTTCACTAAAATTGGACAATATTTGTCTCGTGGTCGGACCGGCCGCCCTATAGGGCAACCCGTACTGAAGATGATTTTAGAAACAGAAAATGAGACGGAAAGAAAAACAAGCAGTCGGCCGGCCGCTCAGGCGTCGGCCGATCGGTCGTCGCCGGCCGCCCGGCCGACGGTACCTACAAGTGTGCCAAAGCGAGCGTTTAATCCTTGCAAAATCCATGAGGGGGACCGGTTGGGGTGATGGTCGGCCGGTCGAGGTAGTAGGCGTCGGCCGGCCGCCCGTGTTATTTTCTTTGTGTATTTTTTCCAACGTCTATTTCGTGCGCGACACGTGCCTCTATGTATTGATGAAAAAAATATGACCGTTTTGTGACACATTTCCTTAAATTGTGGGATTGATTTCTATGACTATTTTCTTGATTTTAATTGTATTTTTTTGTAGATTTTCAATCCCCAGAGGAGCCTATGCTTGATCAATCATCTCCTATATATATAGAGGAAGTTTTGGAGCAACCAATACAACAATTGAGATACAACACAACAAGATAAACTTCAAGCAAACACTTGGTCTTTCATAGTCATTATTCTTGTTGTAAAATTGCCTAGCTTATCACTTTCATCTTTGAGGTCTAGGCTATTCTTGATTACACTTGCACTCTATTGTATTATCAATTATCGAGTTGTAATCTTGAATTTGTGGTCGTCATTCAAACACAAGATATCCTTGTGAGTGTTCTTGTGGTAAGAACACACTTGGGTGAACTAGGTGTTAGGTGTAAGAAGATTGTGGTAATCTTCTTGTTGAGGTGTTGAAGAGTGTGGTGCTCTTGAGGGTGAAGATTGTGGTAATCTTCACAAGGTGCCGCTTGGAGATTGTGGTAATCTTCAAAACGAGATTGTGGTAATCTCAAGGTGGTGTTGAAGAAGAGTGTGGTGCTCTTCAAGGTGTTGTAAGTTGAATTTGTATTAATTTTGGTAATTAATAAAATTCTTTTTCTTTTCAAATCCATCCCGGATATCTTTGGGGTGGTAGAGGATTAGGCCCAGGTGGGTTGAACCTCTTTAAATCGACGTGTGTTGTTTACATTCCGCACCTTCATTATTTTGTTTGAGCATTCGGTTTGAAAAAGAGGCGAAATCGAAAAGATGGAGATAATCTATTCACCCCCTCTAGATTATCGTAGCGCTTGGACTTACAAGTGGTATCGAGCCAAACTCTTTGGCAAGCTCGGTTCACATCGCGAGTGAAGAGAAACGATCAACAACGGCTACGAACGAAGCTCATCTATCCGGCACCTCCACCACCAAGCCACCACTATTTGATTCCAAGAATTTTAATTTTTGGAAAGAAAGAATGGAATGCTATCTACAAGGTTGCGGGTTCGACATTTGGAACACCGTCATTAATGGAGAATCCATTCCGACGAAAGATACACCATACACCTCAAAAGGCTTCAAAAGCTCAATGATGAAGAAAAGAAATTCATCTCCTTAAACGGTAAGGCTTTAAATATTTTATATTGTTCATTTACTAATTTAGAATATGAACATATCGTAGGAATAAAATCGGCACATGGAGTATGGCAAAAATTAGAAGCCATCTATGGAGTATTTGCAAATGAAAGGAGTCAAACAAAAGCATCTACTTCTCAAGATCATACAAGCTCAAATCTAAGGAATAAAGCCTCCTACAACTTCCAATTATGAAGAAGTTGAATATTGTTTTATGGGCATCAATGAAGAAAATGAGGTATGTCTTGAACCCTCTACTTCCTATGATATTGTCATTCAAAATGATTATAGTGATTTACAAAATGATTATGATGAACTTCAAGATGAATTCCAAAGCTTGCTTGTTAAGTACAAAAATTTGAAAAAGGAATTCAATATTTTGAAAAATGATAAGGATAGTTTATTTACTTCCTATGAATCACTATCATGTGCTCACACCACCACACTTGACAAGGTTAGAAACCTTGAAAAAAGAAAATAGTACTCTTGTTGAGAATATTGATTGCATGAAAAAGGATTTATTAAAATCCAACTTGAGTACCAATAAAATGTCCTATATTGTTGATATTCATAATTGTGATAAGGGACTTGATCATAAGCCTAATGTTGTTAATCATATGAAAAAGGATCAAGTCACTATGCATATTGGTCATTATGCTCCTAGAATTATTACTTGTTTTTATTGTGGCAAAAAGGGTCATACGGCTAATTCTTGTCGGGCTAGAAATAGCTCTAAATATTGTTGGAGACCTAAAAGTCTCAAAGCTAATCTTAAAGGACCCAAACATATGAGGGTACCACAAAAAAATGTGCTATTAGGTACCCGACAAAACAAAAATCGGAGAAAATTCATGCCACCAAGAAAACATCAAATGAACGTTTCATTTGATCAAAGAAGGAGGAACTACTCTCAACAAAGCCAATTTCCAAGAAGAGCGTATAATCAAAAATGGGAAGAACACAATCCTTGGAAATGGCAAAGACATCATCAACAAGATGACTTTCAAAGAAGAAGAAACCATCAACCATGGGAAGGTAACAAACCTTGGAAATGGAGTAATCAAGGAAATCATCATCAACAAAGTGACTTTCAAATGGGAAGATATCATCATCAACAATGGGAAAGACACAACCCATGGAAACGGCGAAATTGGTAAACCGTATCTCCCCATTTGTATATGCATTTTTTTTGCATACTTTTAATTGTGTCTTAATTGCTAAATGATTTTCAAGTATTTATTTTTAAAATAGGTCTCTTATATATTTATGTGTTTCAATTTTTTTTTTTAAAAAAAAAGAGACCTTGCATGATTTTCTAAAACTCTTGAGCATTTTATTAGACTTATGTGGCTTATTAAATCATCGAGGTATGTCTACTCGTATTTTTCTTTAAACTCGATTTTATGCTTATGCACATATTTTTCAAGATATTCCATTTTGACCACTTAAGTGCCCCAAATTAATTTTGCAATTTTTTTTTAAAAAAAAAAGGCACTACGTGTTTAGTCTCGATTTTATCGTTTATATGTTTTTCCCAAAACCCATATTTGTTGGATATAGTCCAAACTTATATTTTTGCAAAGTTTTAAAACTTTTGGGGTGAAAAATCGAATTTTGGAAAACTCTGGGAGAAAGAAAAATCACCTGGGACGGTCATAGCAAGGGCGACCGGTCGCCCTGCACCTCGGCCGTCGCCCAGGCCAATTTTTCTGGTTTTAAACTCTCTGTCCTCGTTTCAAAACAGACGCACCAATATTTTCTCAAACCCTTGTTCAACGATTTTTCCCCTTTTTCTTCAAAATCTTCATTTCTTCATCATTTTTCACGATTCTTGTTGCTAATCTTCTCTTTTTCACAAGAATCTTACATATATGGCTCCTCCAAAGAATTCCACCGGTCGAAATCCCATCTCCAAGCGTAGAAGGGGCGGAGAGGGTTCGTCAAGAAATCGGCAAGAGGAAGCGAACAAAGGATATTCGAGCCGCTCAAAGAAACGTGGCTCGAAGGTGATGATGTTCAAAATCCCATTCTCTCTCGGGCCCAAATTACCGAGCTACGCGGAACGATTTCGCTCCAAAATTGCCGTTGGGCGAAAGGTAAAAAATCCTTTGTTACTCAAGCCCCTAATTCCCACAATGTTCTTAATTTTATTCATAAATATGCGGAATGGTATTATGAGGACTCGGGAATGGGAGGAAAGTCGATTGCTCGGACTAAAATGTGTCGTTTTAGTTCTTTTACGAATGAGTATCCACGATTAGAGGATTTTTGAGGAGCAAGGTTGGATGTACTTATGGGAACATGCTTATGTGTTGTATGATGATGATATTATCCAACTCTTTTATGCCAATATGTGGGTCGAATATGATAATGATAGAAAGCCGATTGCCGTTAATTCGCTTATAAAGGGTCGTCATTTTAGATGGACTCCCAATGATATTTGCCGGCTTTTACATGTTAGAGAAGGTGGTTGGGATTACTTCTCTTGCGGGACTTGGAATGATGAAATGTTGGGGGTGTCGATGAAAGAAGTCAAGACGTATTTGGGAGTATGGCCTAAGTATTCTTTGTTGGCAATGACACTTGAGCATCGCATTTTATCGGTCATTGTCGCATATTGCATTTGTGGTAAGTCGGGAAAGATGCCTAGCAATATGGATTACTTTTTGACTTATAAGATTGCTAGGAGGAACAACTTAACTTTGGTGCCATACTTATTCAATGTCTTATCGAGTCCATTACTCGAGGTAATAAGAAGTTGGTCATGGGAAATTGGATTTGTAAACTTCTTATTCAATCGGGACTTCCTTCGTCGGAGTTTAACTCGGAAGTTTTTCAAAATGACTTCGACATTGATAATATCACCCAAATAGTCACGATGCGCAAGAATATGGACATCCGACCTACCAAAATGGCTAGAGGCAGAGGTCAAGAGTCCCCCGATCCTAATGACATCTTTGATGATGCCGGGGCCGCAAGATTGGTGGAAGAAGGCGAACCAAGCAATCCGGAGGGTAATACCGGTGCTCAACCGCCTAGGAGGTATACTCAAGCCGAATTTGATGAGATGAGGGCTTTTCATGAGACGAGGTATGAGGCTTTGGAGCAAAAGACCTCTAAAATGCAAAAAGTCTATCGGCAAGTTAAAGAAATTCATCAAGGACTTTATTCCGGATCTTGCTTCTCCTCGGATGAGGAATGATGTTACCCCACCCCTTTACTTTCTAGCATTTTCATTAATGATGTTTTGTATTTTGATGAATTTGTGTAAAACTCATTTGTACTAATGATATTTGCTTGTTTTTTTTTTCTTAAAAGGGTTAATATTGCAAGTTGATAATGACTTGTGGATGATCATGATGTTTGATGGAGTATTTGATGGTAAAAATACTCTAAAGCATTGTTTGATAAGTGGTATGAAGTACTTGATGGTAAAAGTGCTTCTTTTATTGCTTTGTTATGCTTAGTTGAATATGTTGGGACATTTGATATATGTATTGTTGAAAGCATGACTTATTACTTGATGGTTGCTCTAATTTTTGGCATTTGTAATGCCTTGATCATTCTTAGCTTATCTCAATTGGGTCGAACCCTTGAGAATCTACCTTGAGCTTCTTAATTGATGAACAAATTTTTGCATATGGTGCATATGATTTTTTTTAGCTTTGAAATGAGGTTGATTGATGATATGAAAATTTATTTTTTTGGCTTGAACCATTTACAAAGGTTATATACAACCTCTTCTATTTTTTTTTTCACGCACAAGGTGTTTGTTAAAATGTCGCAAATGAATATTTCAACTTCTACATGATTCTCTCGCTTCCACAAGTCTTCAATACTCATTGAGATCATGTTTTGGGGAACAAAACGAGCGTATGAACTCATCATGATACATTTCTCCCATTTTCCTTGGTTTTTAAGCCTAAATTGCTAAATGGTTGATAAACCATTTCTTTGGCGCACTTTGATGATGTTTCTATCATCCTAACATTCTTTTTGATGATTCCAAAGGGGGAGAAACAGGAATTTGGCTCGTTAGCTCAAAGAAGCTAATAAAAGCTTGTCATAAAAGCTATAAGCTATGGCTCATAAAAGCCATAAGTTGTGATTTATTTTTTGTCCAATTGTTGCTTGATGGACTTTTATTATTATTTAATGTTGTTTTGTGACAGGGGGAGCTTATAAGCTCTTGAACAAATTGTAAAAGCTAAAGCTTTTAGCTTATGGATTATTGCTCTTACTTTATTCTTGATGTGCTTGTGGATAGGGGGAGCTTGTGCTTATTATTGAAAATATTTACTCCCTACTTGGTTGCTTTAATATTTTTGGAAATTTTGGTTGCTTCCAAACGGTCAAATGTTTTTACCGGAAAATCATTTCTAAAATTGCTCTCTTAGTTTATGTAAAAATTGTTTTGGTTTGTAATCATCAAAAAGGGGGAGATTGTTTGATACATGTTTTTATCTTAATTTTGATGATTTTATTTTATCACCAAAACAATGTTTTTAAAGGTTGTCCAAATATTCCTAAATGATTTAAAATGATTTTAATATTTTAGGAGTATTTTCTCAAAGTTTATTTTCGTCTAAATTGGACAACGCTTTTAATGATTTTACGTTGTTGAGTTTTCACTCTCAAAAGATGTTTCTAAATGTTGTCCTAATACTCCGATCGGTTTAAAATGTTTTTACTAAATTTTGGAGTATTTCTTGAGTTTTATTTTCGACTAAAATTGGACAATATTTCGTCTCGTGTCGACCGGTCGCCCTATAGGGCAACCCGTGCACGAAGATGATTTTAGAAACAGAAAATGAGACGGAAAGAAAAACAAGCGGTCGGCCGTGCATCTGGCGTCGTCGGCCGGTCGATCGGCCGCTTCGGCGTCGACCGGTCGGTCGACCGGCCGCCCACGGTCGACCGGCACTCACGCAAGTGTGTTTCAAACAGAACGTTTAATCCTTGCAAAATCCATGAGGGGGACCGGTTGGGGTGATGGTCGGCCGGTCGAGGTAGGCGTCGGCCGTCGGCCGCCTGTGTTATTTTCTTTGTGTATTTTTCCAACGTCTATTTCTGCGACGGTCGTCGCTCTATGTATTGACAATGAGCAAAAATATGACCGTTTGACGACAGACACATTTCCTTAAATTGTGGGATTGATTTCTAACAGCTATTTTCTTGATTTTAATTGTATTTTTTTGTAGTTTTTCAATCCCCAAGAGGAGCCTATGCTTGATCAATCATCTCCTATATATAGAGGAAGTTTTGGAGCAACCAATACAACAATTGAGATACAACACAACAAGATAAACTTCAAGCAAACAAACACTTGGTCTTTCATAGTCATTATTCTTGTTGTAAAATTGCCTAGCTTATCACTTTCATCTTTGAGGTCTAGGCTATTCTTGATTACACTTGCACTCTATTGTATTATCAATTATCGAGTTGTAATCTTGAATTTGTGGTCGTCATTCAAACACAAGATATCCTTGTGAGTGTTTTGTGGTAAGAACACACTTGGGTGAACTAGGTGTTAGGTGTAAGAAGATTGTGGTAATCTTCTTGTTGAGGTGTTGAAGAGTGTGGTGCTCTTGAGGGTGAAGATTGTGGTAATCTTCACAAGGTGCCGTTGGAGATTGTGGTAATCTTCAAAAAGAGATTGTGGTAATCTCAAAGGTGGTGTTGAAGAGTGTGGTGCTCTTCAAGGTGTTGTAAGTTGAATTTGTATTAATTTTGGTAATTAATAAAATTCTTTTTCTTTCAAATCCATCCCGGATATCTTGGGGTGGTAGAGGATTAGGCCCTAGGTGGGTTGAACCTCTTTAAATCGGCGTGTGTTGTTTACATTCCGCACCTTCATTATTTTGTTTGAGCATTCGGTTTGAAAAAAGAGGCGAAATCGAAAAGATGGAGATAATCTATTCACCCCCTCTAGATTATCGTAGCGCTTGGACTTACACCTTCATTATTTTGTTTGAGCATTCGGTTTAAAAGAGGCGAAATCAAAAAGATGGAGATAATCTATTCACCCCCTCTAGATTATCGTAGCCGGACTTACATCCTTCACATTTAATGATCAGGTCTTCCCATAGAAGCGAGTCATACCCCGAGGTCGGGCGCTTACCTGGGGTAGGTCTTCCCATAAGCGGTCATACCCCTGAGTCGGTCTTACCCCAGGGGCAGTCTTCCCATAGAAGCAGGTCATACCCCGAGGTCGGGCTTACCGGGGTAGGTCTTCCCATAGAAGCGAGTCATACCCGAGTCAGGTCTTACCCCGGAAGGCAGGTCATACCCGGGCAGTGTCTTACCCTGGGGCGAGTCTTCCCATAGAAGCAGGTCATCCCCGGAGCCAGTGTCTTACCCCCGAAGCAGGTCATACTGGAGAGACAGTCTTACCTGGGGCGGGTCTTCCCATAGAAGGAGGTCATACCCGAGGTCGGTCTTACCCGGAGGCGGTCTTCCCATGAAGCGGTCATACCCCGAGGGTCGAGGTCTTACCCTACAGGGTAGGTCTCCCAAACCAGGCCGAATCAGTATTATTTTGTACCCTGTAAATCTCCTTTCAAGTTTCAACACACATAATATAGTGAATTTTTCAGAAAATTAAGAGGTTGAAAAAAAATATTATGATTTTGAAGGTTTACAACATTAAAATATATATTTAAATATATAATACAAGTAACAAAAATCAGACAATATTCTGATTTTGCACTTTATAGTATAATTAACCAACTAGACATTCATATATATATGGATAGATGTAGCTAGATAAATTTCTCGACTAAAATACACAAAATCCTCTAGTTCAAATTGTATTTTCTTTTATTACTAATACACGCCAAATATCATCGATACACTTAACATTTGCCACACTTGGAATATGAAATGATAAACAATTTAAAATAGAAGACTGATGAGCAGCAACTATAAGGGCAAGGAATATTAATTAATGGCACCATTACTTAAGTTTTGTTAAGATATTCCACTATAAATATTTCTACCCTTATTAAGAAAGATATATAATAAAGTCTTGAGTTATTCTGGAGATGGAATCAATGGGAACAAGAAGACTAGAATTTGATCGAATGGAAAGCCTGATATACATATTAATTTGGAAGTGAATACAACCACACTTCCACATGCAACTTTTTTAAATAAATTGCATGGTTTTCTAACGTAATGATAGCCCATCAAACAATGCATGGCTTTTGTTATTTTGCGGCTCACTTTCAACGTCCACTAACTCAACTCACTCTTTTAGTGTTGACTTTCACGAATTTCCTATTCTTCTTTTTCCACTATATTGGATAGGCAGCGTGTGTATAATTATGACGTTATCTTTTATGCATACGTAGTATTCATCAAGATCATAGTTATTGTTACCTAATGAGACTACATAATATTTAATTTGGGGCAGCAATGTTCTTTCAACATGTTAATGTGATTTTCTTAGCATAAAACAAACCCAAGAGTTAATGAATAATGATTTAGAAAACGAAAAAAGAAAATTGAAGCTATTTTATCAGTTTTGTGGGTCATTTATAAATGATCATGTAAAAAGGTTAACATAGACTTGCGCGTTTATTTAAATTCACGTGTAATTAATTATAAATTGCGGCGATATTGAAATGAAGTTTAATATTCGTAATATGGAGAATCATATCATATATTATTTTAAACAAAAAACGACTCACAATCCACTAAATAGTGGGTTTTTTTTTGGTTGACTTTTGAGACCAACGCGGAAACTGAAAAGAAAATTTGGAGGTTTGCCCAAAAGAATCAACTTGGAGCTAAGTCTTAAGACCAAAAATTCCTTTCCTGCAGGTCCAAGTTTTGTGTTTTTTTTTTTTTTTTCTAATTATAGCCAATGGCCCAATGATTTAATATTATTTTGAAGGCTGTTATTGTTTCCCCGTTTCCCCACTGTGATAGAGCTCCCTTAGACAGTTGACTCTACCTTTTGGATAAATGCATGAGTTATTAAAACATAAAAAGGCAAAACTCAAAAGGTCTTTACATTTTAGTAGTTAATACATGACAAGTTACGGGGATAAAAGTCTTGTTCTTTTTCCCTATATTCTTAGTTTCTTCCCCCTTTTTTATAATAAAACATGTTTTCAGGCAAAGTCGGACTATTCCTAGTACATCGTCTTTGCCTTTTAGTAACATTTGAATGCAATCACAACCGACAACCACCTAAAAGTAGATATTCGGAAATACATTACAACATTGAAGATCCTAACTCTCCTCACACATAATAAATCGGAGCATCGAAAATTATGCCATCATCCAATCACAACCATCCATTTAATCAAACAGTTCAACAGAATTCCAACAGTGCCCATGGTGTTAACTTCATTTTGTGTCCTCATTACACTGAATATATTGATTGATCTGGATTTTAATTCAATATCAAGTGAAAGCAGGAGTGGCAATTCGCGTCATCGGATCATGTTTATATTCAGCTTTAGGTCAATTTCAAGTAAAATATAAGATAGCTATGTTTTAAGACAAACGGTAACATCATGTCAGATTCTCATTATAGTCATGTCCGTGTTTGTGTTTGAATGTCTCTCAGTAACTTCTGGACCATGTACAAAAAACACAAATTGTTCCAAAATAGGACCAGTAAACACATGCCTTAGCAGTGAATTCGAGTTCAAGAGATAGAATCTCATAACAACGAATCTTAAAACATATCAAAAAAAGTGACCAAAAGAGAACTTTCGACGAATAGAAATATAAGCATGAACTACTAATGTATCTCGAAAACATCACAAAATTTTTCTCCTGCAGGCAATTTCACATTACAAAGAAAAATATCAGAGCTGGCTATATCTATTTCTGCACAAGGGGCTCACCAGTTTCCTCGTTTTTGTCCATAGCCTTTCTTGCAAGCTCGTAGCCCGCAAAATTCATGGCGCCTAATGGAGCGATCCAGAAGAAACGGGGCACGGCTCCTTTAAATAATCCGAGAGGCCCTTCACGACGCAGAATGGAGAACGCTACCATTGATAACGTCACTGGGCGTCCCTGTGGGGCCGTCATCGTTCTTGTCTTTATTACATCAAACGGTGTTGTTAAGACAGCCGCTAGCCCACCAGATAAAGCCCCAACAGCAATAGTTTCCCAAGGCTCTAGCTCTCGTCCTAGAAGCTTCTGAGTAGCCTGACATAATATAGTGCAAGTGGGAATCAGATAGATGTAATTAAACAGAAATGAATAAAATCGGGGTGGGATCAGTTATGTTCGTCATTTCATCCATGAATTTCAATCCATCAAGAGATGGCAATGGAAGTTAATCAAAAATAATAGGGATAATTACGAATACTACCCTTGAGGTTTAGTCTAATTACAAAAAACCTAGTTACCTATCAAAATTACAAAATACCCCCTTGACATATGTTTCTATGTTACAAATTACACCTATTGACCTATTGAGGGGGTTGATTTATAAAACAAAGGGATATTTACCAAAAAATAACCCAGATGTTTCAAAATCAAAAAGACCTCCTCAAGTTTGATTATATTTGAAATTTAAGGGGGTAAATGTAACATTTCTATAAATATCAGGGGGTTTTGAAATATTTTTTGTTTATAAAAGGGAAACAATATAAGACGGAATCAAACCTCAAGGGGTTTTTTTCAATTTTCAAAAACCTCTGGATTTTTTTGTAACTAGCCCGAACCTCAGGGTCTTTTTGTAATTAAACCTAAAAACCTTGATTGGGTATTTGTAATACTTTAAGGGGTTATTGGTAACTTTACAAGATAAGTGAAGTTTTTGTGTAATTAGAAAAACCTTAGGTGTAGTTTTGTAATTATCCCAAATTATTATTATTGTTTTGTTATGCGGATGGTCCAGAAACCCAATAATCAGACATTCGTTCATGATGCTACATTGTTCGAATCTTCTGAAACTGTTGTGTAAATATGCAGGGCCTCCTTAAAATTGAACACAAATTCTGCCTTATCAAACTAAGATTCCAGGCCAGCTTTACCTAAATCTGCAACCCATTTTTGCGGTCAAATCACCAACACGCAGACATTAATTAACTCTTATCATCACTTAAACACGGTCATAGCCTAATCTTGTTTTGCCAAATTTGATCAATCGGCCTAAAAGTGAAAAGATTAGGGTACCACTAATTTAACCATATTCTCCCTATTACCACTCTTCTTTAGGCCATAATGTCTAAAGTTTATATGCTATCACGTCTTGTAACAATTCACAAAAATACCAAATTTCGAACACTCAGATCAAGAAATCCTTTGGCAGCCACTCAGACTGTAACTGAAAACTGTATCTCTAATCCAGGCAGAAAAATCCTTATGATTCTGACAAGACCCATTTTGATTAAAGCAATTTATCAAAAGACCAAAAAACTTCATAGTTCTATTTCGAGTATATGAGCAAAAGTAAAATAATCGTGACAAGCAAGCAAAAAGTATGAAATAAAAATCAATTAAAATAGGGATAATTACAAAAAAAAAAAAAAAAAAAAAAAACTGAGGTTTGGGCTAATTACAAAAAAAAAAAGAAAAAACAGAGATGTTTCAAATTTATAAAAAGGCCCTTCAGGTTTGATTCTCTCAAATTTAAGGGGGTTACCTTAATATTTCTATAAATATCATGGGGTATTTGAAATGTTTTTTTGCTTATGTAGCGGGAAATGTAAGACGGAATCAAACCTCAAGCGGTGTTTTGCAATTTTCAAAAACCTCTGGGTTCTTTTATGTAATCAACCCAAACCTCGGGGGATTTGTAATTATCCCTTAAAAATTAGATTTGTTACCTTCTTGGACTCAGCATAAAGGCCCATGCCTGCAACATAGAATGGAACTTCACGGCAAAGGGTCGCACCGGTCCCACGGAAAAAACCCCGGAGACCATCTTGCTGCCAAGTCCCAACAATAGCTTCACCCACATTGTCAAATAGACCAGCCTGCAATCTTTGCTTCAACACCTCACACGGAATACGCACTGCTGTCCCGAGAAAAGTGCTGCAGAATGATGCCACAGATTGAACCTAAACACCATGCGTGTAGTAAGCATCTCTATGTGGTAGGAAACAGTGAGTTAATTCCATTAAAAAATAGAAACGAACACTCTTAATAGCACATCCCCCAAACAATATTCTCGAGAAATATTACACATTTGGTTTTCATTTAATGAACCTAAGTTAACTTAGAAATTGTTAAATATCTGACTTAAATATTGTGCATGCCAATATAAACGAAAAGTTGATAGTAGTGTTCACCAAATGAGTGTTTACGAAATTTAGTTCAAGTGACAAAGTTAAGATTTTAAAATTTTAAAGTCTTGAATTTGAAGTCCACCAAAATATGCGGTATTTTTTAATTTCAACAATCATAATTGCAATAGTTAGTGTTTATATAAATTTGATTGATTGATTATATTAATAAATTGAATTGCTTTATATTAAAAAAATCATAAAATGAGTGTATATTTGAGTATGTGAAAGTGAAAAGCCCAGTTCCTCGCATGTTCCAAGATAAATTTATTGTCAGCCACCATTAGACAGAAAAGTGGAAAGTCTTCATAGCATTTCTCAGAAAACTGAAGTTCAGTTACCAACTTGCTATAAAGTGGACTCAACATCGGAAGAACCATTGGCTTAGAATAAATTAAAACTTTGGTCCTGTTCATAGAAGCAAGCTATGAATTGGGCAAAATCAAATGTTGTTTTCAATCACTAAGGCCAAAAAGATGATGTCAAAAATCATCTAGTTTATATACTGTCACAAATGAGCAAACTAGCCCATGAAAATTGTTGAAGGCAATAATATATAGGGATAATTACAAAAAAAGAAGAGATTTTCTAAAATTAAAAATAAAAAAAAAAAAGAAACTAGAGGTTTGATCGTATCTTAAATTTAAGGGTGTAACTGTAATATTTTGATAAACATAAGAGGTGCTTTTGAAATGTTTTTTTGCATATGACGAGGGAAAATGTAAGACGGATCAAGCCTAAAGGGTTTTTAATAATTTCTAAAAATCTATGGGTCTTTTTGTAATTAGCCCGAACCTCAGGGTTTCTTTTTTGGTAATTATCCCTAATATATAATACAAAAACGAGCTAAAAGCAAAATAGATCATTATAGCCCTCACCTGGAATTCTGGAAGTGTTGGTGCGACATTTATCAACACAAGCTTGCTAGCTTCGAAAATTCCAGTTCGGAGACCGTGACTGCACTATTCATCAAATTAACATCCAGACAAGCAGCAATCATTTTACAGTAAAGAGAGCCGCTAATCAAATTATACCTTGAAAATTGCCCTAATATAGCAGGAATCGACCCCTATAGAATCCACGAACTCCAAGTTGAGGAAGCTTGGATAAAATTTCTGGGAAGGTGAGGGTTGATGCTTGCACTCGTGTCTGACAGACAAATAGTTGAGAACAATCAGATTGCCTCATGGAACGTTGAAATCAGACAACCTGCAAAAATGCATAGACTACACCTATTTGCCTCATTGTTGTTTAGTTAATTCGTTTTATTCCATAGGATCTGTCGAGACAGTATTGACCAAATATCAATCTCTATACAATCAAGACTACCAACAAATTGCATGCCAATTGCCAAAGTTAAAATTCCCCATATAATATTAGGGATAATTACAAAAACACCTTTGAGGTTTGGGCTAATTACCAAAAAAAAAAAAACAAAGGTGTTTCAAAATTAAAAAAAAAAAAAAAATCCCTCGGGTTTGATTATGTCTTAAATTTAAGGGGGTAAATGTGATATATTTATAAATGTCGGAGGGATTTTTGAAATGTTTTTTTGCTTATAAAGGGAAAAATGTAAGGCAGAATCAAACCTCGAGGGGGTTTCGCAATTTTCAAAAATCTCACGGTCTTTTGTAATTAGCCCGAACCTCGGGGTTTTCAGTCACCTCCAGAAAACAATACATATTATGTACCATAAATAACATTAAAAATTATAATTTTGCAACTAAAAGTTTAACCACAATGAATGCAGAACATCAAGGAAAATGTAAAGAGTTCGGCAATGCATTCGAACAACTTAAATGGTGTGAGGCTATCAAAAGTCATTTCTTGTTGAATTTCATAGCCACAATGCATCAAATTTAGTAAGCCAATCCAAAAAATAGTATTTCGCCAAAATTGGATGTAGTATTAATTTTATATACCAAACCAGCATTTCTGATACTGGAATTTAAGAAAATCTATACTCTATAACAGTTTCCCAAACTCATGATTAGGAATCAAGTTCCATCAGCAATAGAGTTATGCTACTAGCAAATCAATCAGCTCGTACTTGCCTTTAAACAATAATGACCACAATTTTTTTCAAAGTTACCAAGGATGATATAGTCAAATTACAGAAGTGTTGTTGGAGTACATCGGATCCGCAACTATAGAGTCAACTGGTTTCACTTGGGAAACCAACATCCAGAGCAACGAACCATTGGGATGTATGTGCATGTACATCTATTTATTAACATAGTTGGACAGATAGGAGTTCAAGAACAGCAGTACAACCATAAAATGATCATTTATATAGTTTATGTGTATAAAAGAAATGACTAATCATGAACAAATGACTAATCATGAACTGAACCCTAACCCCAACAAAAGCAGGAATACTATGCCTGAAATCCGTGTGTGCATATCAGCATTTAATCAAACCATTCATCAAATCATTGTCAGTAGGATTTCTAAACAATACCTAAAAGACATCAAACTACACAAAGAGAAAAAAACAAAACAGACATCCATTATAAATAGATGTATTTGATTCTCAAGACCTCACCTTAACCGTGTCAACAGGATGCAATAAAGCTGTAGACAATGCACAAGAAAGCCCTCCAATCAATGCTGATTTTAGGACACTGCCAGCAGGTATTTCCACAGGCGGAGGAACAGCAACCACAGTAGCAGCTTCAAACCAGATACTTCTGTAAGTCAAAAAGTAAAAGGGAGTGTTAGTTGCTAACAAGAGTTGATAAATCATAAAACACAAGCACATCAAACAACACTATATCTAAATGTTCAAGTTAATCGCGGACTATAATATATAAAAAATGATTTGTTATTTGATGGATAGATGACCTATTCCTAAACTATGTACTACTAGAAAGATTGGCTTTGGAATAAACTAGTAATTCGTCTCAAGCATTCGAAATATCTATAGTAGGATAGGTTAATGGAGTATCATCAAAAGAGTTGCAAGAAATAATTGGTTCCAATTGACTAAATTGAACTGAAAATTTCAGAATGAAGTCATAGACTTGAGTAAACATAATTCGACTAGAGAAGTGAAAAGGAAAGACTAGGAGTAAGCAAATCCTTTTCAACTAGGATTAAACAGAACGAGGTAGCTCATAATTAATTCCTAATCATAAAAAACCTCCATTACAAGATCCTTCAGCTAAATAGTTAAAATTATTTCTCGATATAGAATTCATCTTGGGCTAATATAGATAAGAGAACATTAATACCTAACACAGAAATCCAGCCAACAATATCTTCAACGAGCCTGTATTTTCCCGTAGATTCCCTTGTATTTATAAACTTACGCAGATAAAATTTATTGTAACAACAAAGCAAAACCATGAATGCATTACGATGTCTTTATTCACAACAAACATCTCTACTACGGGCTACACAAAAAAGAAATCTTAATTTACCGTGGATCTTCTTGAAGTCGGTCTGATGGGAGCAAAAGCATGAAATTTCGGAAATGCCCATAAGATATAGATTGCTCTGCGTCAGCATTCAGAAAACGCATCATGGCAACAGCATTATCTTCATTTGCAGGAAGTCCTGCGTTCTGCAGGGATGCCAAGATTTCACTTTTCTGCAGTGTCCCAGACTTGCTCAAACAGAGACTGGTATAAGCCCGAAGAATGGTTGGTTCTTTCTGTTCCATCAAGGACAAGAACTGTTTCCAACCAAAAGATTTTGAGAACAAGTGACTCCTAGTACGGCGCATGAATTCATGCGCATATCTCTTAGGTAGTTTCCTCTTTCTCATGGCAATTTCAAGATCTTCCAGAGTAACTTGTCCATCACCATCTCTGTCCAACTCGACAAAAAATCTCTTTCCTGCACACATATTGATATTGCGCTCACACTGATCAAAAGTTTATTTTAGTAAGCAGAAAAGTTATATGACAATTAACTCTTCCAATTTTCAAGGGTGAAGGTTGAAGCAATTCTGAACAACTTATATGGCACAAGCCTGTTTTCAGGTAAGCCCCTGCATATCTTTCCCCAGCTAGTCATCCCTGCTTATTACTTAAACAGGAAAGTATCTGAATTAGGAATGTCCGGCCAAACCGGATAACACTGATTAGGAATGTCCGGCCAAACCAGATAACACTGACCTGCCCCAAAAAGAGGTCTTCCATAATTAGATACTCCATTTGACAGTGACTAACAATTACTAGGCTAGAACCTTAAGCTAATATTGAAGAAATTGGCCCCAAAGTCAGCAGTTGACAAAGACCTTATTTTTCAACCAGATTAAGTGGCAGATGCGATCAAACTCTACCTCAAGAAAAAGGTCAGGACCCTCCATTAAGCATACAAATAGTATATAAGAAAAAGGTCAACTTGAGAAAACCTATCACAATAAAATTCCTCATAGGCAAATCACTGATTCACTTACGCAGGTTACCCACTAAACAAAAGACCTGCCAGGTTATTGAAATTGCCCGTCAGGAAGTTACCGCTATCATACTTCTCTAACGGACAAGAAATAATTTCTGTAACAAGCACAAGGAAATATCATTATCTAAGGTGAGCATATCCTCCACTATCGACAAGCTTGAGGCTTCTTTGGGCCATGGTCAGAAAAGCAAACATGTTCATCAGTGAAAATAGGCATGGCTTTCTCATTTTAAAGCTGTTAACAGTCTACTATTGGCCCATAAAGAGGCTTCCTCAGATACGGAAAACCTTATAAGAAACCAGACACCACATTGGAATATTTTTGATCATATATGGTAGTGGAGCATATTAATCCCGATATTCAAGAACAGAGTACATCATATCAAAGACAAAATCAGATAAAACCTAAAATCATAATCATCCATATTTTCTGTTAAATTGAAATACTAAAACATACTTGTAATATTACCATGAATTTTCAAATTAAAGAGACCTCAAAGTGAAAAACATACCTTCAGCTTCCGTGTATCTGAAGAAGTCTTGGACAGAAAACAGTTTCTTCTTGTCAGGATGGTCTTCTTTCGAAGGTCTCCCTATCTGTGGTAAAAGCTCAATCAATTCTGTAAATGATACAGTTGACAGAGTCGATCTCAAACGCTCAACATTGGACAATGGAATACTTAGCAATCCGTTGGCCAATTTTTGTGGTGAAATGCCTCCACTTTCTTCCTGATTAACAGCATTACTAACTCCTTCATCGCCCACGTCTTTCACAGACGGCACCTCAACAATACTTGATGGCACTCCTCCCACACGTGCAAACTTCAAATTCCCGAAAAATCCATTCACATCTGCCCTTTTACCTTCTAAAATACTGAAAAGTGCCTTAAAATGATCAAACTGGTTAACAGGGGCAGCCGAAGGTTCACACTCAGCATTCTTACACTCGTTATCCTGAACACCCACATCAAATTTCGCCAATGATTCATCTGATCAACCACAAACCCTATCAAATATTCAAATGGCAAATCTTTCCCTTCTGTAGCCTTCAACTCTGGCTTAATTTCACCAACCCCCTCGATTTCGCTTCTACTTTCACATGTGAATCTTTGCAACCAAAATTATCTTCATTGCTCATCTTCTGAACACGCTTTTTGTCAGACTTGAATGGTCTTGGGAAGGCCTGTACAAAACCATTAATCAAAAACGATAACGCGACGTCAAAAGGCAAGCAATTCCCATGAGAGTTCCTATCCTGTTTCGCACTATTACCATGTTCATACCTCTCTTTCAACCCTTTCTTCGATAAATTTACATGAAAATTCGCTATCCCATCGTGACTAACATGTGCTTTACTATGAACATTACTTTCACCTTTGTCTGTAAATATACCAACAAATATCTTGATAGGAACTTTCACTTTTTTTCGATCACTGCCATTGACATCAATATGTTCACTACTCTTCTTCAAATTCAATTGAGCTGCCACCTGCTCATTACTACCATCATTAACCCTACCATTCAAGTTCCCATATTTCGAAGCCCCATTAAAGCAATGCTCAAAATTCTTGGCAACCTTCTGAAAGTTCGATTCTAAAGGAGAAAACGCATTTTTAAACACCTGAATCGAGTTCAAAAACGATTCCAACGGGTCATTTCCCGACACCACCATCACTCAAACCCTAGTTCAATCACAGCTCATACGAAAATCCCACGGTTCCAAACACAAATTAATTCAAAACCCAATAACTAAGCCAGCTAAAAACACAAAATCAGCCCTTAATTCCCAACAATCGAAATAACATCAAGAAATCCCACAACCATCAAAACCAAACCGGCACCGTTTCAAGCCAATGGGCTGGTCGAATCTTTTGATGCAAAATCACTGAAGGGTGGTCAATTCTTGATGTCTTGTCTGTCTGCCTCTGTGAGTATTGTGTATGAAAGAGTATATAGTTACCTTACCTACATGTAAAATATATGATGTACATATATGTGGATAGACTTTTCAGTGAAATACGAAGTGTATGTATTTTACATTTGCATACATTTGAGGCTTGAGCACAAAGAAATGTAGATAATGAGGAAATTTTTGTGTGTTTTGCTGTCACCTGGAAATTTTAATTTATGAGGCTAATAATTTCTGGATGAGGGATTTTTGTAATTCTGCAATTTTCCAAGCAAATCTGAGGAATCTGAAAGATATGGTGAATAGTGAAGAGGAACAAACAATAAGGTGAAGGGGAGGTTCATTTCAGTTTTTTTTTTTTAATTCATTTTTTGTTCAGATAAAGAAGAAGAAAAAGAAAAGGGCAATTTAATAATATATTATACATCCCTTCCTTCTTAATTAATTATATTGAAGTCTGTTTCAGTTGAATTACAAGAATGCCCTTGTACTCATCCTTATCCATTGACATGTCACTATTTTGTCATGATTACAAGGGTATTTTTGACAATTGTATTATAGATGGAGTGGCCGACTAGGAGTACCATCATTGCACTAGTAACTTTTTAATTGGTGTAAATGGATCGGATGGAAATGTTGAGTAATTTAAATTATTTTAAATGGTGAAGAACCTATCCTATATTTTTTTTTTTTTTTTTGAGAAAAGAACCTATCCTATTATTACCCATGTCTTAATTGGGTGTTACTATCCATCTATGTACTAACTAGGATGTAATATTTGTAGTAATATGATTAGTCATAGACTCATAGGTGTCAATTTTCCACTTTTTTTACACATGAGATCTCTTTTTCCTATGGTGTTATCAGTTATGTTTTGTGTTACAAATCCACCATGTGAATGTTAGGTGGTGATTATTATTGTACATGTGATATTAGTGATATCATACACCAAGCCACAATACGGCTAAGAGGGCACTGCCCCACCACCACCACCACCCTCCCCCGAGTTTTGAAAAATATTAGGAGTATTTTAGTAATTCCACTTTATAAGCTTAAAAAATGCAAAAAGATAGGTAAAAATGGAAAAAATAAATAACTCTTTCATTTTTGTTGTTCCTTCCATTTGTGAATCTTGAAAAATACTTGAATCTTGATCATTTTTTCTCCTTTCTCGAACTTTGTATATTTTTTGCTCCACCATAATATTGACATGAATTTTGACATTATTCTCTTATACCTTTATTCATCTATTTAGGATTATTTATGCTTCATTATCAAATTCCCACTAAAGAATTCAACATTGGTGATGAGTTATTCAATGATTATTTGGTAATATACATTAATAAAAATATGTATATTACCAATGGAGATATTATGCAATGATTTCAAATATGAGAATAGAAGAAGAATATTATGATATATTGATGTAATTGTATTAATACATTGATTTTATCAAGTTTGGTCTTTATTTATAGTATTGTTTTTAGAATTGATGTGTCATATTTTATTTTTATATTCATGTTAATTGGGCCCTCCTACACAAAATTTTGGCTTCGTCATTGTGATGTGATATTTTTGTTGAATGACGAATGTGAAATAGAGGTGAAACTTTATAGGTATCAAAATAATATTGATAGGTTTAGAAATTTATCATTGTCAAATAATGTCTAGCACAAATAGACGGAATTGTTATATGAGACTCTCGTGAGCCATGAGATGTCTTTGTAGCATTTGTTTATTTTTCATTACATTACAAGATACAATCACATGTGAATAGTGAATTTTCATGTATATAAATGAGTGAAAGGTGAAATGATGAAATACAAGGTTTTCAAAGAAAAACATCATTGCATATTACTTTGCTCCATATAGTGCTTTACATACGTATTCACAAATATTACCTATAAAATATATATTATTTACAATACGTTATCGACGAGTTATTGCTCCAGAAAAGGTTTGTGTATTTCAAGTTTGAATTTTTGTGTACTAATTTATTTTATTTTCTTTGTAGAAAAATGGCTGGTATCGAAAAGCAAAAATTCCAGATCCTTGATACCACTTTGGTGATAATTATCTATCATGGTGTCGGATATTAAATTGCACCTCCAGGGTTTAGATCGCATTTGAAACATTGAAGCCCGTAAAAATCGAAGAGGCCGTTATAAAAGATGAGGCGAACGCAATGATATTTATTCGCCATCATCTATCTGATGATTTAAAAAATGAACATATACAAATTGAAAGGCCTTCTGAGCTATGGCAAAAGCTCAAAGAAAGATTTGATCACACCAGAACGGTGATACTCCCACAAGCACAATATGATTGGCAACATCTAAGGTTGCAGGACTTTAAGTCCGTTGCCGACTATAATTCGGCATTATTCAAAATTGAGTCCCGACTGGCTCTTTGCGGGACAAAATTATCTGAGTATGATAAATTGGAGAAAACATTCTCCACCATGCATAAATCGAATATTGTGCTCCAACAGCAATACAGGCAACGCCAGTTTAAAACATATTCTGAATTAATCTCGGTTCTTCTCACGGCAGAGAAAACAAATGAATTGTTGTTGAGAAATCACGATTTGCGACCTTCTGGGTCTAGTGCAGTGCCTGAAGCACATGCTAACTCCGGAAGAGGAGGGGGCCGATTTAGAGGTCGTGAATATAAACCCGGGCGTGGTGGTCGCAGGGGTCGTGGCCGTGGCGGGCCACATCAAAATACTCATAGATATGACCGTGGTGGTCGTAATTACTATAATCGGGATAATTATCATTATTCCGCCAAAATGATTATACGATCAAACACGGACATCCAAATCAAAGAAAATCGTGATAAGGAAAAATGCCAATGGAACGAATCGCGGTGGTGATCTTTGCAACAGATGTGGGATGACAGGACATTGGGCCAAAACATGTCGAACTGCCCAGCACCTGGTAAGTCTATACCAGGAATCAAAGAAAAATAAGGGCAAAAGTGTTCAAACACATGCCACTGAGGCAGTGGACCCACCTACTACTAGTGAGGAGGCCTACGATCGAAATTATACGCGATCAAAAATCCCGCCCAGGATCGAAAACCACTTGATATATCTCGATTTTCTTGAAAATCATGAGGCACAAGTCCGACTGGATAGATTAAAAAAAAATAGACTTAATGTTTGTATGTTATTTTCTCTCGGATGATATATTCCCGAGATTAAGTTTTTTGTACCATGTTTGTACTTGTCCCGGATGATACATTTCCGGTTTTAAGCTTTTAGTATGAAATAATAAATCCGTTCGTGTTTAATATTTCGATCATGAAATATCAGTAAATTTCTACCAAATCATTCAAAAATTTACATTCAAATTTTTCACATTAATTTCTCTCCTCCAACGGCTACATTAAACGGCTATGAACAATAACTTTTATCTATAAATATACCAACATTTCATTCAACAAATTCACACATACCCTCTCATCTTTCTAAAAATTCTCATCTCTTTTATTCCAAAAAAAAAAGGAAAAAATGGTTAACTTAGTCGTGGCATATCTCATCACAATAGTCTTCTTGTACACTATCCTCGTTTTTGTTGGAGAATATCCGCCAGAGCATTTTTGGCTTATGATTAATTTTCTTGTCTTCATGATTTACCCTTGTTAGCGTGGACAATTATTTTTAACATGTAATAGTTGGAAGATTATGTACGCCTATGTTATCGAATAAAATCGTTTATATTTAAACTTTTGTTGCACATTAATGTTGTTATTTAGTTGTTTTACATTTCAATAAAAGAATTTTTGATAATCATATAATATTAATTTAATAATAATTCAAACAGTACGCATGGGAAACACCGAGAAAAGAGACTATTGTTACTTGATAGTGCAACAACGCACTCAATATTAACAAATAAAGTATATTTCTCGAGTGTGAAATTGTGCAAGCACAAGTTACAACTATATCCGGTCCCGTTGAGATTATTGATGGCTCGGGAATGCAATCGTGGTGTTGCTAATGGTACAATCTTGCATATTGAAAATGCATTGTTATCGAGTGGATCAAAAAGAAATTTATCGAGTTTTAAAGATGTGCGTGATAATGGCTATCACTTGGAGACACTAAATGAAAATAATAAAGAGTAATACATGTATCACATCCTATAAAATGGGAAAAAGAATTGCCCATGAGAAATTTGAAGCAACAACTCTCGGATTGTATTGTGTCCAAATTAAGGCTTTTGAATCCTACGCCACCATGCCTTGGAAGTCGGTGAATCCCGATATATTTGGGTTATGGCATGATCGCTTGGACACCTGGGAACAACTATGATGCGTAGGATTGTTGAACACACTAATGGACATCCATTGAAAAGCACGAAGATGCTAATGTCCAAAGATTATTTCGTGATTCGTGTTCATAAGGAAAATTTATTACTAAACCTTCCATGGAAAAGGTTGGTTATGAATCACCATCATTTTTACAACGTATTCATGGTGATATTTGTGGACCAATACATCCCGCGAGTGGACCATTTAGATATTTCATGGTCTTAATAGATGCATCGTGTAGATGGTCACACATATGTCTATTATCTACTAGAAATATTGCATTTGCTCGATTATTAGCGCAAATTATTAAACTCCGAGCACATTTCCTCGATTATCCCATCAAGAATATAAAGATGGATAATGTCGGAGAATTTACATCAAAAAGTTTTGATGAATATTGCATAAAGATCGGGAATTAATGTTGAGCACCCAAAGAGCACATGTTCATACTCAAAATGGATTGGCAGAATCCCGATTAAACGAGTTCAAATCATTGCTCGTGACATTATTAATGAGATCAAAGCTCACTAGTGCGGCAAAGATGGGGTCATGCGCAAAGATTACATGCATCATCACTTATTAGATTACGCCCCATCGCTTATCATATGCACTCCCAATGCAATTAACTCTTAGTTTTGAGCCAAATATTTCGCACCTATGCACTTTCGTGTGTCTTTGTCCATGTGCCTATTCCACCTCCTCAAAGGACAAAAATGGGTCCACAACGTAGATTAGGTATTTACGTTGGATTTGATTTTCCGTCAATTATTCGGTATTTAGAACCAATGACGGGAGATTTATTTACCGCTAGATTTGTGGATTGTCACTTTGATGAGACAACATTTCCATCAATGGGAAGGGATAAAGATATTTTAGATAAACAAAAGCCGAGTTGAGAGTATCTCCGGAATGAACAAAGCTTATCCCATTTAGATCCACGTCTTTCTTGAATGTGAAAGTGAGGTGAATAAAATCATTCATTTCGAATATTGCGAATAGACTTCCCGATGCATTTAATGATGTTAGTAAAGTCAAGTCTCATATTCCGGCCGCAAATGCTCGGCCAGGATTATTGTTCCAGACGAAAATAAGAAAATGAATGATGATATCCCACGACAAAAACGTGGTAGACCTATTGGCTCAAAGGATGTTGTTCCTCGAAAAAGAAAAGGGAGAATTGACACCAATGAGCATGCTCCGGACGGATCAGAGAGCCTAAATCTCGAAGAAAATGTACAAATCAAAAATTACCTGACAAAGACCGAGAATCCCATGAGCTATAGTAATGAAATATGGGGTCGAAATGAAATAATTATTGATGATAATTTTGCATTCTTGGTTGCTCAAGAAATTTTAAATGATGATTATGATTGTGAACCACGTTCTATCACGGAATGTCACAAAGGCTTGATTGGGCTATGTGGGAGGAAGCAATAAAATCTGAATTAGTTTCCCTAGAAAAACGGAATGTATTTGGACAAATTACTCGAACTCCAAACAATGTAAAACCCATTGGATACAAGTGGGTATTTGTTCGAAAGAGAAATGAGAAAAATGAAGTCGTGAGATATAAAGCCCGACTGGTGGCTCAAGGATTCTCCCAGAGACCTGGGATAGATTATGATGAAACATATTCACCTGTGATGGATACAATCACGTTTCGTTTTCTTATCAGTATGGTTGTCCACGAGAATTTAGACATGCGTCTAATGGACGTAGTGACGACATATCTATATGGTTCATTAGATTCTGATATTTATATGAAAATTCCAGATGGATATAAAATGCCAAAATCAGATACTCCCCGTGAACTATACTCGATCAAATTACAAAGATCGTTGTATGGATTAAAGCAATCCGGTCGCATGTGGTATCATAGACTTAATGAATACCTTTCGAAAGAAGGTTATAAAAATAATACCATTTGCCCATGTGTTTTTATCAAAAGATCAGATACCGGATTTGCTATTATTGTTGTATATGTCGATGACATGAATTTGATTGGCACCCCGAAGAACTATCCAATCTTTCTTGAATATCTAAAGAAAGAGTTTGAAGTGAAAGACCTTGGAAAAACTAAACTTTGTCTTGGTCTTGAAGTTGGACCATAAAAATAACGGATACTTGTCACCAATCGCTTACACTACTGCATTTTAATACTCAAACGATTTAATATGGACAAGGCTCATCCTTTGAGTACCCCTATGGTTGTGCGCATTTAGATCCCGATAAAGATCCATTCCGACCAAAGGAATCGATGAAGAGATTTTAGGTCCTGAAGTGCCTTACCTTAATCTTATTGGAGCATTAATGTATCTAAAGACAATGTACTCGACCGATATTTCTTTTGCGCAAGTAAATCTACTTGCACGATACGATTCCAACCAACTCAAGACACCGGAATGGTATTAAACATATCTTTCGATATCTCGGTGGTACTATAGATCCGGGGTTATTCTACTCCAAGGAATCCACTAACTGGGTTAGTTGGTTATCCGATCTTTGGATATAAATCGATTCGCACAAAGCCCGATCACAAACAGGGTTACTTATTTTGCTATAAGCAGATACTATATCTTGGCGATCTACCAAACAAACATTAGTCACTACTTCTTCCAATCACTCGAGATCATTGCTCTTCATGAAGCGGCAAAGAGTGTGTTTGGTTAAGATCGAGCTTATAGCTCATATACGAAATGCTTGTCGGTTGAAACCGATTCTGACACTCCTACTATTATTTATGAGGATAATGCAAAGCATGCATAGCACAAGTGAGAGGTGGTTACATAAAGGGTGACGAGGACCAAGCATATTTCACCAAAGTTTTTCCACACACATGAACTTGAGGAAAAATGGAGAGGTGGATATTCAGCAGATTCGATCATGTCACAATCTTGCCGATTTGTTTACAAAATCCTTACCAACGTCTACATTTGAGAAGTTGGTTTACGGATCGGAATGAGAAGAGTCCATACAAAGCAAGATTGATGGATCGATTATGCGCCTAATATTATTCATTTCGGGGAGAGCGAATATATTGTGCGCCGTACTTTTTTCCCTTATGTCCGGTTTTTATCCCACGGGTTTTCGACTTAAGGTTTTTAACGAGGCAACTTATGCACAAGATTTGGATTTGAGAATGTACTCTTTTTCCTTATGTCCGATTTTTCCCCAGGATTTTCCGGCTTGAGTTTTTAACGAGGCAAGATACTCATCCAAGATACAACAATGCTACGTCCAGGGGAGTGTTATGGCGGACTCTCGTGAGCCATGAGAGATGTCTTAGCATTTGTTTATTTCATTACATTACAAGATACAATCACATGTGAATAGTGAATTTTCATGTATATAAATGAGTGAAAGGTGAAATGATGAAATACAAGGTTTTCAGCAAAAACATCATTGCCTATTACTTTGCTCCATATAGTGCTTTACATACGTATTCACAAATATTACCTATAAAATATATATTATTTACACTAGGAATGAATTTTTAGATTGAAATTTTTGGTCCCTAAAAACGAAGTCGAGCACTATATATGGACTACTTGGACCAATTTTTCCAACTTTACTAATAGAGTTAACATTCAATGCATGAAAACAAAAACTTCAAAGATGCACAAAACCGAGACACAAAATAAATAATAGGGACCTCTGCAATTCCGGGGTTTTGTACAATATATGATAAAAATGAATCTAATTTGACAAAATAAGGGTAATCGGATATAGGTTGTTAATTTAAGTAGAGGTGCAAGACAGTGTTGTGCATATATCTAAAGCGCAATACAAGCTTGCACATTGACAAAATAAAATAAGAAGGAACAAAAAAAAATATTAAAATAATTTAGGCTCAAGATTGTCATGTGCTGAGGACCAACAATTAAAAAAAAATATGCACAAACCTCAGGCGCAAGAATGTAGTACGCTTGGGACCTTTTATTAGAATAAAAATTATGTGATGGAGCCAAGGGATGGTCTCAATGTTAATATGTGATCTGTATTATTCATAATGAAAGTTAATAAAATGTATTCATTTATAGATCATATAATTAATATGTATATGTTTTTTTATTTATCATGGCAAATCAAGGGACAAATTCGTCAAAATGATTTTTTTGTTCTCACGCCAAAAATTAGAAATGCTAAATGGGTCGCAGCCAAATGGACCCTGTTTAATAACCTAGCTTTTTCTTTTGGCCCGGAACATTCAACCCAAAGTATATTTGGGCTAGCTTTCTGATTTTTATTCTAAATAAGATAATGTCATAAAATTTGATTAGATTTTTATGATATAAATTATATTCTAAATGGCATGTTAGAGTCAATTATTCCAAATATTTCGGAATATGAAGATTTTATTTTAGTGAAAAATACATAAGCATATAATTTATTTTTATATAAGTGACTACAGGAAAAAATTATTATTTTTGCTCATTTTCTTTGGGTATATAATAATCAGCTTTTATTATATAGCTTTACTTTTAAAATTTAGATCCTAAAATATTTTAACTTATAATTTTTTCAATACAATGTAATTATAAAATATACATGATTTTTTTATAATTAAAGACTTAACTTTAAATGTTAAAGTTAAATGTTATATATGTTCCAGTTTAAAATTTTAGATTTAAATATATAATTTAAAAAAATACTTATATGATTTTGAAATATTGAGTTAGAGAAAACGCTGTATGTTTTTAGATTTTAGTGTAACAATGAGCCATGTAGCACATTTAATTCATCTAATTTTAGGATTTAACAGTGTCATGGCAGATTCATTTTTCTTCATGAATTTGACAATATATAATCAACATTACTAATATATGCTACTCAAACCAAAATTTCAAAAGTCTGATACCAAACTTATTGAATATTTTATATTGCATAAATATTTTATTATATTAATTGTTTTTAAATGTTGGAATGGCCATGGCTCATGCCTGCATCATTTGAATTTTTTTCTTGCGCCTAGAATGTGTGAAGATTTATTTATTTATTGGTTTCAGGCACAATCTTGTGTTGCGCCAGAATTATTTTAATATTTTTTTCTTTTTATTATTTTGTCCAGACGCAAGGCTGTTTTGCGCCTTAATATATTTTTTTATAAGTGTGCACTTTTCTTTTTGAGAAGTTATAAGTGTGCACTTAGATTAACAACTCATCCTCAATTCCTCCTATTTTGTCAAATTAGATTCATTTTTACCATATTTGCACAAAAAAAAGCCCTGCAGTTCGTTCAAATTCTTTCACCTGTCCAACAAAACGACATTCTCTAAGGCAAACGAAATTAAAAAGGGATAATTACAAAAACACCTCTGAGGTTTGGGTTAATTACAAAAAAATCCAGAGATATTTTAAAATTACAAAAAACCCCTTCAAGTTTCATTTTTGTCTTAAAATTAGGAAACTGTAATATTTTTGTAAAAAACCCTCTTTTGAAATATTTTTGAAAATCACCGGAAAAATATAAGACGTAATCAAACCTCAAGGTTTTTTTTTTTTTTTTAATTTTCAAAGAACTCTGGGTTATTTTGTAATTAGCTCAAACCTCAAGGGTGTTTTTGTAATTTTCCCTTAAAAATACAGCAATAAGAATATAAGATACTGATCACAGGCCACAGCACAAAATAACTTGGCTTCTCTACACTTATTTCAGAAACCAACCAACAGCCCATCTAAGTTCTTCCAAGTACACTGGTTCAAATTGCTCAAACATAAGGAAATAATTACTAGCAAACTTTTCATCATATTATTGAAAGATTTCATCTTCACAGTTTCATACTGTTGTTTGTGGATACCTCTCTTGTTCAACATCAGGAACAATGCAAAACTAAACTCTCAACACACACATGACACATCCGCTTCGCCTTATGGACCAAAGTGAATCGTCTGAGGACACTCAAACAAATTACCTTTCGGGTAGTATATTCGAAACTTGATCCAAGGATAAACAAAATTTTTCCTCTTTCAAACCGATACAACATGGGGCTGAGAATGGACCACCACAAGGATCACATGCATAAGGAACAGTCAACACTTTATCCCAAGACCCTTTCACTCCATCACAACCCAAACATCTGCACAAATTTTTCTATAATCACAATTCACAAAGCACACAAAGGCATTCTCCAAGAACTCCTAGTGACAGGTGATATTTGCGGTTTCTATAGCTCTGTTGCTCTACAACTAAGATGCATGTACTGTATAGAAAGTAATGTTTGAAATTCATGGACATATTCGAAACTATGAATACACAATCATGATAATTGTTGGCATTAAGCAATTGAAGCAGAAGGGAAGAAAACCAAAGCCAATGTCACATACAAATATTCTAGTGGAAGAGAGAGCAGCATACATGAGTACAAATATTTTAAGAATTTTAGTACCACTAGTTAAATGATTTACCGCACACTCCCACGGAAGCGAAAGTTGTTGTAGAGTCTATCCCCGAATTTACCAGTCATGATCAATATGATTTTTCTATGTCTCTTTTACACAAAAATTATTTGAATTGTTTATTTGTTGATAAGAGGTAACACCAAAGTTGTCTATCATGAGTTCGACGAGACCCGTGAATCATATCTCATGAGGACGATTGCATGTGATTAGGGAATATAGTATGTGACTTCCTTATGAGATATGATTCAAGGATCCATTAAACTCAACAACTTTGGTATTACCTCTATCTGACAAAAAAAAAATGAAATAAATTTTATCTGAAGGTAACATGGAAAATCATATTCACAGAATTGGTAAATTTATTAATTTAGAGATAGAACAACTTTCGCTTTCGTGGAAGTGTGAGGCAATGTCCGAAATCAATATGTTCTCTCTTCCAACAGATAGCACAAAATGTGCTAGATATGTAATTGAATGCCGAGTTCTCTGAAATGGTGTTCTACATTCTAATTCTCCTTGCACGAATCTCAGATTGTACATACTTTAAGGCAGTGGCTGCTTGGCGTTTCACAAATTTCCCCCTACCGATGATTTTAGCCTTACTAGACCTCTCAAAGCCCTCAATGCGCTCCTTGCCTGAAAAATACATGAACAATTAACTGAAAACTTATAACAATTCCAATCCACGTTCTGCTAATTTCACTGAACCACCATTCACAAAAGTTAAGTATGATATATATAAATATCCTTAAATAAAGGTAAAAATTCACAAAAATTGTTCCAATATTCATCATAAGTTATGTTTTCCAGATGTATAGGTATAAGGTGACTCTATGTCAACGTGACTACTTCGGCTGTGATTGCTTGTCAAGTGTTTTTACAAAATTTCCGTTAAAGAATTTTCTTTGCCAACATACAATTGCTTCTAAAACTTTATTTAAAATATATATATTTTCACTCACTTTCATTTTTCCAATCACCAATCACATCCAATCAAAATGCCACTAAACAACATCACACCAACTATTATCTACACAATTCACCCTGCAATTTTTTGAATTTCTTTCCCCTGTCCCTCAATAAGCTGGTATATTTAATGTACATAGATCTTAAGTCTTAACTACAAGTTGTGTTACTTATTCTACAAAGAAATAATCAAGAAATCAATATTGAAGAATGGCGTAAGCCAGAAAAGAGAATAATCGGAGCCGAAAATTAAAGAAAAAAAACAAGATAAAGAAGAGATCAAAGGAGACAATGACTTTGCATCTCCATAATTACTTCAGTTTAAGTTCTAATTACAAAGGTTCAAATTGATCAATCTAAGAAAATAATTACAAGCAGATTGTTCATCACATAATTAAAATATTTCATTTTCACCTTTCATGCCGTTGATTGTGTTTGCCTCTCTTGTTCAACATCAGGAACAAGCGAAACCAAACTTTCAACATACACAATCGCTTCACCGAATGATGCAAATTGAACCGTCAAAGAACGCCGAAACATTTTATCTTTCGGATAGTAAACTAAGAATCCTAATTCATACATAAACAAAAATTCCCCTTTTGAACCTATACAAAATGGGGTCGAGAATGGACCACCCCAAGGATCACATGGATAAGGAACAGCCAACACTTTAACCCAAGACTCTTTCACTCCATACTCTTTCATAACCCAAACATCGACACCAATTTTTTTATAATCACAAAGCACACAAAGGCACCCTCCAAGAACTCCCAGTGACCGATGATATTTGCCCTCCCTATAATTCGGTTGCTCTACAATTCCATAAACCTCGGTCTTCAAATCGAAGGACACAATATCCCATCCACAATTATTCAAGCCAAATTTCCTTGGCCAGTGAAGCTTCCCACTCACAAACTTTCCCGCTTCATCAAATGGATTGTCATCTTTTTCCATCAATGTTTTCCATGAATTCGTCTTTAAACTATAAATTTTTCCGATAGCCTGGTATCTACCAGACGGCCAAAACATAGACAAAACAGCAAACACCTTGTAATCACCACTCGACTCATCTAAACCGAACCCACATTTCGTAACAAAGACGTGCTTCAATCTCACATCACACAACTTCTTGTACGTTCTCGTCGAAGGGTTCCACAAGATAAACTGTCTTTGATCTATGAGAATGCAGATCAGCCCATCACAGCAACCCACGAGACGAATCGAATCATTCGGAGTGTACATTGGATCATCAAATGGAAACGTACTGATAGATGTTTCATTCAACAATGAGTGCAAAGAAGCGTGATTGAGGGTTTGATGTGGTGGATAAGAGTTTAAGAAAACGATCCTGTGATGAGTAAAACTTGCGTTCTTCGTTGAATTTTCGAGGTGGATTTTTATGAAACGTTTGCTGCCGATTAAAGAACGTCATGATTTCGAGACGCACCTGAATTTCAAGAGAGACTTAACTGGGAGTCTTGACAAGATGGCTTCGATGATGTCTTCAGGAAGACGGTGAATATGTTCAGCGGTGTTGACGTCACTGAAATGAGGACGATTTCTTTTGCACTCCATTTGCCGCGGCGGCTGTGCTTTGCAAGTTCCGGTGTGAGGTTCGTGATGTACGAGGAATTCGAGAGTTTCCTTTGAATCGATGAACTTGTTAACCTGAAAAAAGCATTAATAGGATTAGGGCCCAAATTCAGCTAATTCAGCTATTTGGATATTTTTTACCGTATTCCCCTCGGCCTTCAAGATGGGCCAGCACACTCCCAAGTCCCACCCACCAGTTTCATTGGGTAAAATTATTTACCAAAATCACGTATTGAATACCTTATTAAAATAATTCATAATTGTTACTATTCAATTCATACCAATTATTTTTCAATATTTTAACTTGGAAAAATGATTTATTTTTTAAAAATATTAATAAAAAAGATAATAATACAATCATTATAATATTTCTTATCAAATTATTTGTAAACTTAGTGAGTAAAAAATGATATCTATATGAATAAATTATAAAAATATAAAAAATTGTTGGTTTTTTGATATGGTTTATAAATATAATAACGATTACAAAGTTTTGTAAAAATGAAAATTTAATATCAGAATCTCACGATTCAATTTGATTTGAGGAGTGTTTGCCAACTCTATTAAGAAAAACAAAACGATTATCAACTTCTAGATGCAAAATACTGCTATTTTTTTCATTTTGAAACTAAAAATCACCTTTTTAAGAATTTGCAAATATTCTCATAATTCGATTAACTTTTCTCAACAATCTAAAGTTTATTTGAATTGATGAATTTGAAGTTAAAGATTTTAAATACACAATAACAAGAGCTAGTCTCATTTTAAACGGTCTAACGGTTAGACGAATCCAACCTAATGGATCTATCCGACGACGAATCCAGTGACCCAGGAATGTCCTATACTTTTTATGAGATCATTAATTTTGTTCAAGAGGACTAGTAATACTTTTCAGAGGAATTACTAAAACTCTTTTAGGGAAAAACTAATATTTTTATAGGGGTATCAATTTGGACCCGACACGCTAACCCAACACGAATTTAGCACGATATTAATGGGTATGAATCCAGGCTTCATGGGTCCGGGTCGAACCCGAATAACCGGTCAATTAAGCGGTCGGGTTTGGGTCAACCTACTATGACCCATTTAACCCGTCTAATCCATTTGTAAATTTAAAAATAAAAAATAATTAATTAATTGTTAGAAAAAAAAAAAAAAATGACATTTCCTTAAAACTTAAATGCTACCTAAATATGTATGTTGTTATTATTTTGCACGTATTTTTGTATGTTTTCTTCAAACTATAATTAGTATGTTATGTTATTTATTATTTCTTTTTGTATGTTGTGAATTGTGATATTTTTATTGATTGAATAGTGTGTTATAATGATAGATTTTAAAAAAGTTATTTATTCAAGTGAAAATATTAAATGTATATAAAACTAATTTTATTAGACGGTTAAACGGGTCGAGGTTAGGGTTACTTGTGAAATAAATAGGTCGGGTCCGGGTTCAAGATTTTGACACGAATAATTAAACATGTCAGTCCAGGTTGACTTATTTCGACACGCGAACCCACAAACCCGCACCGCGAACCCACAAACCCACCCATTGACACTCCTAATATTCTAGGAGAAAATACTAATATGTTTAACGGGGACGACTAATACTATTGACGTAAAAAACTATTACTTTTTAGGGGGACTATTAAATATTTTAAAGTGAGTTACGTACTAATACTTTTCGGATGGACAACTAATACTTTTCGGATGAAAACCTAATACTTTTCATCACTTTCGTGATATTATATCATTTGTCAATATTACAAAACTAATACTTTCTAGGAACTATGTACTAATATTTTTCGAGGAAGGAGTGAAGGATTGTTGATACTTTTCGGAGGGACTACAAGTATCACCAGGACGATTTTGGGATCCGTCTAATCGATTTTGGCTTGTTAGACCATATGACAGGAGTTTTTGTCTAATAACAAATTCATTGAGCTTGTTTGGATGCAATGGATTTCAAATCCCTATTTTTCATTTTGAGCTCTTTTTCGAATCATTGTGGTAGATTTGAAATATCTTATATGAGAGGAGGTTTCTTGTGACACCTTACCTTATGGTCTAAGTCAATAAGACGGATCTTTAACATCCAAACCTACCCAGGATCCATGCTAATCGAACAAGGAAAAATTATAATAATTTATCGAAAGGAAATTTGAAGCGTCCCAACCTTCAACTTCCTTAACAAGCTTATTCGTCAAACCTTGGGAACCGATATCCTTCTCCTCTCTCACCTTCATGCCAACATATCCATATCCTTGTCAAATCCTTTGATCGCCGCATCTTGAATCGTTTCTCCATTCAACCTTAGCTATAAAAAAATTAGCGAGTTCGAAAAAATAAAAAATAAAAAAATTAGCGGCTACATAAATTTGCGGCGTTGGGAGAAGGGGTTGTTATGGAGTGTGGTTATATGGGGAAATGTTGGGGATTATACGGTTGCAACTGAGCCGAACCGAGCCAAATATTTCAGAGTTTGAGTTTGGATCGTTTATTATGGTGTCGAACTCGAGCCTGATTTTATCGAACATATTGATGTCTCAAGAACTTTTTAGAGTTTAATTGAGCCTATACGAGCTTAGTAAATATTAATTATAGATTAAATTATTCTTCAATTTATTACAAAAATAAAATTATTTATATATCTATCTATCTATCTATCTATCTGTAGGTCCCCTGAGGGGTGTAAGTGTAAGGTTTAGAAGGGGGGTTGAATAAACCTTACCAAATTTTCGATTTAGGCTTTTTAAATCTACAGAGTTCTACACATTTTGTGTCCTTGATGGGATCGAATTAGTCACTCAGTAGAGTTAATCTCTTCAGACGCAAATTGAGCATTGTTAGTAGAGTAACTCATTTGTTGACTATAATTTGACTTATTTGTAGTTTTGTTTTTGGAAGACTTAACACCCTTAAGTTTGTTTAAGCAAGTTTTTCTGACTTGATTTAGTACTTATAGATTATCGGATGGATAGCAAATTTATCGTGCCAGATATAAGCAATTAAACGTGCGAGATATTTAAATGTCAGTAAAGTAAATGACACAAATAAAGTTTTTATAGAGGTTCGAAGATGGGGTAATTCTTCTACTCCTCTCTTCTCCAACTCTGGAGGAATCCACTAAGTAATGATCGGTTTACAAAGTGGTAGCAGTCCGGATACATGTCTTGATCACAACGGACCCGACTTGATCCTTTGGGACTCGATGTCCTGGAGACGCTTGATCACTCGGTGGCTTCTCGTGACGACTCGAACTTTTTTCTTCCGGGCATTTTGCGCTTGCTACTCTGACCACTTGCTCAAGCACTTTGGATTTGATCACGAAGCCCTCCAAACGCTTAAGACTTGGTTGACCTTGAACCTTTCTACAATCCTTCTTGGAGTGTAGACCCCTTGTTTTCGTAGTTTTCTCTTCAATCGATTGAAGTTCTCTTTCCTTCACGAGGTAAGTGTTGGATTGATGTTCTTCGAGATGTAGGCTTGAGGATTGAGAATATTTCAATTTTGATAAGCTTGTAAATCTCACGTGTGTGTCATCCACGCATCATCATTTTTCTCAATCACACTCCTCGGCCTTTTTATAGTGAACTTTCAAAAATTTGCCCGTTGAAGAGATAGGCTCATTTTTGAAAATCACTTTGCGATCGTTGGTTTGCACTTCTTGGAATTGCCATTTCCTCGTATGAAATGTTTTATCACCTTTTCGGAGTTCGACACGGTGTAGTGCTTCCCATTGGTTCATTTCTTTGCACGCGGGGTCGAGCACTCCAAGAAAGGTAGTATGAAGATATTACTTGTTTAAGTAAATCTCTTGATTTACGTAACGGTTCTTTTTCGATTATCTCGACTTGATGCGCATTTCCTCGCTTTCCCCCAGGTGACTTAAGTCGACTTCCAATCATGGATGACTCTTGTCGCCTTGACTTGAGACTTGTCTTCTCTTGAGTTGACTTGGTGATGTTCCACTGTGCATCTCTCCGCTTCTTGATCGAGTTCTGTCTGCTCTTCTTTGTTGTACTCGGTGTCTTACTGTGAGTTTTCCTTCAAGCCTTGATTTGCCTTCTTGCAAGTTGGAGCGTAGGCGACTTAACTCGGCAGCGACTCTAATTGTTACAATACATTTCAAAGCAAGAATTGGGAGCTAACTTTCTATTCTAAGTTTTACATGGCACTCATCAAAATCTAAACAATAAAATTCCTAACAATTTCCCCCTTTTTGATGATGCCAAAACTTAAATCATACAAAGATGCAAATAACAAAGATACATCTGAGATAGTGTATTGACATAGAATGTATGCGCATAATCAATCTTTTTATTGATCATATCATTCTTGTACTTAACACTGTTGTTTACAAAGGTGTATCGTAGTATGTAATTGTCAAAAAAATTTATGGCATTATTACGAAGACTTACATTGTATGTATTTACATATAAAATACACGAAGGGTTGGGACAAAGAACACTTCATCTCCTTATTTGTCTCCTTCTTTTTCATCTTGATCAAGATCTTCTTCTCTTCTTCTCGTCATCAAATTTGCTTCTTTTTCTTCTCATATGCCTTCCTGGCGCCTTCATCTTTCCTTATTCTTTCCTGTCTCTCCCGCCATATTTGAGTTTGTCTCTTGTTTTTTCTTCTATCCTTCTTGCATACTCGGCGTTGGTTTTGGCCACTTGCAAGTTCGCCACATGGTCAAGCCCAGCCCAGTAGATCCCTCCTTTCTTTCCACCGGATCTCGTATTCAATATTCTTGGCGGAGGCCTCAGGTCGAAGCTTCTTCCTCCATCGCCGCTTCTTCCTCTACCTGCGGGCGATATCTTGCTTTGGGGCCTTCTTTTCCAATTTGAGTGCCCGGTATGGAGTGACCAGCAGAGTGATCAGGTTGTCTCTTTGTCATCACCTTCTTCTTCACATAGTGTGAGACCCTTTTCCCAAGATGAGATCCCAAGCTTGAGCAAGGACAAATTTGCAAAATAACCTTGATTCGAGCGTTTTGAATTCGTCAACCGATCTTGGCTCTGTCCCGACATACGAAATGGCATACGTGTCTCTGTCCAATGGAATGCCTCCGTGTTCTTTCAAAATGTTCATCACCCTGGCATCCATTCTTCCTTCCACCTCCTTCATCCCTCGCTTCAATTTCTTTTCTCTTCTCGGCCATAGATCTGCAGTGTTGGAGTGGCGAGTCACTGGGGAGTTTCTTCGCTTATAATGTCACCGTGTGGACCTGTTGGGGGTTTGTGCAATCATCAAGGTCATATTCTTTGATCCTTCCCCTCGTGATTTTCCTTTCTTGATTTCAAAATTTCCTCGGTGATTTTCCCTTCTCAATTGTTCCTTGTCATTCAATTTGCTCCTTTCTTTTCGACTTGATTTTCAGATTTTTGCTTTAAGGTATTCCTCTTCCCCCTTTTTGGCATCATCAAAGGATAGAGGAACCCAGGGAACATCTTTGGCAAGCATGAAGTCGAGTCTTGATGGTTGAATTTTGCTTCAAGTCTGCTGCGTTGTATCTTTGCCGGAATTGACCAAAGTAGCGTTGGATTCTCTGAAATCGCTTCATCTCGGCCATGAGAAGGCTGAATTTTCTTGTCATGTGTTCTTCCAAACGTCGTATATCATTTGCATTTCGCTCACGCAATGCAGTTTGATCTCGGCGGTGTGAGCTTCGTGCATATGTTCAATGTGTTCCATGCAGCCTTTTTCGCGTCAACATTTTCGACTCTCCACACCAGCACTTGTTGAATAATTTATGCGAAGTATCTCACCTGTTCCACACGCATTGATTGCTTTGTTGCCACCATTCCCTTATCACGATTGTGATGCCTCTCAAGTCGGTATTGTAAGGTTGGCATCTGTTGTCCGGCGCATATCCAAGGAGGCTGATGCCTCTCCATCTTTTCAACTTCAAAGCAAAGAGTGCCTTGAACACTTCTCGTATTTGTTGATTCTTTGTTCATTGCGGTGATGGCCATCTGTCCCGAAATCGAAAGTCAAATTTGGAACAATGGTGCCTGAGTGGAAAACGGAGGTGAGTGCGTGGTAGCGTGCTTGCTCATTTTTCGACTCTTCGTGTAGTTCGTATCTCCGGTGAGAATGGGAAGGATTCCACAAAGGATTCATCACCGCCATCCGGGATTTGTTCGATGATAAGCGGTGGACGTGAAGTTCTTCTCGGGAATAGATCGGTGTGGCTTGAGGAGCGGAGCGGTGGTCTGGGTTGTTGGGTTTTGTGGTGCGATGGGCTAAACTGGCCGAGCCTCAATTTGTCTTAACAGACCGTTGGTCTCGGTGATTTCTCCTTTTGAGTATTTGGTCCTCGGCCTTATCGGAAGCGTCATCGGACGATGATGAGATTTCCGTTGGTGGCTCATCATCAAAATTAAAGGTCCGACGAGTAGTCTTGGGATCGACTTGCTCGTGCCTGGAACATCCGCATGTTGAGTCTTTTGGATTTGTCATGGGAGTCGACTCGAAACTTCCTTCTTCGCCCGATCCCGGAAAGGTGACATCGGGGTTGTCTGGGAATCATGAAGTGCGGCGATCTCTTCTCGGATGGATCGATGGTTGCGGGAGGGATGTTCTCTACTTCGGTGTGTTACCCCGGGAAGTCTCAACCTCCGTGGGCCTTCATTTCCTCCAGCAGTCTCTCATCGCTGCGAGGTTTGGTCTTCCCTTTCGACGGTGTCACTGTCTTAGGGTCTTCTACTGATGGCATCCATTGGAGTCTCAACCCCATGGATTGCGCTTTCATCGCCAGTGTTAACTCCCAGTACATTTCTTCTCGTGCCTCGATTGCATCGCAGCGTCATTAGCCTTCAGAGTTTGCTGCCTCACTCACGAGTCTCAAGCTTCAATCGTCCGAGCTTCGTTGATGGCAACTTCTTGTTTCTTCTTGTGTTTGAGTTTTCTTTGCTTCGCCTCCTACATTCTTTGTGGAGTCATCCGCAAAGACATCCTCAGGCACTTGCTGCAGTGGAGGAGTTCCTCGGTGGAGCACCGGTGAGTGACTTGGAGTGGGGTCACTCGTCTCCAAACTCCCATTTGTTGCGGTTGATGGTTCGTTAGTTGGGGCGGTGGTGGCACACCTTCAATAGGGGTTGGCTGTTGGGGTCCCCACTAGCCAGTTTCATCGCCATCTTATTGCGCTTCTTCCGAGTCATTTGGGGAAGTGGTAGAAGAACAACATCGGTGGCTATTTTGAACCACTCCCATTGGATCGATTTCAAATTGTGTTCGAGGACTCTCCTGGTCCCTCCATCGGTCTTTGCTCGTGAAGGATTCTTGATTCACGCAATGCTTGCTGATCCGCAACTTTTCTACGCGGCGCGAGATTCTGCAGTTCCTCGTCACTTTCGGAGAAGACATCAAGGAGAGGATGGAAGTGTTACGTGGTGCGGGAGATAGGCGATCTTGCCTTTTCTCGTGCTTCGCTTCTTGACTTGCTTTTCTCTCTCCGTGTCCTTGTAGATCTGCAGAATATTCAAGCGGTTGTCTTCATCTAGAAGTTTGGGAGCACAGTGGATAATCGAGGAAATTTAGCGATTCTCTTCTTCTTCTATGAATTCGGGCCGTTGAACTGTTCCTTGACTGCTCAACTTCCATTTTCTCCACTCACGCAGACGATTCGGATGTCGGGTAAGGTGGAGATAGGATCATTACATCACTATCTCTTGGGTGGTTCTTCTTGAGTTTTTTGTGTGAGCTCTGTTTGTGTCTTGAGGTTGCCTCTGTCACGATCACCTTCAAGCAGACTTGGGTCATTGTTTCATCAATTACATCGGAGGCTCTACTTCTCCAAAGTAGTCTCCGGTATTTGTCTAGCTTGAGTAGGCGACTCGGTGGTTTCTCTGCTCGGATTGCTTTACAAGTCTTCTTCGTCTCTTGAGTCCTGTACGCAGGGGATTTCAGTTCGAGAGACGGTGTCCTCTCGAGTCTGGGGCGGTGGGGCGGTGCTTGTGTTTGTTTTCGAGGAGTGGCCGTCCAGGTTTGTCGATCTCCTCTTTTTGACGATCGAGAGAAGGAATTTGTGAGTCCTTCTCGACCGCTGCTGCGCAGGGCGGGTGACACGGCCTGCTTGCAGGCGTGTGACTGCTGCAGGGGCAGTGCATGTTTGGTTTTCTTTTTGCGGGGCGCAGATTTCTTGGTAGCTGCAGGGCGACTTTCTTCTGGTTGGAGAGGAAGAAGCGTGTCTTGGTCGGTGATTCCCTCATGGTGTCGGCTCTCTTGGCGACGACGCTTCGAGCACCAGAGAGATTAGCTCAACATCCTCTTGTTAACATGGAAAGCTTTCCCATGTCAAGAGGTACTCCTTTCACCTCCAATAACCGGCCGATCACTAGGCCATATCCCGAGGATCCTCCAAATGACCCATCTTCTTTGAAGGACTTGTTTCCCAGCGTTTTGGCAGAGTCTGCTTTGTAGATAAACTCGGCCAGTTTATCTTCTTTTCTTCGATTATTGCAGCCATCACAGTCAATTTTGCCTTTTGATTGGTCAAAGTCGCCAAATTTGATGTCGATACACTTGGCAACAATGTCCAACAATTTGTGATAATCTTCCTTCGATCTCTTGTTTTTTGTGTATATTATTTTGTCAAAGAACGTCGGACTTGGCTATTTCTTTCCATCGTCGCAGCCAAGTTTACATCGGCCTCTTTGATCTCGGATGCTCCCTCTCTGGTGGTAGTGAGCGATATTCACCAAATCCTTGGCATTTTGTGATAGTCATTGCTTAAGTGAGCAGATGACTTGATTCCTTCGTCGTGAATCTCGGCATTCACGTAGGGTGTGCGACCTCCTCCACATAGGTCATGGGATACTCAGTGTTAGAAACGGTTTGATCCTGCCGTTTCTAGCTTCTCAGCGATTTTCTTCACCAGGGTGTCGTCGGACCGCTTCACCATTCCGTCGAAATCCACGGTCGAACCGGTGTGGATTTGTTTTCCCAACTTGGTAAAGTCATATGTTGGTGCCATTTCTAAGAATAATTTCAAGAAAAATTCAGAAATAGATTTGAAGTTTGATAGGGTTTGAGAGTGTTTGCCTTTGCTTTTTGAGAGAGATTGAGCGGTTTTTAGAAGTGTGAGAGAGAAACGGACGAAAAATGGTTTAAATATGGTTTATGAAAGGGCGTGCGACGGTTTTTGAATCGTGATCGAAATCAACGGCTTGGATTTCGCACGCATATTGAGCGATTCATGTCTCGTATTTAATGCGGCAAACATTTATATCCAATCATAAGCTTGGTGTGCGGCTTTATGTCTCAGTACACATCATCATTATCTTTGACGTGTTCCTTAAAACATTCCCGCTTAGTCAAAAACGCATTGCGTTTTTGTCATTTGCTCATAAGTTATTCAGAACTTATCTCTTAGCCGATTTAACTCGCTTCTCACATTTCTCTTAGTGACTCATTATCGGTGACTTGGTATATTTGACTTTTCCGATCTGGTGATTTATTGAGCTAATTTTTGTTTTCACTCTTTTTCACCTTCTTTCTGTTCCATTTCGTTTCTTTGACTCTTTGTGTCTCGACTTAGCTCAATTAGCCCCAACTCATGTTTGAGTTCTTCAAATCTTGACTCACATAATGGTTTTGTGAAGATGTCGGCTAGTTGCTTATTAGTTGAGATATATTCCAAGATAATGTCCTTCTTTTCAACATGATCTCTTATGAAATGATATCGACATCTATATGTTTTGTTCTTGAGTGCAACACAGGATTTTGGGTGATTGCAATGGCACTTGTGTTATCACACATGTTTGGAATTTCTTTTTCTTCAATTTCATAATCTCTCATTTCTTTGTCTCATCCATAGGACTTGGCGGCAAAGTTTTGCCGCAACTATGTATTTCGCCTCAATTTGTAGAGGTGGCTATTGAGTTTTTTCTTGCTAAACCAGGAAATTAGTCTGTTTCAAGCATTTGACATGTGCACGAAATCTTTTCTCGTCCACTCTGCATCCAAAGATAGTCGAGTCCGAATAGCCAATTAGCTTGAATCCACCTTCCTTTGGATACCATAGCCCTACTTCTTGGCTTCCTTTTAAGTATCTCAATATTCTCTTAGCGGCGATCATATGGCTCTCTTTTGGAGCAGATTGAAATCTTGCACATACACCTACAAAGAAAGGTGATGTCGGCCCGCTATTTGTGAGATAAAGATGATCCAATAAGTGCTCAGTATCTTGTTTGATCTACTGAGGCTTGCCATCTGCGTCCATGTCCATTTTGTGATGTGTTCATTGGTATTTTTACTGAGAAGACTTCTCCTCCATACCAAATTTCTTCATTAAATCTCGGTGTATTTTGTTTGACTTACAAAGGTTCCATCCTTCATTGTTTCACTTGAAGTCCAAGGAAAAATGTCGGCTCTCCCATCATGCTCATTTCAAATTTACTTTGCATGAGATTTGAGAATTTTTCACATGACTCTTTGTTAGTGGATCCAAAAATGATGTCATCCACATATATTTGAACAAGCAAGTATACTCTTCTTGTCTTGAATTACGAAAAGTGTTCTATCCACTTTTCCTTTAGTGAATCCATTTTCGTTAGGAATTGTGACAGGGTATCATACCATGCTCTGCGGGTGCCTGTTTCAATCCATACAGGGCTTTCTTGAGTTTGTACACTTTGTCTCCAAGAGTCTACTCGCTCAAATCCTGGAGGTTGTTCAACATACACTTCTTCTTCCAATAATCCATTCGGGAATGCACTTTTTACATCCATTTGATATACAATGAAATTTTTGTGAGTGCATAGGCAAGAAACATCCTTATAGCTTCCAATCTTGCTACGAGGAGCAAATGTTTCATCAAAATCTATTCCTTCTTCTTGGCAATATCCTTTGGCTACCGATGTCTTGCTTTGTTTCTTACCACAGAACCTTCCTCGTTCATCTTATTTACGAATACCCATTTGGTTCCAATAACATTTTGATGTATGGGTCTTTGTACTAATTCCCATACTTTATTTCTCTCAAACCGATTGACTCTTCTTGCATAGCTTGAATCAATGTGTGTCATCCAATGCTTGTGACACATCTTTGGGCTCTATCTGCGAGATGAAGCATGTGAACATTGCTTCTTGTTGAGTTCGGATCTTGTCTTGACACCTTCTCTCATATCTCCAATGACAAGTTCGTGGATGGTCTTCGGCCATCTTACGCCAGGTTGAAGTAAGTTAGATTGGATTGATTGACTTGCATTTGTGTTCTTTGTGGTCACTCTCTCGTGATCATTCAAATTTTGCAGATTTTCCAGTTTCTTTTGAGATTCAAACTATCTCATCTTCTTACGAGTTGATAATCCCCGCCGCCTTCAAAGATAGGGACTTTTCGTAAGGTTGGATGTTTGATTATCGGTGACTCTTCAATGTCTTCTCCATTTATGTTTGGCTCATCGAATACTACATGAATGGATTCTTTCGTAACCATAGTTCTTTTGTTGAGTATTCAGTAGGCTTTGCTTTGGTGAGTATCTAAGAAGATACCCTCATCACTTTAGCATCAAAAGCCTTTAGGTTATCTTTGCCATTATCCAAATATCTGAAATATGCAACATTTGGTTTTTCTTCCATCCGGATCTCATAGGGAGTCTTTGTCATTTTTATTTATCATACATCTGTTTTGGGTGTAGCGGTCGTGTTGATTGCTTGACCCAAAACCTTTTTGGTAACCTGCTTGACTAACATGGTCTTAACGCTTCTTTGAGGGTTCATTTCTTTTTCGCAACTCCATTCTCTTTGTGGAGTCCTTGCGGTGATAGTTCATGACCAATACCATTTTCAACACAAGATTGAGTTATTATTCCATTGACAAACTCGGTTCCTCTATCCGATCTTATTTTGATAATGGTTTGACTCTTCTCATTTTGTATCCTCTTCATCACCATTTGTGGTAGCTTTTGTAGAGTTTTTTTTCTTGCACATGAATATTGTCCATGTATATCTTGAGTAGTCATCTACTACCACCAGGGTGTATTTCTTTCCACTTATGCTTCTTTGGTTCCCTTTGGGCCAAATAGATCCATATGAAGGCAGATGCAATATTCTTGTTGAGGATGGGCAAGTCTTTTCTTGAACAACGACTTGATTTGTTTTCCTTTCGACATGCATCACATATACTCTCCTTCTTGTATCGAGTCCGGGAAGTCCTTCCACAAGATGACTTCTTGCTAGCTTATTAATCGTTTTGAAATTCTCGGGATGACTCGGCTTTTTGTGCCCGCCAACTTGATTCATTTGTGCTTTGTTTTGCTAGTAAGGCAGTCTTTGGGTGTTGCGATTGACCAATCCACTACATACATATTTTTGTCTGCGCATCCTTGCAAAGACAACTTCATTAGATTCAACATTTTTGATTTGGCATATCCCCATGTTGAATCCAACATTGTAGCCCTTGTCGCAGAGTTGACTAATGCTTAGTAAATTGAAGTTTAGTCCTTCAACATATGCAACATCCGTGATTTCTAAACCATTCCTCCGGATGGATCCAATGCCTCTTATTTCACCAGGAGCTTCATTTCCTCCAAATATGACTTTGGCTCCTTTGACTTCCTTGAATTTTGACAGATTTCTTTTATTTCTGTCATATGTCCGGGAATGCCGCTATCCATGTACCAGGTTCCTTGGCACTTTCATTGTTCTTGAACCCAATCAAGGAAATTAAGTTTTAGGTACCCATTCTTGTCATGCGGGTCCGAGGGGTTAGAATTATAAGATGATCCAACCAACCTATAGCCAAATGATTTGACTCAAGAGGTTGCCATCTATCGTGCCATAATCATAATCAATCTGGCAAATTGCTTGGGAATCCAGGTTCATACAAATTGTCTCTTTTGTCGTATGCTGATATGTGTTTTAGCAATTGCCTTTCTTGGGTAATTGTGGTGTCTTTGAGTGTAGTGCCTAGGTGCATATGTGTGTCTTGATGAAAGCTCTTATGCTTTTGGAATGGCCTTTGTTGAGTTCTAGGCCTTTGCCATTTGGGCTTGTATTCCATAAGTCTAGTGATAGTTCACATTATTCGATCGACTTGACTTGGATATTTTCTACCATTCCCATCATATGTATTTCTTTTATGAGTTTTCTGGGATTTTTGGTAGCTCTCGCTTCTTCTTTCTGAGTATTTTTGTTTGGAGTCTCTTTGAGGACTCATTTGAATCTCTTCTCATTTTGTCCCTTTCAAAGACTCTCAACTGGTTTGTTTTTCCTTTTCCTTTGTAACCAAGGCCGATTCGCTTAGTATTGTGCTTTGGATTGAAAGTGTGTGCATCATTTAGAGTTTTGGATTTTTCGGACTCTTCATGACTTGAAGATCCTTTTTCCAAAATTACTCTTGAGGTTTGACATGGCTCAAAGGAATTAAATCCTAAGCCTGTCTTGTCTCCACATTCTCTTTGACTCATAATAAGATCATCCAATGATTTAGATGCCTTAGTGAATGAGGCAATAACATTTTTGAGGTCATTCTCCTCTTTTCTATAAAGCGAGCAATTTCTCGCTTTATTAATTTAGCATTTTCAGCCTTTAAACTCTTATTCTCATCGGCTATTTGACTTAGGGTACTCGGCTCCTTAGTCAGCTTTGAGTTTTGACTTTTGAGTAGCTGTTTTCCTCATTCAATAGTGTGTGTGAGGTTTTAATGTGCTCAAAATCTTTCATCATTTTGCCTAATGAATCATAAAGATGGAGTGGGTGATGAAGTGTGTGTGTCACGATCACTATCACTAGTGTCGAGCTTGTTGAGTTAGATTGTACCTCATCTTCTTGATCTTGTTCTTTGGCCATTAAGCAGATCAAGGCTTCTTCTTCAGAGTCACTTGAGTAGTCACTTCATTGCTCTCGAGTGTTGTCTCTCTTGACATTTGTCTCTCGCCGATCTCTGCGCAGCCATCATTGCCTTTTTCTTTTCTTGTCTTCTTTCTCTCAAGACTTTTCTTTCTTCTTCGTTTGTCTTTGTTGACTACTGAGGATATGAGCAGTCAATGGCATAGTGACTGGTTGTCTACAATTCCAACATAGATATTGACCTTTTGCTCATTTCTCTTTCTATTCTTGAGTTGTCGGCCTTTTGATACTCAACTTGTCGATGATCATTCTCTTGGTTGGCCTATCATCCCTTGATTTGGAGGAGAGCCGAGTGTCTTACGGAGGATTCACCCTTTCCTCTCTTGTAGTTCTTGTTAAAGAACTTGTTAAATCTTTTAACCATTAGGGCTATTTTTCGGGTCAATTGCCTCTCTTTGACTTGACTCTCCTTCCATCTTTGACAACTAGAGCATTGTTTTGGGTACAAAATTGTGTCTCTTCGGGTCTTTCCTTCTCGGCTCAAACTCATAGGCTTTGAGGTCCGAGAATAACTCATGGTTGGATGTCTTTGATAGGTCCATGGAATGTCTCGGTGCCATGACCTTCATCTCCCATTCATTTGGAAGACTTTTAATCTTCATACACATTTCTTCTCGTGTATATTCCTTTCCAAGTGTGAGACGGCTCATTTGTGATTTTTAGAATCGAGCATCCAGTTGATCCAGGTTTTCTCCCGAGATCATTTTAAAGTTCTCAAATTTTTGTACACCCACTGAAAGTTTGTTTTCTTTGATTTGCTCACGAGCCTTCACAAATCAATGTCGTTTGTCCTGATTTCTTAGTCATTTGTTTTGCAAGATTTCACTTTATTGAACATGGCTTTATCCAAGGTTTTGTAGAGAATATCCTTGGCTACATTGTCCAGGTTGTATCTTTTTCTGTCATCATTTGTCCACTCAGTTCTTGGTTTTTCAACCATGACTGGTCTGGATCTTTGATCTTCTTTCCCCCTTTTGCAACTCTTCGCATTTGTGTTCACCTTTAATATTTGCAGAGGCCCATCTTCTATCACTATCCACATCTCATCATGTAATCTTTGATAGATGAGCTCGCATACGAATTTTCCAATCATCAAATTCTTCAATGGTGAACATAGGAATGCGTGTTAGATTTGCTTCCATGATGATAACTTTTAATGATAGAAAAGAGTTTTGAAAGATTAAGTACTAAAGCAGACTTTTGAAAAGTTTGGAGATCTAGTTAAGAACGGTGCGGAGGGTTCAATGAACCAACCGCTCGATACCACTTGTAGGTCCCAAGGGGTGTAAGTGTAAGGTTTAGAAGGGGGTTGAATAAACCTTACCAAATTTTCGATTTAGGCTTTTTAAATCTCTGAGTTCTACTACATTTGTGTCCTTGATGGACGATCGAATTAGTCACTCAAGAGAGTTAATCTCTCAAATGACTCAAATTTGAGTCATTAGTAGAGTAACTCATTTGTTGACTATAATTTGACTTATTTGTGGTTTTGTTTTCATTGGAAGACTTAACACCCTTAAGTTTGTTTAAGCAAGTTTTTACTGACTTGATTTAGTACTTATAGATTATCGGATGGATAGCAAATTTATCGCCAGATATAAGCAATTAAACGTGCGAGATATTTAAATCTTTTGTAAAGTAAATGACACAAGAAAGTTTTTATAGAGGTTCGAAGATGGGTAATTCTTCTACTCCTCTCTTCTCCAACTCTGGAGGAATCCACTAAGTAATGATCGGTTTACAAAGTGGTAGCAGTCCAGATACAAGTCTTGATCACAACAGCCGACTTGATCCTTTGGGACTCGATCTGGAGACGCCTTGATCACTCGGTGGCTTCTCGTGACGACTCACCTTTCTTCACAGGGCAGCGCTTTGCTACTACTACCACCCACTTGCTCAAGCACTTTGGATTTGATCACGAAGCCCTCCAAACGCTTAAGACTTGGTTCACGCCTTGAACCTTTCTACAATCCTTCTTGGAGTGTAGACCCCTTGTTTTCGTAGTTTCCTCTTCAACGATTGAAGTTCTCTTTCCTTCACAAGGTAAGTGTTGGATTGATGTTCTTCGAGATGTAGGCTTGAGGATTGAGAATATTTCAATTTTGATAAGCTTGTAAATCTCACGTGTGTGTCATCCACGCATCATCATTTTTCTCAATCACACTCCTCGGCCTTTTATAGTGAACTTTCAAAAATTTGCCCGTTGAAGAGATAAGCTCATTTTTGAAAATCACTTTGCGATCGTTGGTTTGCACTTCTTGGAATTGCCATTTCCTTGTATGAAATGTTTTATCACCTTTTCGTAGTTCGACACGGTGTAGTGCTTCCCATTGGTTCATTTCTTTGCACGCTTCGGGGTGAGCACTCAAGAAAGGTAGTATGAAGATATTACTTGTTTAAGTAAATCTCTTGATTTACGTGCAACGATTCTTTTCGATTATCTCGACTTGACCGCATTTCCTCGCTTTCCCCAGGTGACTTAGAGTCACTTCCAATCATGGATGACTCTTTGTCGGCCGACTTGAGACTTGTCTTCTCTTGAGTTGACTTGGTGATGTTCCACTCAGTGCATCTCACCGCTTCTTCGATCGAGTTCTGTCTGCTTTCTTTGTTGTACTCATTTGTCTTACAGTGAGTTTTCCTTCAAGCCTTGATTTGCCTTCTTGCAAGTTGGAGCGTAGGCGACTTAACTCAGCTTGGCCACTCTAATTGTTACAATACATTTCAAAGCAAGAATTGGGGAGCTAACTTTCTATTCTAAGTTTTACATGACACTCATCAAAATCTAAACAATAAAATTCCTAACACTATCTATCTATCTATCTATATATATATATATAAAACACATAATATATTTATTAAAACCTATGATTTTATTCAAACAAATAAATTTATTCATTTTTTTTATATTTACCAGAAGTAAACATATAAAAATTAAAATTAAAATTAAAATCAAACTATTAGTTTACTTTATACGATTCGAATATGTTTAAGTTTGAGTTTGGTTCGTTTATTTTAATGAACATCATCAAACGAATTCAAATAAGCTTTTATCGAATTAAGCTCTAAATAGCTCATGAGCGGCTTGGTTCATTTGCAGCTCTAGATGATTCCAAATATTAATTTATATCCATTTTCTCTCCATAATTATGAACAACTTTATAAAACCAAATAAATAACCCATAAAACATAAAATAATACTCCATATCAATTGTGGGATCAATCTTGTGCTCCAATAGTTGAGACTTCCTCTTATACTGTTAGAGCGATAGGTCTGAGTTCGATTGAATACGAGTGCCTTGATTCTCAAACATCACAATAGTGGCTTGCACATAAATATTTTACAGGAAGGAACGCCCCTAAGTTAAACTAATATTTTTCATGGAAATTAGTAATACTTTTTAGTTTAACATGTAATATTTTTTATTTCAATGTGTATACTTTTTAGTTAAAACTGTAGCACTTTTTAATTCAACAAGTAATACTTTCAGTGAATATATACTTTTTTTTATAAAAAATGGTACTCTCACGCAAAGTTATATATGGTTGTGCAAGTAAATGATGTCAATTACTTTAAAAACGTATACTTTTCAAAGTAAAAGTGAAAACTAATACTTTTAAATTATCGTCACTACCACGTGTTAGCCTAATATTTACGAAAATGCCACTTCTATTTTGATTTGGGTCACATGTCATGGGGATCCATCTCAGGAAATGCGACTCGTGAGACAGTCCTATATGAGTTTTTGCCTTTATATGGAGTCATTTGAAATGGTCCCTCCAAATCCAAATCTAAATCATTCCATGCAAATGCAACCTAAAAGATCGACAAACTATATTTACCAAATCCCAGACATCGAATCCAAATCAAGATAATTTATACATATTGCACAAAGCACACCAGTTTCATTATCATGCTAAATGCTAATTCAAATAAAAAATGCGAGCAAGCAATAGGTTTCTCACTACATGCTTGATCTAAGCCCTATCTGGAGTATTAATCAAATATTCAAGAGGTAAATATCAGAACAGCATAACAAAAAACACCTTTATATTGTACAATACAAACAACTGTTTTCGATTACAATATGTAAGAAATGAACAACCATAGAAAAAACTAAGACATGTTCTCTCTAAGTTTGCACTATGCACATACAAATTTAAGGCACTCCAAGAAACATACAATACCAATCCCACCAGGCCAAGTGGCCAACCTCTGTTTCATAACAACCCAAATAATTACAAACACACACTTATAAATACTTTAGCCAATTCACTTTCTCAGTTTTACTTTCCTAAGATAATGTGGTTTCTCCATTAGTAATTTGCGGTAGTGTCCTTAATAGGAGTAATATCAATCTTTGGCGGCCCCGAATGCCTCCTCGAGCCACCAGGCGACTGCGTATCAACGTGACAACTTAGACTAAGATTGCTTGTTAACTACAAGTTTTGTTACTTATTCTACGATGAAATAATCAAGAAACCAACATTGATGAATGGAGTAAGCCAGAAAAGAGAATATTAGGAGCAGAAAATGAAAAAAAAAAACATATGATACAGATGAGACCAAAGCAGATAATGACGTTGCTTCTCCATAATTATTCAGTTTAAGTTCTAAATACACAGGTTCAAATTGATCAATCTAAGGAAATAATCACAAGCAAACTGTTCATCACATAATCCAAATCTCTCTTTTTCACCTTTCATGCTGTTGATTGTGTTTGCCTCTCGTGTTCGACATCAGGAACAAGCGAAACTAAACTCTCAACATACACATTCGCTTCACTGAATGGCGCAAAGTGAATCCTCCGATGGCGCCGAAATATTTTATCTTTCGGATAGTAAACTGCGAAACTTAAACCATACGTAAACAAAATTCCCCCTGCGAACCTATAAAAAATGGGGTTGAGAATCGAGCAATCCGATGATCACATGGATAAGGAACAACCAACACTTTAACCCAAGACTCTCTCACTCCATACTCCTTCATAACCCAAACATCTACACAAATTTTTTTATAATCACAAAGCACACAAATGCACCCTCCAAGAACTCCCAATGACGGGTGATATTTGCCCTCCCTATAATTTGGTTGGTCCACAATTCCATAAACCTCACTCTTCAGATCGAAAGACACGATATCCCATATACGATTATTCAAGTCGGATTTCCTTTCCCAATGAAGCTTTCCACTCACAAGCTTACCCCCTTCTTCAACAAATGAATCAACATCTAGTCCCATCAATGTTTTCCACGAATTCGTCTTTAAACTATAAATTTTTCCGACAGCCTGGTATCCACCAGTAGGCCAAAACACAGACAAAACAGCAAACACCTTGTAATCACTATTCGACTCATCGAAACCGAACCCGCATTGTGTAACGTAGGGGTGCTTAAATCTCTCATCTACATCAGGCAATGCCTTGTACGTTCTCGTCGAAGGGTTCCACAAGAAAAACTGTCTTTGACCCATGAGAATGCTGATCAGCCCATCACAACAACCCACGAGACGAATCGGATCATCCAGAGTGTACATTGGATAATCAAATGCAAGCGTATCGATAACCGGTTCGTTCAACAATGAGCGCAAAGAAGCGTGCCTGAGGGTTTGTGGATAAGAGTCTAGAAAAACGATCCTGTGATGAGTAAAACTTGCGTTGTTTGTTGAATTCTGGAGATGGGTTTTTATGAAACGTTTGCTGCCGATTAAAGAACGCCATGATTTCGAGACGCACCTGAATTTCAAGAGGGATTTAACCGGAAGTCTTGACAAGATCTCTTCGATGATTTCTTCAGGGAAATTGTGAATTTCTACGGCCGTGCTGCTGCTGTTAATGTCTCTGAACTGAGGAAGATTTCTTTTGCCCATCTGGGTGGCTGTGGTTTGCAAGTTCGGGCCTTTCGGGTCTGAGGTTCGTGTTGTACGAGGAAGGAATTCTAGGGTTTCCTTTGAAATTGATGAACTTGTTAAACCTAAAAATTCATTATTATTGATGCCAATGCAGCTATTTCAATATTTTTTTGGACCCTGCTATTCCCCTCAAATTTCAAGTTAAAATAATACTAAATTGAATAAATGGAAAAATTACACCAAAATCGCGTATTGAATACCAAATTAAAATACACTAAAAAAAATATCAAATTAAAATAATTGTTTTTATTCAATTTTGACCAATTCGATATTTCGATTTGATGACTCGGTATAATGATTTCTTTTCATAAAAATAGTAAAAGATATAAATATTGCAATCACAATAATGTTTTTTCTCAATTACTTTTAGTTTTAATGAGTAAATAATAAAACTAATACAAAAAATATATGTATATTGTGATTAAAAATATACAAAACTATTACGAACCGTAACCTGCAGTCCAAAATCGGACCGTAAGCATCCTTTCAGGAATTGGAACCGACGGTTCCAGAACCGTGGCCACTCATACTTTCCAAGTCTTATAGTGTGTCCAAAGTCCATGGTGTTGGACATGCTTATCATATTAACCTTCGTTAAGAAAACATGCTTATCTTAAAGTCTTAACACCAACAAGGTAGTCATTACAAGCTCCATAAAACCAAATTTATGCAGGCGAGCGATAGACGTTTTCTATTAAGCATTTTAAATTTGCCAATAGAATCCTAAGGGAACATAAGTAGAGGAGAAAGGAATGAACTGTATATAAATCCTTGCTGGAGTATTAACTAAAAATTCAAGAGGTTAAGATCAGAACAGCATAACATAAAAACCTTTATATTGTACAATACAAACAACTGTTTTCGATTACAATATGTAAGAAATGAACGACCATAGAAAAAACTAAGACATGTTTTCTCTAAGTTTGCACTATGCACATACAAATTTAAAGCACTCCAAAAAACACAAAATACCAATCCCACCAGGCCAACCTCTGTTTCATAACAACCAAAATAATTACAAACACACACACACACACACACTTGTAGTTTGTTAAAGGAACATGAAAACGCAAGTCGAAAAAACATATAAATACTTTAGCCAATTCACTTTCTCAATTTTAATTTCTTAATATAATGTGGTTTCCATTATTAATTCGCGGTAATGTCCTTAATTGGACTAATATCGATCTTTGGTGGCCCCGAATGCCTCCTGGGCCCACCAGGCGAGCCGGAGAAAGAGAGCCGCTTTTTAGCAGAACCGCCAACTTTTTCCCCTCGGAGCGGACTAGCCACCCGAGACTTAGCTCGCGCAGACTCAGTTGACGCCATGTAGCCTTGAGTAACGGCAGGCGAACTTGCAAGGCTCTCATCATCTCTTACAGATGAACTCGCAATGCTGTGCCTTCGGCATCGATCTGATTGGACGCTGTTTATGCTCTTCGAATCGTCGTCTCTGCCATTTGTTGTTCCCCGTGGGCTTGGTGGCTTTAATTTACTGGCAACTTTTGACTTGGGAGTTGAAGGTGAATGCCGGCTGGGGGGCCGGCTTTGTTTTTGGGTTGTAGGAGACTGGTGCACTTTGGCATTTCCTCGAACAGGTGTCGAACGGCTTGTGGTGCTCTTTATAGAAACATGGTCACTGTTTACTTCTTTGTCGAGTGCATTTCTGTTGTTTTCCCATGGCCGTGCTGCCATCCATCGCTCTAACCAGCTCCAACCCCAATGGGGATTGTTTGGATCCATAAATGTTTGGTTTGCCGAGTTTGAGGAGTTTCTCCATGTTTGCTGGTACAAGAAATTTTCATCCATGTCAATATGACCACTACTTTTGTTAGTGAAAAAAACACCCATTAGGAGATATTATGGGAGTGCTTGCAAAGACTTCAGTTTTTAGAGGAAATGGTTTATTTTAGCAGAAATGAAAAGTAGTTGAAAATCAGAAACTTATAGTGTTTGTAGATAGAAGCTAAAAGTCGAATAAATTACAAGAGAGTGTTGTGTTTGGTGAATAAGTTATAAAAGTGTTTTGTTTGTGTGTAAAAGTCAAATCATAAACATAATCAGAAATTGAATGCAATCATCCCCTGCTTTTAAATTCTAATTAAATTATGCACAATCATAAGCAAAAGTTGACATTTAAAATCTCTAAAAACTAATTTTTTTTGACAACCGCTTTTTTTTAAAAAAAATGTTTGCAATCCCCAAATAACAAACAAAATCATGCTGCTTGAGTTTCAAATGACTGGTAGCACAACCAATTTATATTAAACCTATGTCATTTGGGACGAACACAAAATTACAGGAATTAAAGAAATGATACTGGAAATGTGAGATGAATCTTTAATGATTCATTATTCCTCGTTCCCATTTGTTTCAATCCTGATTTTAGTGCCACCAATAATCGCCATAAATACTTTTCGATATCTGTGGAAATTGACATGACCATATTACCTGACGTGTATACGCATAAGCCAACGCCGTTCCTTCTCATAGCAGCTACTTGCTTATGTTGAAGATTAGCTTCAATCTGCTCTTTAGACTGCATGCTATCATCCCAATTCTCTCCATCCTATTGTCATGAATCCATTTTCAGCACAAAGTTACTCAAGACGAACATGTGAAATACGGGTTTTATTTATATCCACATGATATGCGTTTAGGCACAGTATCCATTCTGCAAAATTAAAGGACAACAAAAGAAATCTAACAGTACATTACTAGATTTCTGTTTTACAGATATAATCTAGAAATGAAAGCAATACAAAATCTATGATTGTTTCAGCCTTAAATATATATTAATAAACCTATAATTGGTCAAGAAACTGCAAAAACAGCAAGAACTCTATGGAATTTATTTGAAAGTTCAAAACTACGCAACACACGGACACAGAAAGCATGATAATTGCTAGCAGATGGCAATTCAAGCTGAAGAGGAGAAAAGCTAAACCAGTGTCACTTACAGATACTCTCAACTTTTCAAGCTCCTTTTCGTGTTTCTGCTGGATTTGTCGTTGAATAGCCGAGTTCTCTTCAGACATTCTGATTCTTCTCGCACGAATCTCAGATTGTACATGAGCCAGTGTCTGCATATGTTTTAAGGTGGTGGCTTCTTGCCGTTTCACAGATTCCCCCCTACCAATGATTTCAGCCTCTCTAGACCTCTCAATGCTCTCAATGCTCTCCGTGCCTAATATATACATGAACAATTAACGAAAAATTAAAACAATCTCATGGCAAGTTCTGCTTATTTCACTAAACAAGTAATCATAAAAGTTTAGGTATCATCTATATAAATATCCTTAAATAATGGTCAAAATTCACAAAATTAATTCCAATTTTCATCGTAAGTTATACTTTCCAGATGTATAGGGGTTAGGTGACCATGTGTCAACGCAACAACTTAGGCTGCGATTGCTTGTCAAGTTTTTTTTATCGAAATTTCCATATAAGATATTTTTTGGTCCCAACATACGATTGATTGCAAAACATTTTTTGAAAAGAATACACGTTTCGTCTACTCTCATTTTTCAATTATCATTTTTCAAAATACACGTGTAAGAAGGTTTAGTTTGGAGAAAAAAAAAAAGTTGTGTATGAAATGAAAATTTAATGATGACAGTTGATGTGATAGTTTTTTACTTTTTTAGTAAAACTCTGTGTTCCTGACATTATTGAGACTATCATCTTACCAAGTATCCTCGAAAAACTGTCTGAATCTTGATAGCAGCTATCTCCTCCTTTGTTTTACCCAGATAACTGGCGGCAGCTGTGAGACGGACAACCTCTGCAGCAGCTTGAGCGGCAGCAGCTGCTGCCTCGGCAGCTGCGGCAGTGGCAAGAGCAACAGAATAAGCATGCCTATTCTGTTCATTTTCAGCTTGGATCAACCTCTCCTCCTTCTCCTTTGGAAGATGATTTTCAGCATTCTCCGAACCAGAAGAATCCAAATCTATGCTCCTCTGTTTCACAAACCATTTTTCAGATTTCCGACTTTTTTATCATGAAACAAAATAAATAAATAAATAAATAAATAAAGGATTAATTACAAAAAATACCCTTGAGATTTAGTCTAATTAAAAAAACTCAGATATCTTTCAAAATTGCAAGTAACCCCTTGATATTTGTTTCTATTTTACAAATTAATACAAAACGCGATGGGGTGTTCGTAATACTTTATAAAAGGTATTTGTAATTTTGAAAGATAAACGTTTTTCTGTAAGTAAGTCAAACCTCAAGGGTAGTTTTCATAATTATCCCATAAATAAACCATTATGTTTTCATTTTGAGACAAGTTCAAAGGAAGTGTGAAAATGATGGAAATCAATTCACTACCTTTCCTCTCTTCCCATTCGATTCGCAACTGAAAACTCTTTTAACTGCAGAAAACAACCGCCCTTTTTTTCCCCATTCCAGACTAAAACATCTGGAAGAAAAAAAACAGTAAAGTAATCAATACTTGAGGAAATAACGGAATTTTCGATCAAGATGAAAGGAAAAGAAAGCAATTCTAGAAGATTTTAATCACCTTTTTCCAGATAATTTCCTGTGTGTGTCTTAAAATCTTAATCATCACTCCTTGTGACCAAATAAAATCCCTAATTTCACATAATGATAAACAGATCTATGCTGAATACACCTCACTAAGTATCAAAGTTCCATATATTCTGAAACAGTGGCATATTAAAAACATTTTGGAAAAAGATCAAATTTATTTTCAGAACCAACAACCCCAAACTAACTAAAACCCAAAAAAAGAAAAATATATTTCTATCACACAACACCAAATGCACACAGAAAGACATTCATTAGTAATCCTATAAATCTAGACTTATAAAGCATTAAAAAGAAAAACACAGAAACAAAAACATTATCGAACCTCCAATTTTAATAACAAACCCCTCAATAAAACTAAATGTAAGATAATCAAAATCTGCAAGGAGCCCACTTCATTACAACCCACCCACAGAAACGAATATAAACCATAAAAAAAAACCCAAATAAAAATGAAAACAAACAATTCAACAAATTAATTTCCTGCAGGGACTAAATAAAAAAAAACCTGCTATTAACAAACCTGTAAGTGAAAAATCTGCACAAAATTTCCCGATGAGATTTATTATTATGCAGACATAATTTGTCTCCTTCTTATAGTACTCATCACCCCTCCAAATTTCCAATATCATCGGCCATAGATATCAGAGAGGCTTAAGAAATGTTGTGCGGAAGGGAGAAAAGAGATCTTGATTTTATTATTGTTTAAGGAAAGAACGTTAAAAGAACTGAGGACAAGAATAACGGACAAGGGTAGTTTGGGCATTTCCAAACAACAACGGCCTTCCAGCGAGGGGGGAAGTGGTTTTTGGGGTGGGGGATTGGGAGCCCACTGAGAATGGGCCAAGGGGAAATGTCTACGGGCCCATAGCTGATTCTGACTTGTGAGAACTCAAACAATGTATTTTTAAGAAAAAGTTTTTTTTTTTTTTGAAACTCAAACGAAAGAAATTTCATTAAGACAAAGAGATCGAATCGCTAAAGATTACAAATAAAGAGGGGAGGAGAAGAACTCCACTCTTGGAAATCGAACATGTAAATTTGTTCTTTCTAGGCTAAATTATGAGCAGAACAACATTCGACCTCTTAATGAAAAAACACAAGAAACATTAGGCAAATTAACAAGCAACTTCTTACAATCCTTAATAATATCAACAAAATAAGAGTTGTCTTCAAGATTGCTTCTCAAGGCTTTTATCATGTCGGTGAATCGATTCAATAGTCACCCCCGATCCGGCCATTTCTCTTAATCCAACTTAAAGCTTCACGCACACTCAATGCCTCGCAATTTTCGGAGATAAGGGACCATCGATTTTTCCATGAATAGCAGCAAGGAAGCATCCTCACTATCTCTAATAACACCCCCAAAACCAAGTTTACAGATTCTTGAAAAGTCGCGTCCACATTACATTTTAACAAACCTCGCTTGGTTTACTCCATTTTATAGCACCATCTCGAGAATTTATAAACCGTTCGACTCTTGGTGTAACTTGCGCCACTTGCCATTGTAGAAGCATAGAACTCGCCAAATTCAACAAAGCGGCAGGAGATGAGAATTTTGGTTCCACACAATATCATTTCTATTTTTCCAAAGAGCCCACAACACCATAGCCATCAAATTTTTCATTTCAAAATTCCCTTTTGCCTGATTATTGAGACACAACGAGAAATGAAGAGTTATCCACTATCAATACATTAATAGGCAAAGACTCAAAGATCTCTTAGCAAATGCACAATGAAAAAGATATGAGAAACATTCTCGGTCCCCATATTACAAACAGGACAAATAGGGGAAATTGGTACCTTTACAGAGATTAATCTCTCTTTAGTTGGCAAAGAATTGTGACAGCCCTCCATACCAAATTCTTAACTTTAGTTGGAACCTTTAAACTCCATATTCCCTTCCGGTCGAATATTACGGAAGAATTGCAGGACCTCCAAATTTTGACACAACAACTTGTAACCATCTTTTGAGAATAAGAACCTCTTTTGTTGCTAACCACATCCATTTGTCACCATGATGATGCACACTCAAAGGAATATTTAAGATAAGATTTTGATCTCTATCATTAAAAAGATCCTTCACAATATCCTCATCCCAACTTAGAGAGTCCGAATGCAACAAACTCTTGATCGAAATACTCTCAGAAAAAATTTTGGGAAGTAATAAATCCATTAAGATCCGGTAGCCATGGGTCCTCCCACACATTAATGTTCTTCCCATCTCCAATCTTAATTCTACAATTATTAAGCACAAAATCTTTCGCCGCCATAATACTACGCCATACAAAACTCGGATTTGAACCAATTTTCGCATTGAATAGATTTGAAGAAGAGAAATACCGGCTTTAAAAATACGAGCCACCAAAGAATTATGCTCTCACGGTCTCCAAACACATTTTACCAAGCAACGCCAAATTGAATTCGTGTAATCTCCCAAGCCTAAACCTCCTTCCATTTTATGAACACACAATCGACTCCATGATCGCCAATGTATGCCTTTAGAAGAATCATCTCATTTTCCCCACCAAAAAGAATTCATCATTTTTTTCTAAATCCGTGCATGTTTCGAGTGGTAGTAAGAAAATGCTCATCGCATAAATGGGCACCGCTTGAGCAATGATTTTCAATAGAATTTCCTTACCCGCCTCGAGAGGATCTTTTCTTCCAACCTTGCAATCTACTCCGGACCTTCTCTTTGATGAAAGCAAAAATCTCTTTCTTATTTCGCCCAATTAATGACGGCGACCAAGATATGCCCCATGATTGCTAGTTAGGGGAACACTCAACATATAACAAATGCCCGAATATCACCATCACGATTATTATTGAAGGAAATTGAGGATTTCGGAAATTTATCAATTGTCCCAAGTATAAATCTAGACAATTCTTGACCCTTAAACATTCATCCGGTTAGCCCGAAAAAACAAAAAATTTGTCATCCGCGAAGAACAAATGAGAAATACTTGGCGCACCTCAAAGAATACGACATCCGTGAATCCAACCCCGATTTTGAAATTCGAATAATAGCCGAAAGACCCTCCGCACACAAAATAAATAAATAGGGTGACAAGGGATCACCTTGTCAAGTCCACGTTCCGGTAATAAAATCTAACTCAAACACTCCATGTGTGATCTTGTATCTCACCGTTGTAACGCACATCATCATAAGATCCACCCATTTTTTGTGAAAACCCAACTTAATGAGCATAACCTTCAAATAAGACCACTCTATTCTGTCGTATACGCCTTACTCATGTCAATTTTTAATGCCGCAACTCCATGTCTCCCTCGCTTTTTGCGTTTAAGAAAATGATTAATCTCAAAGGCAATCATGATATTATCGGAAATGAGGCGACTGGAACAAATGCACTTTGAAAATCGAAATAATCCCGGGAGGATTTTTTCAATCGATTAGCAAGCACCTTAGATATTACTTTGTAAATTACATTACACAACGCAATAGGTCTAAGCTCGTAACTAACTCGGATTCGTTTTTTCGGGAAAAGAACGATATTGGTGTCGTTAAAACCTTCAGGGAAAGAGCACGAGGTCATGAAATGGATACAAGAATTAACCACTTCCCTACTGTAACATCCCAAAATTTCGACGTGTTAAGTTTTAACTTCACGAGTTTCTATGAGATGAGCACCAGAAAAAGAAGATGTATCTTATTGGTATGAGTACTACCTATCAAATCTTTTAAGCTCTCCTCATCAGACATTCTCATACATGAACAGTCATGAGAATATCATCTTCCGGGTGTGAGATCAATTCGTTCATGTTCTCTCCACCTGAAAGTACCCGTGCTCGCTCATTGTCCGTGCCTCTTTACACACCGGCGATCACTCCCCCTGTCTTTGGCCCCAGACGTCACACCTCTCCTCCCCCAAAGGATTATAATCATCGATCCTTGGGAATGACCAATGTCTAATAGTTCGAATAAAATATGGGGTCTGTGCCCGCAACTGATGTGAAAATATTTCTAGATACTTAAGAAAAACTATGTATCATTCACTCACACATTCAGTTATTTTCCTAGTGCAACCATATAGCATAAACCTAAAGAAATGTTATTATAAAATTACTATAAACAGGCATATCATGTGATTATTGCATATACAAAGTATATATTTGGGAAAGCATTTGACCAAGTCAAACACAAGAATTAAAGTACATATATTTATAGAATGTCCTGTCTTTGTCATGGATAAAATAATTTTGGAGGCAGCATCTAAGACTATTCTTAAATTGGGAAAGCGCAAAGAGCCAAGTTCATTGACATATCAAAATCTTGGCCCATCAAGAAAGGATTGGAGTTTAGAATAAATTATCCATTTGACATTGATTTGTTTATTGTTATATAAAATTCTTTTTTACATTTTATTGCTTCAAATATATGTTTCTAACTGAAATTTGAGATAGTGGCACGTTTTGGTTGCGACGTGCAATATGTATTGATGTATTCACATGATACTTGATACCATTTAATTTGCAATTGATATTTGCCACAAATTTTATTTTCTCTCTTATTCTAATTAAAATAATTATGTGCTAATTGTATATTGATGATATTACTTTTTCTTTTGATATTATATTGATGATATTACTGATACACTTTATATAGTTATTTGTATTGATTATATTTGAAATATAAAATAAAACACTATTGAAATAGAGGATCCTTATGAATATTGATTTATTATCGAAGAGGTGAGTCATTAATATTTAATTACTCTAACATGTCCCCTTATGCATGTGCAACCAATTAGTTTATGAAGTCTTGCACATGGAATATTTGTATGAATGTTGATAAGATTTGAACTCGGGACCTCCGACCTAACTCCTGGTATCATTTTCTTTTCCAGGATTAACTATGATAACATATTAAATAAGCACCTAATCGATTGAAAAACTTAAGCTATTGGAAAAGTGAACCATTAATATTTAATTCTTGTATCACTATATGCCATCTTTGTTCTTTTATATGCTAATGGTGTTGTGATGCATGCTTTGTGAGAATTTGTTAGCTATTGGATTACGTTTCTTTCATTGTGAAGCTATTTTCAAAAATCCGAAATGACAATTTTCCCAACTTCTTTTTGCAAACTCCATACCTACTTTTCAAATGCGTACACCTAATTTTAATTAATTTTAATATTAATAAAAATATTTAATTTTTAAATAAGAGAGGGATGCTCTTCTTCTTAGGTGGTAGTGAATCTAGTGATCTTCAATTACAAGAATGATCATTTGCTAGGTTCGGACCTCCCTAAGATTTTTCATATTGCAATATAATAAATATTTTTAATTAATTAATTCTCCCAAAGTACGTATTCCACGACACATCTTGATATAAATAAAAATTTGATCTTAGGGTTTGTACTCTCAATAATGTTGGCTAGTGCACAATATAAGTATAAAGGATAATTACAAAAATCTCCATGAGTTTTGGGCTAATTACAAAATACTCCAGAGATTTTTATAAATTACAAAAAAAAAAAAAAAAATTTGAGGTCTGATTATCTCTTATATTTTTCTCCTTCATAAGGAAAAAATATTTCAACCCGATATTTATAAAATATTACGATTACTCTCTTAAATATAACACATAATCAAACCTGATGAAACTTTTTGTAATTTTGAACATCTTTGGATTTTTTTTTTGTAATTAGCCCAACCTCAAGAGTCTTTTTGTAATTATCCCTAAATATAATTACAAAGTACATCAAAGAAAATTAGTGAGGCACAATTTTTTAACCTAGTTAGTACATTGCTTTTAAAAATAAATAACAAATAATAAATAGTGACTACATAGAAAATAATCAATGGGGTATATTTTTATTTTTTACCTAATTAAAATATAATTTATTTTAAATAAAAGAATACATAGTAAAAAAAATGAAAAAAAAAAGAAGAAAAAATTATGGGGCACGTGCCCCAAAAGGGGTAAGGTGGTGCCGTCTAGGCTAGTACATAGTTTCACACGAATTAACTTCACATCAAATCTTGTCCACCTCATGTTCCTCCTGTTAATAAGGTTTGAATTAGAGGAACTAATAATAAATTAATATGTGTAGATATGTGCCTTTAAATTTTCCATTAATTACAATTAAATACCCATTAGCCATTAGTTTAACAATTGACTCATAGTTGTTGTGATTTTACTTCCCAATCCTTGTGACTTCATCAAATTTTCTTAGCTTAGAAGTCACTCTATGACTCTAACAAAAAGTCTAATAGGGTGACTATATCAACTATTATTAAATGAGTTTAGGATAAACTCTAGCTTATTTTTGATTTTGCTACTATAATTAAGTTGGTGCAATATAGATTTTGCAGTGTTAGAAAATGAATTGGTAGACTTAGTGATTTCCCTGTGCAAAATAAAAATATATCTGATTTGCCGTTTGAATTTCCGTTATGGTATATGTTAATTTCAAAAATAACAATATGTTTAGTTATAGTTTTTGAAGTGTAATGTTTAACATATATTTGCGTGATTAAAATGAAAAATTATTTGATTATATCATTTGAAATGTATTTTCACTTATATTTGCGTGATTGAAATGAAAAATTATAAGCAGGTTATATCATTTGAAGTGTGTTTTCACTTAGATTTGCGTGATTGTAATGTAAAATTGTTTGGTTATATCATTTGAAGTGTGTTTTCACTTTGATTTGCGTGATTGTAATGTAAAATTGTTTGGTTATATCATTTGAAATGTGTTTTCACTTGTATTTGCATGATTGTGGTAAAAAATTGTTTGACCGTGTTTCCGAAATCCTAGTTGCATGTAAAAATGAAAACTAAAATGAGTCAATTTCTACTTAAAATTTACCTAAACAAACATAAACTCATTTTCTAGAATAGGTAGAAAACTGAAAATGATACTTGAAAAATACAACCATACATCAGTTGATTTCTCCACAGCGTGTAAGAATCCATACCAACCGATATAGTCGAAGCGTCGTTTGATGAAAAGATAAAGAATAAGAGAAAAATGTACTTGAGAATGAGATTGTTAAAATGAATATAAACAGACATTGCCTAGTAATTGTTTTCTTGGAAATACACATTTAGGACATATTTAGGTCATTGAAAGTATGAGTTTGATAGAGGACTTGGAGTCTTGGACCAATTCCAAGGAAACTGCCATTGAAATACCGCATTATCATTTTACTTGATAGCTACGACCTTCTAGAAGAAAAAGAAAATTAAAGGGATAAAGAAAGACATTGACAAGCTATGAAAATGAGACAGTTCATGTTTTGTGACTATCCAATTGTAGTAATGTACAAAGGCTCGCTTGGCCTTCCAAATCATTGAAAAATCAAGATTTGATCCCTTAATCCAAAGTCAGACCAAAGCCTTAATTCATCATTGTAGTTTCTCTTTGACTTTTTAAATGTAATATAACATATAAATATATATATTATTTGTTTATTGTTTTTCGGAAAAAAAACTAGTGATGACGTGGACACCTTTTTAATTTTGTTTTATTCTTTTAATGTGCAAATTATAGTAATGTTTTGCAACACATGACAACTTAAGCTTGGTTAATTAAGATGTTATTTTGTTAAGTTGATTCGGCCTTTCGAAATGTTTTTGGTTTAATGTTGAATAAAAATTAAGAATATTTGGAAATATAACTATTTTATTTTATTTATATAAAAAAAAGCAAAACAAAGCGATTGTCCTTTAGCACATTGTTTAATTGGTTCGCCTACCTTACCATTTTAATTTCGGCCCACCACTCTAGAAACAAAACTTGTACACACTTTAAAGTTTAAACTATTCTCTAAAGTCCAACTCAAGAAGAACCGGCCCAAGTGAGAGAACATTTGTGAACATGGCTATGCTTCTATAGACCTAACATGTTACATGCCCTAGCCATGAAGAAATCACGGGAAAAATGAGAAGAAAAAAAGAAGAAGATCTATATTGAAAATAACAACAGCAATTTTATACCAAGTTTAAGAATAATTCAACAAAATACTTGTGGGGTGTTTCACATCAAACAATGTGAATAATTTCACGTTAAAATAATATGAGTCTCATTACTAATGTGCGACATGATTCTCATTTGTTTGATACGAAAGATAAGAATTTTCTGTATAATTCAAACCAATACCAAGTAAAAACAGCTCATGAATGTTGATCAACTTACGGAAAATCCACCAAATCTTGAACGAAGTCTTCACACGACTTTTTATTACATCCATCTACGCTTACAACATCATATTAAGACCCGATATAGTTTTAGGACACGAGTTTATTCCCACGTTTGGTCGTGTCACATTTCCTTGGTCGATGATTAAATCTTGGACCGTATGGGTTGAAATCCACTAGAATACGAATTCGAATTGGAGGGATTCAACATCTGTGTTTCTTTGTTTATGTTCTTGTCAAACAACATCTTAAGTTGCCTGCCTTGTTCTTCAAATCGCAGCTGCAGCTTTCTTTGCACCTAATACATTTATGACATTGTCCATGTCCGGAGTTATTTCTAAGTTTAAGGCAACAAAAGAAAAGGGAAATTTTTCGAATGAGGTTTTAAGTCTTGATATGTGGGTGGCTCGTGTAGTCGTGTGACCCATGTATGAACAATTGTGACAAGTTTCAAACCCTTAAAAATTACCTGATAAAATGGTTGATGCAGCTTGGTCCTAAAACGGTGCATTATGCTTTTATTTTCCTTTCTAAAACTTGGCCATTTAATTTAGTAAAATAACCTATATGAAAATTAAATATCATTTCTAGTGGGCGTTTGACAGAGCTTATAGCCTCTTTAATAACATCTTATAAGCTCTTATTGATAATTCTTTGTAAAACAGCTTATAAGATCGTAAAAGAAATATGTTTAGGAGCCTATAAATTGTTTTTAAAAAAGTAGAGATCCCAACTTTTTTTTCTAAAAAGACCACGAGCTTTTTGTAACTCAAGTGATATCGCTCACCCTTTATAAGGGTATTGACCAGGATTCGAACTCTGTATCTTTCAATTTCTTTGAAATTTATTCACTCCCCTCCAACCACTACTCCTAACTTATTAAAAAAAAAAAAAACTTTTTTCCTAAAAAGAAAAATCTTATTTTGACAAACTCACTTAGGCTAATTTTGACCGCTTTAATTGCAAGACTACCATAACTAACATTTTAAAAGTTCCACCGTTTTATTTTATCCAAATACTTAACTTATTTTCCATATCAAATCTAACATCTTATAAACTTTAGAAATATTTTATAAGACGTAGAAACACAATCTTTTAAAAAAGCTTAACCAAACATGCTCTTACTTTAGTCATTCTACAACTTATTTGCCTTGTATGATTTTTTTTCCCACTAATCCATGGAAAAAACAAGATATATTATAGAAGCCATAATTCTGAGAGGAAAGAAATTTAATTTCAACAATCAGTAACATTTTTGTACCTCTAATTGCTCATGGAGCTTCCACTGTAACTCCAGTTGAGAAACTAAAAACTCTTTGGTGCTGCCATCAGAAAGAACAACAACACATCTTTAAATAATATTTGATTATATAATTGAGTAAAATTATTATATTTCAGAAATTCTTTTTTCCAAGTAGCTCAAAGTATTTTCCTTAAAACTTAGATTTATCACAATTAAATAAGTTAATCATCAATTGGAAACTCCTTTGACAAATCAATAGAGTTTAATTACTACTAACAAAAATTGAATGGGCTGTTTAAGAAAAATTAATAGAGAAAATTAATCAAAAAGGAAGAGATAAAACTCACTTTCTGAAGTCTGGAGATGCCATTTCTGCAACAGTAGTCAACTAGTTTGAGTAAATGGTTCCAATGTAGTTTTCTTGCATTATACATGGGAATGTCCAATACGGCCGGCTTTTTTTTATATTTTCTTGGGACATGGTTCGCAAGGCAATGGGTCCGTGTAAGACCCGGACTCGATCCGCCCATTTGGGGCGGGTTTTAATAGTATTGTAAATATACTTGATTTTTCATTTTTAGACCCGCCACCATACTCTGATCCAAATCCAAACTCAAACCCTTTTATCTTTTTTTATTATTTTAAAAAATATTTTATATATTTTTTACGACAATTCTTTTTACAAAATATCTTTTTAGTAGTATATTTATAATATTTTGAAAATTATAAATTGGATTCAGTGGGTCTAACGAGTCTACCCATCGGGTCTGGGACCGGATTCTTAAAAAGTTGGGTCTCGGTTCTAGGCAAACTCTACCTATTGCTACCTCTTCTTCTGATCTCTATAACAATTAATCTGAAGAAGAGAAATTCATTATTCTAATATTCAAGGACTTTCACATATAAAAGTGAAACAATATATTCTATTTCTCGAAAGAAAATCAACATTTTTATTCAAATTGGGATATCAATTGACAAGAAAATCCCCATCAGCATGGACCAAAAGTTGATTTCTCATAAAACTACTGTATGTCATGATTCATTATTAGCCTTGGCTCGTTTTGTTGGCGGACTAAACGAGTCGTTGCAGGGTTTCCTTTCAGACGACACTTCTTTCGTATGTTCGTCTGCTGAAATGCATACATCGGTCGCAACTTCTTTGTTGTTTGGTCCATCTGGACTCGATGACGATGATTTTGATTTTGCTTCCTCCATCTTCTTTTGCTGCTCAAACATCATTTGGAGGTGCTTCCCTTGTTCTTCAATTCGTAACTGCAGATTTCTTTGAATCTGAAGAAATAGGTAAACTAAAATCAATATCGGTAGCAAAAAGTTCTGTAACAATATAAACATCTCAATTTTGGTTCTGCAAAATACACGGTTTGCAAAATAGTCCTATAAATGTATGAAAAATCTCAATTTCGGTCCTAATTTCACTGGAAATTGGGAACTACATGTGCCGATCACGTGATTGCAAAATCCGGTGAAATTAGTACCAAAATCGAGAGTTTTCAATAGTTACAATATTTTTTTGCAAAACGTGATTATCAGGATCTTTTTGCTACCGCCCTATAGTTACAGGACCAATTTTGCAACTTTGCCCATACCTTATTCAAATATGTTTCTATTTTACAAATTGCACCTTCAATATATGAAATATTTGTTAAGTAAATACAAACCTGAAGGACATGTCTGTAATACCTTGAGGGGGTATTTTTAATTTTGAAAGATAACTGAACTTTTTGTAACTAGGCAAAACCTCAGGGGTAGTTCTTGTAATTTACCCAAGATTTTATTTACAAGAAAAACTTGAGATTCTATGCAAGCACTATTCATATTCTGACCCTAAGAAACTTGCATTTACGCTCTCCAGTTGTTCATAAGCTCAATCGGACGACGGACAGTGATGAAAGGTTCCTAGAGGAACCTTAAGCATTATTTTAAGTACCTCAAGTTGTTCATGTAACTGCTTCTGTACTTCCATCTGCATTCTGAGAGCTTCAGTTATGCCCATGGTCCTGTCATCAAAATTGATTTTAAGACATTATAACCTTTAATCGTGATAGTAGCAAATCAATCAATATTCAGAAGACAAGAGACCATGAAGGGGGTGTTTAGCTAAGCTTATTTAGGGTTGCATTTGGATGGGGGAATTTGGATTTGGGGAGAGGATTTCAAATGACTCCAAATAAGAAGGATTTGAATCCTCCAAAATGATTCCAAAAATTGTTTCTACGGATTTTAAATCAATTATAAAATGACTTCATCTAAACAACCTCAATTATGATCTGAAATCCTTAGCTCCAAATCTTTCAACCCAAATGGAGCCTAAAAACTCTTATAAGCTCCCACATCTTATAAGATATTTAATCAAATAAGTTGTTGAAGTGTTTGGGTAAAAAATATGGTGGAGCTTATAAGATGTTAGTAAAGACATTTTTTTAATTAAAATGGTCAAAATAGAATGAGATTGTCGATTATAAGATCTTATTTTGAAAAATAAGTTGGTATCCCCCATCGTTTTTTAAAACCAGCTTATAAGGTCCTAGCATCTCATTTTGAGAGCTTACAAGATAATTTTTAAGAAAAAATCATGAAACACTTTTAGAGAGCATACAAGCTCTCAAACACGTTATAAGATGTTTCGAAGAGCTCATAAGATCAGCCAAACACCCTCTAAGTCTGCCATTTCATTCATTGATACAAAGGCAAAGGAAAATGTAACATGTATATATATATATGTATATATGTGTGTGTGTGTGTGTATATATATATAGAGAGAGAGACGTTTTCAAGTCCAGCGATGTCATCTCGGTTGCAGTATTTGACTTCTTTTCTGGCGTTCCTGCCAAAGACAAGCACATTAAGACAATGCATATACTACAGCTTTAATACAACACTCAAGATTATATGATTCTTTTATTAAGTGATAAATAGTAAGATGAATATAATTAGTAAGCACACAAATAAGTAACAGTGAAGGTGGCAATGGTCAGCAAGATGTGAAATTTATCAATAGTCCCACATGCAAGATATATTAGGAAGCAATATCCACCTTCTGATGTCTCTGGCTTGAATCTGGCTGTCCTATATTTCTGAAATTCAAGAAAACGATAAGCCGAGAAGAACTATTTCAGCATGAAAAACCGAAATTTCAACACAAACATTTCTTAATACCTGTAAGTGGCTTTTCACATGATAGATTGTCAGGCCTTCAACATTCATGAGCTTCAAAACACCCTTTGGTGTAGCTCCTGTGCCATTTTATCTCAAAGAGTAAATAAAATCGAAACTTGAGAATTTAACTTCCGATGAGATCATGAAAGGTAAAAAAGGAAACCTCGGATACTCACTTTCACTACCACCAAGCTTATTCACGGCATCCAAGAACGCTTCATGAAGTTCTGGTGTCCAGCGCATTCGGGCTTTATTAGTCGAGGCCCGGTTGGAGAGCTGAATAATGGACAACCATCTCCACTTGAAACAGAATGATGAGGCAGCTGATGAGTTTTGGGACATCAGGTGGCAGCAGCAGCTGTAAGCCATATGTAGTCTTTAATCACGGTTTATAGAAAATAGGGTAAATTACAAAACTACCCTTGAGGTTTAGCATAACTACAAAACTATCCAATTATTTTTCAAAACTACAAAGACCCGTTACGGTATTACAAACACCCCTTGAGATCTGTATTTACTTAACAAATACCCTCTATTAAGGGTGCAATACTACAATTTGTAAAATAGAAACAAATATCAAGGAGCTATTTGTAATATTGATAGATAGATACCTGTGTTTTTTGTGAATTGGCTGAACCTTAAGGGTATCTCGTGTAATTAACCCTAGAAAGTATTTATGTATGAGAGAAATGGAGACGAGTACAAGAATTAGAATCATGAATCTGTAGTTTCTTATGTGAGCTTTTCTCGCCGCAAATGTGTTTATAAATGGTTAACATAGAACCAGCTTATAGTTATACAAGTGACCTTTGCCAAAGGAAGAATATCAACATAACATCTGCGCCAACTTGAAGATAACACAACAAATCGGTATTATTCAGGAATCAGGATTATATACTGAAACTTCAAGTGATATTACTCACACACGACACCCTGTCAAAACTGACATTTGAAACAAAATAAGGCAGCAAAGCAGAAAATAGAACCATCCTACGCCTCAGGAACATGAAAAAGTTCAAATGGATAATAATAACAAAAGGACCATAAATTACAAATAGAAGAACAAAAACAAAGAAAAAGGAGATTACGGGCACAAAATGCAAGAAATAGAAGTCCAGCGGCGAACTTCGTACATAACAAATTATTTCGAAAAATAATATTGGGAGGTACAAAACAACCGCTATTTAAACTAGAGAAAATTACAAAAACTACACCCGAGATTTAATATAATTACAAAAAAATCCATTATCTTTAAAATTTACAATTACACTTAAGATTTGTGTTTGTTTTACAAATACCACCTCAAAAGGTGCAATTTGTAAAACAAAAACACATCTCAAGAGGGTATTAGTAATGTTGAAAGATAATTGGGTTTTTCGTAATTGGGCTGAGCTTCAGCGGTAATGTTTGTAATTTACTCGTTAAACTATTAAATGCAGGCACTGGTGCTGAGAAACTGACCTTGGGATCTGGGTCAGGAACATTCACATTAACAAGATCGTTCCAGTTCGAATTGATCGCAACATCATCAACTGTAATCAACTGATCTGCCCAGTCCTTCATTAAATCCGTAGATGTGTCTATTTGGCCGGTCTGAACAGGGATATTCAATGGAATATCAAGAAAGTACTCAATAGCATCCGTATTCCAAGAAACACCATTGTTCTCCATGCCAAAGCCATCTAATTGGCCATCTTTCGGTGACACAGAGTAAAATGTTGAATTCATTGTATTGGTCGACACAGAAGAACAACGAAGGTCCGTGGGGCGTGTAGAAGCGGGTGATTGCTCCACCATTTTGTGGTTCAATGAGCGCATACTAGGGAAAGAAGCTTCCATCTCGTTTGATTGTGACGATATTATCTTGAAAGATGCAGGGGACATGTTCGAATTTGTCCATAAACGGATAAGAACCAAATGACTTTTATAAAGATAGGTTTATTGATACTGAACTAAAAGAAATCACAAATATCCCTTCGAAAACCCCATGACTGGCACCCTTCAAAAACGGCACACTCGGATATTCATCACTCATAGCATCTGGAAAAGTAAATATCGGAAGTAGAAGTTGAACTGAGTATTGACTTAAAAAGATCTTAGTTTTTCTAACATTTACTTAAACCTCAATTTGCAAAAAGAAGAGGGTGGACCTAGGGGGTAGGGGCCTTCATACATTACATGCTATAATTCTAAGTCATGAATTATACTATTCAGTCAATATAAACGATTTAAATATTTCGGTGACACCAAAAACTAACTTCACTTATAACAATTCTATTTAACAAAAACAACGAACCCAATAGTAAAAGCCAAGTTGTTCGGCTGCATTTTACCAGAACTCCCGAGCAATTACAAAACTTGATAAACTCAGTTATGTCATTCTGCATGTGTATTAGAACTAAAACGATTTGATATTAGTGCCGAAAATAAAATTTACAAAAAACCACACTAATTGAAACAACAACTAGGAACTAAAAACTTAAAAGAGAAATATAACAGTCACCTATAACCACCCTCACCATCCTCATGTGTTGCCATTAGAGATCACAACTGAAATTCCACCAAGAGGACTATTACAATACCAATTTACAGATTTCTCACTCATTAAGCTTCTCACATGAACCAATTTCAGCCTAAATTCAACAATTTGGTATAGGGAGTGTTTGCAAACACTTCTGCATTTAGAGGAAGTGATTTATTTCCGCGGAAACAACAAGTAGTTGAGAACAGTAGTTGGTAGTGTTTGCAAATATAAGCTGCAAACCTAATAAAGTTAAGAGTAGTGTTTGGTGAATAAGTTGTAAAAGTGTTTTATTTGTATGTATAAGTCAAATTAAAAGCAGAATCATAATCTAAAGCACCCCTCCCCTCCTTTTAGATTATGATTAAATGAAACAGAACCGCAAGCCATTTGCAAAAACCAAAAAGTGTTTTTTTTTTTTTTTACAACTAAAAGCTGAGAATCACTTTTATTTAGTGTTTGCAATCACTTCCACAGAAAAACAATTGATTTCTCTCTACAGCATGAAGAATCCATCTTTCGAGCAATCCGATAAAAATAAATTATTTCTCTTGACAACCCCAATTCCAATTCAAGCAATTGACAACACTATGATCCCTTACAATCTAAACATCTACAAAAATGACACACACATCATGATGAACTCAAAGAGGCCAAAAACAAAAAACAAAAAAAAAAAAGAGGAATCTTTTTGGAAACCGGTGACAACCCAATTTAATTCAAAGACAACTACACCAAACAGAATAATAAACCAGATACATCAACAAGAAATATCGCAAACACCAAAGAACTGAAAATAGGTTTTTACAATAACAGCCAAACAGGGCATGGAAATTCAAGAATGATGAGAAACGAACTTTGGGGTGTCGAGAAGCAGGAGAATCTGATGGAATATCGATTTTCTTCTGGCGGCTGGTAAATATATTGGGAAAAAGAAAAATTGACAGAGTCCAATAAATTGAAATAAAGAAAATACTTTGCACCCGATTATCCAACGTTTAGGATATGTAATTAATTTTGTACAAAAATATTCTGTCGAGTGCTGACTTTCCAAATGATGAGATGTTGATTCGACGATGATGGGATCATCAGGTGTTTGTGGGGGCGGTAATTTGTTGTTTGTGTTGTGATGATCAGAGCCGTTAATTTGTGCAGGCTGGTGTCATCATTGACTGATGGAATCTACGGTTGGTAAGTGGGGAGTCCATTTTGGCTAATTATGGTATTAATTAATGATGGATAAATGTCATTACTGGTTGTGTTGGAAATTAGGGGTATTTGTGGTCCCACACAAATATCATTAATATTAGGGGTGGCCAAATGAAACCAAAACCGGGTTTCGATTTAGGTTCGCCTCAAAATCGTGAACCTGGTGGTTTAACCATTGGTGGGCAGAAGTGGTGGGCAGGCGGTTAAAAACCGCCTGGTTTCAAGGTTAAAACTAACGATTATTATTTTTTTTGGTAAAAATATGCTAGCAGATATGTTAAATACTTATTATGATATTTTATATTTATAACTAAATGAGATAAGTTTTAAACCAAATGTTGTAAACGAACTACATGAATTTTGATTCATTTATACTCTAATAGTATATATAGACAATTTAATATTATTATTAATATTAAGTACAAAACTTAATTGAATATTAAGTCCTAGTCTTTTTCTTTCTTTTCCTTTTAACTAAAATTGATAAACTATTTTAATCAAATAAAAAATTATCAAAAGAGAAATAAATTGTTAGGTTAAAAATCGAACCGAAACCGTGGAGGAACCAGGGTTCCAAACCGAATCGGGCGGGTGGGCAACGGTTCAGTTCCGATTCCTCTAAAATGAGGAACCGTAACTATAGGTTTTGGAACCGGGAACCGCGGTTCAAACAATAGCCACCCCTAATTAATATTATACACCAATTGTACAAAACCAAAGAAAAAGGAAAAAAGTAAAAGGAAATTATATACTAAATTATAATAAAGAAATTCGGATTCATTGAATTCACTCACATATTAAATATAGTCCTATTTATTTTGTGAATATCATGATAACATATTCTCCTCACAACAAGTGTCATTTAAAAAAATGCATACATATTAAGGAAAGTGTTAAAATATCTATATACCCTTAATTAATGTGACATGGGAAAATGATACACCACAAATACATTTGGTATAAATGGGTATAAGAGTAATTTTGGAAAAAACATTTACTCATTAGCCTTAAAATGTTAAAACGTCATTCTTTTTGAAAAAAAATTTATCAGCCAAAAAGAAACTTATTGTGAACTGGATGAAGCATATGTCACAAGTATAAATCTGTTTTTTTTTTCCGGGAAAAAAACCGTTTACTTTTACTTGACTTGAATCTAATCAAATTAGTTTTAAAAGAAAACAGATTCACAAAACTTATAGCAAAATTATAATTGAGGGACAATATTTGGATTGCTATGCTACTAACATGTGGAATCAATTTGTGTTCCTCTTGTGATTAGCTCTTGTGAGTATAAGCTGCAAACTTTCCTGCAACATTCAAAATCAAGAAAAAATCAGCTTGAGATGGACATGGTATCAAATCTTCCCTCTTGCCTATAAATATAAAGGTCTCTGGTTTTCATGTGAAGTTCTACGGGACGCATTTGGATAGATGATTTGGATTTCAGGAAAAGATTTCAAATGACTCTTAAGTAAGATGAATTCGAAATCCACCACAATCACTCGAAAAAATAGTTCAAAATAGTTGTTGGTTTTCATCTCATTGGAGTTTTGCTCACTTTTTACTGTTAGATATGTAAATCATATTTGTTTTACTCAATCACATTATGAAATACTCCGTTTTCAATTGATCATTTCTCAACCTCAACCCTATATTTTTAATTCTCACATATATATACTCAATTTCAACCCTACATTACATCAGTGAGACCTAGGGTTGATCAAGAAAAAACCAAAAATTGCTAAAACCGACCGAACCAAATAGCACCACACCGCAATTGCTTATTTATTGTACATTAAAACCGCAAAATCGCCCAAAACCGTTAAAACACGCATATTTGTTTTATTCTAGAAAACCGCGACTTGAAATCAAATTTATAGCCGAACTACACTTAGCAATTCAGTTTGAAAAAAATTAAAAAAAATAGCGTAAACCGCACTGTGATCACCCCTAGTGAGACCCACTACAACCACTGCATACTCAGTTCTAACATTATATTAAATAAGTGAGACCCATTACACTTTTACACCATCCATATCCACATAAATTGCCATTTTCGAACTAAATGTTGAATGTAGACCCCACTATTATCAATTTCATCAAGTTATATATAATCACTTTTTCAAAGAACATCAAGTGGGTCCCATCACTTATATATCATATACTATAAAAATTATCATCGTATCACATCTTTTAATAAAAAGTTCAAAAAATAAAATACTAATCCAAACATATTCCCAATTTTTAACTCTATAAATTCTTCATCAAATTTTTTAGAACCAAACATAATCACTCTTGCACAATTTCCAAAAACAGAAGTTTGAAAATAGGATAAAAAATGACTTTTTTTATTGGAAAGAAAACCATACCATCCCCAATGATTTTCAAACCATTGTAATATGAGCTTATCTAAAAATGTTCAATGAATTTGAAATTTTTAGCTTCAAATCCATCAATCTAAACGAAGTCGAGGAGAATTGTTGAAAATAAAAAGATGAAGCCCTTCCTGAAAATGCAGATTGCTCTACTCTTTCCTTCTTGGGTCTCTACAATGTTTACTTCCACAGAGACAATTGAAAGCCTCGATAGGATGGCTGTCATCGTCAAAGTGTATCTCGTAGTCCTGCAATATTATATCAACAAGGAGCTAACATCAATAATATATGATAACAGATTACTAAACAGAAACTTCTCAATCATGAAATGTATATGATTATATCATAGTTTTATGCCTACATAATACATCGCGCTAACAACATAAGCCTGCATTATCCTTAATTGATAAGAAAAATTGAAAATACTGAATGGAAGGCTAATTACAAAAAGTACCAGTGAAATTTAGTCTGATTACAAAAACACCCAACTATCTTTCAGTATTGTAAATAACTCCTTAATATTAGTTTCTGTTTTACCACTTATTGCATCCTCAATAGGAGGTATTTGTTAAGATCTATGAAGTAATCGATACGGATACGAGACACACATACGATACAAATACGAGACATAGATACGATACTAAATGGGTACGAAAATACGGTATATTTTGAAATTTTAAGGATACGGTACGGTATATATATACATATAAAATTATATATTTTTATATTATTAAAAAATAGGCGTACTAAGTACAATTAAAAAAACAATGTTTCAAGTATAAAAAACTAAAATTTCATAAGTACTCGTGATAACTCACATAGTTACACAAAAAAGTGCTGAAAAAATGAACATTAGAATAAATTATAACTATTTCTATTTCTATGTGTAAATGTATACATGGAGTATCTATAAAGTATCGGACAAAGTATCGTATCGGATACATATCCGATCACGGGTACGACATCCTCAGAGAAAGTGTCGGTGCTTCCTAGGTTAAGATACAAACCTCAAGAGCATGTTTGTAATACCTTAAGGGAGTATTGTAATTTTGAAAGATAATTGAGTTTTTGTAATTAGACCAGACCTCAATGGTAGTATTTTTAATTATCCCTTCATAATAACAAGGTAAGCAATATTGACCAGCTAATGAAAGTTCACAGTAAGATCGGACAGAATAACTTTTAACCATTATTTGAGAATGAGCATACAAAGAAACCATTTAAGGTGCTCACCCAGGTAAGCTCTTCTAGAGCATCCACTTTCCTTTTAGTGAAAAATGCAAGCTGTATAAAGGGGAAGAAGGAAATAAGTCATTTCGGCTATTGCAGTAAACATACATGAAATAAAATGTAATGGCAATAACAAAAAACTCGAGTGGTTTCTCCCGTACATGATAATAATGCCGATCAGGAGTCTCCACCTGCACTGGAATCTCAATCAAGTTTCCATCAAAACACCTGTAATCGAGAAAGAAGGAAAAAGGCATAAGGATGTAAAACAACATAACAATCATTGAGTGTTTGCAAACTCTAAAAAAAAAAGTGATTATCACTTTCTGGATTGTAAAAACAGTTATTTTTTCCACCTAAAAGCTGAGAATTATTTTTTTAGAGTTTGCAAACACTACCTAAATTCCACTATACCACAGCTTATGAGAATAGCTTCTAGTGGTTCAAAGGATATGCTCTGAACATCACATAAGGCAGGAATCTCAGTGGTTTCATACTAAACCACCCTAACACTTTTTGTATAATTTGGTAACGTGTTTATTAGAACTGAAAGCCTCGAAATGGAGCAACAGAGCAGAAAATAATTGGATAAAACGTAGTTTCGTAAGCCCATAAATAACATTTTATTTCCAATTCAACACCGACGTTCAAACATAAATAAGGGATTCTAGTGGCAATCATAGTTCAATAAGCAAGTTCACACAATATGACAGATGACACTAACATGTACGTGTGTCTACACTGACACAAAGGTGATTTTTTTTTTCCGTGCTAAGTACTCTAATTTGACGGATGTGTTTTACATAGAGAAATGATAATGGTAAAGTTGATCTATAACAAGCACCAAGTCATTAGAGGTCATTAACTTTCCTTATATGTATTACTAGTACAAGTTAATCGATATGGTTCATGAAGAAAACAAAAAAAATCATGTCATATTACATTATTTTTTCTCTAAAACACCCATAGGGTGGAGGGTTAAGGCATCCCCTCAACCTTAGTTATTGAGAAAAATTCATGTCATATTCCATATCAGACAGTCTTTCACTTAAAGCTCACCGGTGATTGATAAACCTAGCGACGTTTCCAAAATGCGTTGCATCCAAGCAGAGGGCTTCTTCGTCTTTCAAAACTCCTTCTGTGGCCCAATCTGCATCAAGTAGCACGGGATACACATGTTTCCCGTCACCACTGCTTTTCTTGTTCCTCTCATACAATTCCATATTGGTCAAAATCTCTCCAACATATTCACAAATAAATGCCCCTTCTGGCAACTCTTCAAGTGTTCGTAAACCCCAGCCTTTACCTTCGCTTGTCACGAAGACCTACATAAAAATTTAATTTAATTTAATTTAATAAAGGCAAGGACTAAAACCAGAATTCCCCTCCCCTCAAGTGGGAGATCTCTAAGGCTCCATTTGGGTTGATGAATTTGAAGTTGAGGATTTCAAATCCATAATAACAAATACATTGAGGTTATTTGGATGAGCTCATGTTACATGGATTTCAATTCCTTAAGGCTTCCAAAAAGCTTCATTTGGATTGATGGATTTGAAGCTAAGATTTCAAATCCATAATAATAAATCCATTGAGATTGTTTGGATAAGCTCATTTTACACTGGATTTCAATTCCTTAAGGCTTCATTTTGGATCGATGAATTTGAAGCTAAGGATTTCAAATCCATACTCCACAGTAACAAATCCATTGAGATTGTTTGGATTAACTCATTTTACAACATTTTACAGTTGAATTTCAAATCCTTAAGTTCCTATTTTAAGCTATTTTGAGTAATTGTGGTGGATTTCAAATCCATATGAAGTCATTTGAAATCCTTCCTCCAAATCCACTCCTTAAATCCAAATCCTTCAATCCAAATGCAACATAAGTTCTTATTTTAAGTTTTTCTTTGAATGATTGTGGTGGATTTCAAATCCATCTTATATAGAGTCATTTTCTCAATCCATTTCTTTGTCGGACATTGGAAAAGAGCGTATCCAGATTCATGATTATGTGATCTTCTGATACATGGAAAATTAACTAAAGAAGTTAATTTGACACTTTTAAACGAACATTAAAATGCTTTTCCATCAGTTGGTTTGAAAATTCAAAAAATAAATAAAAAAACACTAACCTGTAATTTCCTAGTTATACCTCGTTGAACAACTCGATTTCCACACTGCATGTTGCAGCCACATTTTCTCCAGCATTCTTTAATGAACTTTTTCAAACGGTGCCCCTTGCATTTTTCTGGCATGTCGGCATTTTTGGCCCTCTCCAAAGGGCAGTCCTGACAGTAGAACAGGGGCTGATTTTCGTCCCATAGCTTCATGGAAATACAAGATCGTAAAAACTTTTCACTCAGCACGCCTTCTGGAGTATAAGCGAATTCTCCTCCCGTGTCACGAGCACATGCACAAGGTATGGATGACGAAAGACAATCCCCAATACAATCTGAACAACAATCATCATCTGCAATACGAGCTAACGATATATGCACGTACGCAGATTCATACGTAATGTTCTCTGGACAATAGATGTAATGTGGCAGATCCTCATTGCCCGTTTCGTCTAGTAGAGAAATTTTAACTTTTTCACTTCCATTTGTTATGTCACTGATTTTGTGGAGTACCCTTTTCTTGGCAGTCACCAAATCACGTGACACGGATGATGATCCACCACCACTTGAAACCCTTTTCCCAAGATCACCTTCTAGACGCTCTTTTGTAATAGAATGTACGCTGGATCTCAATGGAAGGTGAATATTATTTCCAGGCGATCTGTTAGATCCTGTCTTATAGCTTTCACACAATTCATTCAGCAGCTTTACCACAGAAAACTGATCCCCAACGGTTTTACAGAACTTTCGGCACATGCTCTCAGCAAAGTTCAGGACTTCATCTGGACTTGGGAAGTGGGAGTTATGTTGCAATATGGTGTGTTGACACGTTAAGGAAACTTTCACTTGTCCACAGGCTGACGAAGCTATGTCATAAGTAGATTGATGATTATATGGTCCATTCATTTTCTTTCTCGTATCTGAATGGTGTGAAGTTGTGGTTGAGCCTGAAAAGAGCAAAATATGATGGACACAAGATGAATTGTAGTAAGACATGTCAATCATGAATAGAGAGTTAGTTATAGATGACGTAAAACCATAAATTACGAATTCAGTATTCAGTGTAAACATTTCTTATGCAAACAATTATATCAACTCTTTAACCCGAAAGCTTAGTATGGAAATGTTTTCTCTCCATGCCATAATTGCTTAAAGTTTAGGGATATTTACAAAAACTTATCCCTGAGATTTAGTCTAATTAAAAAAATCCAGTTATTGTTCAAGGTTACGAATACCCTCTTAAAGTGTTATAAAACCCCCCTTGAGGTTTGTATTCACCTAACAAATACCTCTCTCTTGAGAGTGCAATTTGTAAAATAGAAACGTAAGTCAAGGGGATATTTGTAATTTTGAAAGATAACTGGGTATTTTTGTAATTAGTATAAACCTTAGAGGTAGTTATTGTAATTAACCCGAAATAAATTTTATTAAGACTCTTTCTATGATAAATGTATGTGAGAAGATCTTATACATTTTTCCATAAGGATAAATCATACGATCTGCCAAATAGTATTAACTACTAACTGTATATAGCACACATCAGTTTCCACATTTCAGATAGTGGGTCAAAGCCCTATTCTATTATTGCTTATATGAATGAAAATCAAGAAAAATAGGAGCTTTGCAATGGCATACCTGGAACAGTATGTGAAGTAGGAATAACAAATTGTGAAGAGTGCTCAATAGACTGCTTTCTTTTCAAAGGCACTATTGCATTTCTTGTAGAACCTAAATCAGGATCACTTTGATCATGATTGGCGTAAAGTGCCTCACTTGGAAAATGACGAGGCTCACTTGTACGATGCACTGAAACCGATTGAGATGAGTCCACCCTCCTTATTCCATTAGAACTTCTTGGAACTTCACCTTCTTCTAGATTTACGATATTTTTGCCATTTCCCTCAGTTGACGAAACCTCCTCCTCTGGATCTCCTCTATGTGGTTTCTTTGATGGAGGCTCGGGATCCTCATTGATCATATCGGCATTTTTCTCAGCCTTTAGTTAGCCATGAAATATCAATGAGAAAAATTACAACAGTATCATGTTAGTTAAAAAAGGTGAAGAAATTTACGGCCAATACTAAAGCAAAAGTAATGGTTGATTTGGAGGCAGTGGTACATGGCACGTAGTAAAACATGAAAGTTATAGCTACACCAAAGTGTATATTATTTAGTATTGAAAATGCTCTAGAGTAGCCAACTAAAAGCTATCAACACACCAAATTGATTTCCGTAGATTTGTGAAAAGGTTTGATCTCAAGCAATTTTTTTCTTACGTTGGGCAGCACCACAACAGTTAAACGGATCTCATGTACCCACAAAAAAATAGGACATGCCAAACTTACTAGAGTATACAACTTTACTAAAGACATAAGCAAAACAAGATCAGAGAAAAGAGGTAACAACTCATAGAAGCAGAGATCTTCCTTTTAAAGAGCACATTACATCCAAGAAAAACAAAGTGCATTTATATTGTAAATGTGAAAGATGGGTGGTAAGCAATTACACAGATCACATCCTCTAAGGGCTAAACATCAAGAAAGAGAAATTTTGTCAGGGAGTGCATAAATTCCAAAAGAAACCAGAATTAGAAACCTTATCGTCTTCACACTCAAATATTGCATCAGCAAGGGTACGATAATTGTCATCCTCAATAAGTTCCCAATTTCTGTCGTACAACTTCAATAGTCTCTTGAGGACTGGTTTTACAGTTTCTGCACAAATTCCCAAGCTCTTCATCGCTTTGAACGCCTTTGCGATTCGTGGATCACGTTCTGGAGCCATGGTACGTCCCAAAGCTCAATGATTTCAGTAGATTGTAATTGTTTGAGTGAATGCTACACTTAAAATATGAAGTTTGTCAACCTGAGAGACAAAAAAAAAAAAAAAAAAAAGAAAGAATAAAATTGAAGATCATTACAGCAAACTTTGACCAAAAAGGAACTTCTAGCGTGTCTTGTTGATTTTAAAACAGGGATTTAATACCAACAGCAACTCAACTAATAAGCTTAACGAATTCGCCAATATGGATTTTGAATTCTTAGCTTCAATTCCATCAGTCCAAATGACACCTAAAATGACTCTCAGAGGAGTCAAGAATAATAGAACCATATCATTAAAAAGTCAAGCAAATCCAAAGCATCTAACCAAGCCACCAATTTAGCTTCCTTAGAGGATAATGCACATGACAGAACTTCTTTAAAGTGACAGTATCTTCTTTTTCAGCATAACTGAACGTAAATCAAAATATGTGCAAGAACATTGTTAACAATTTATTTTTAAAAAATAAATAAATAAAGTGAATTCTGTGGTTTGGAACCTCTACACTGAAGCAATTCCTTTATCACATAAATTATAATCATCCAAGTCCATCACCAAACAATCCTGGCCCAAAAAATTTCCATGGAACTACACAAACTGACAGATTGAGGAAATGTGATACGCAAAACTGGAAAAAGAACAAAAGAAAAAAAGGAAAAATAAATTTACAACAAGAATAACCCACCTTTGATTTCATAATAGTTTGCTTCCTGCAGTAAGGACAAGCATATGCATATGTGATATGTTACAACCATTTTTCACGGATGATTAGTGAGCAAAATTTTACTTAAGCGCCAAGGAAAGGAAGCACATACACAGAAACTCATATTCCAGAAATCTTGCATATCACACAATGCATGGTTAAACAATGCACACAAGATGAGCATCTTAAATCCAAAAAAATTACATTCCAATTAAAATAGAGCTTAAATACAACAGTAAAACAACTGAATACAGAGGGTTTACTTGAAAACTATAGTTTCATCAAGTCAAGAAAAAAAAAAAAAAAAAGCAAATCCTTTCCTAAAGCCGACGAAAATCAAAAAACAAGGGCAAAAATTTCTGAAACTAAGAGATGAAAAAAAGTACCGTCACATACGTCAAATTTCACGTTTGCAACAATCAATCCTCCAGAGCCATAGCAGGGAAAAAGACCTTAAAAAGTGTGTGAAGGCTAAGAATATTGTCGACTTTCTCAGTCTAGAAACAAAGGGAAGACTGAAGACAAAACGTGATAGTCAGGATTGACCAAGCGAATGGAATTAGGAAAATCTGCAAAAGGAAATATATCTAAAGATGGAGAAAGGGAGACGAAGGGGAGGCAGAGAGAGAGAGAGAGAGGGTGGCATGGCATATAGCAGCAGCGTGTGAGTGTACGAGTTATTATGGGATGTGGGCTGCTATTCGTATTGTTTTTGCGGCCATCTCATTGGTCCTCGGGCTGGGTGATATGTAGGGGTGGAAATAGGTCATGCTACCTAATAGGGGTCATTACCGCCTACTAAGGTTTTGATTTGGGCTTGACCTATTTAATAATGGGCAGCTTAAGCCTTTTATAAAGTCTATTTAAATAGTTGAGTCAAACACATACCTTTAGAAAAAAACTTTTAAACTCAACAAGTGTCGGCTTTATTTAAAGTCTGATATATAATAATTATAAACAAATAATATTATATATATAATATATGTATGTATTATATTATATATATATATAATGAAGATATAAATTGTATAAAAAAATTACATATATCTTATATAACACTAGATTAGACGCTTATTTGAATTAGTTATTGTTATGGACTTATCGGATATTGTATCATCATATTTATGTACTTTGGAGATGTAGTTTAATGAATTCTATTGTCATGTGCATTTTGATTTTTTCATTATGAATCTTTTGTTTGTTTCATTATGAATCTTGTATTGACTATTATGATATTGTCGTGTCTTTTTTTGTAGTTTACAAATTTTTTTTGAAATGGACTTTGATAAGCTTAAACAAGCTTTAAACAGCACATACTTGGCCTTTTTACTTAAAAAGAGTCGACAGGTGTCTATGAAAAAAGCCTATTACAGGATAATAGGATGATTTGGGCCCAAACTTAGGATAAAATAGGCTCGGACCTTTCAACTCAAAACCCGGCTTGCTTGACCCATTTCCACTCCTAGTGGTATGATCACTTGGGCCTCAGTTGGAGATATGTAAATCATATTTGTTTTTGTTAATTTTAACATGATATCTATAAGGTTCACAACTACTACCCAAATTCACATAAATTATAATTATAAATTAAGTTTGTCAAATGGACTCCATCACTATTAATTATATCTAATTATATATTATTATTTTTGAAAAATATCATTTGAGTGGTCCCACCACTTATGTATCATTTGCATGATGCATCATCCTTGTATCACGTTAAAATATTTAGATTAATATAATATATAAACCAAACATATTCTTGTTTTATATCCTATAAATTATTCACTAATATTTTCGTAATCAAACATATTTTTATTTCTACACATCTCATTCGATGATTAACCGTTACAAGCTTGGGTTCCCATGATTGGCGGATAAGTATGAATGGGAATGTATGATTGGGAAGGTATTAGCAATTAGTAGACAAAGACTTGAGTTAGACCGTCTAACAAGTCTTTTTAGTTAGATGGATCCAACTCGGCTTTTTTTTTTTTTTGTAATTTTATGCACGGTGACATTTTGTTAATATTCTAGGGTTGTGCCATAGGATCTCTCCTGAGTAACATTTTTGTAATATTAGGGACCTTTAAAAGTATTAGTTTTTCCTGAAAAATATTAGTAATACATCCGATAAGTATTAATAATCACTTTGAACAATATATTTAGTAGCTCTCATGGAAATTATTGATTTTTGTCTCAAAATTATTAGTAATCCACCTAAAATATACTCTTGAAAAGTATTAGGCAATGACGTAATATTAGGCAACCCACAAAAGTATTAGTTTTCCTTGAAAAGTATTAGCAATCCCTAGAAAAATATTATTAATCCCCCGGAAAAGTATTGATAACCCACTTTGCCAGTTTTTTTTAGTAATTCTTATGAAAAAATAATTGGTTTTCCCCATAAAAGTATTAGTATTCTCCTAAAATGTATTAATAATCTTATTAAAAGTATTAGATTTTTCGATTAAAGTTGTTTTAGTATTTCTCCGAAAAAGTATTAGTAGTCCTCCAAAAAAAATATTAGTATCCTTCCTAAAAAGATATTAAAGACCAACAAATGTTGTTGTAATGGTGTTAAATCTGGTTTGTGCGGATCAATATATAGATGGATTGACCCGTCGCGTAGGGTATTTAGACCCGTCTAACGAATTAAATTCGTTAGACGATCTGAAATGAGACTAACCCCATTTATTAACAGGCAAAAGAAAATTAATAATCTGTCCAAACCATTGCTCTATATTTCCTTGACAATTGATATACCGTACAGTATATTGAGTATATATAGACAACTAATAAATATTGCATTTAGTTACAACAAATATTTCTCACATATTTTAGTTCACACTTATTAGCATACTAACAACCTTGTACTCCAATGGTTGAGACATATGTTGTAAAGATGAATGACTGGCAAAGACGGACGTACATTACCCAATGTGGGGGCACGTGCCCCCACAACTTTTTTTCATTCTTTTATTTACTCCTTAGTATATAGTTTTGAAATTTATATTTTATGACAAAAACTTTGGCCAAACTATTTATCGGGTCTTTTAGTTAGATGGATCGACCCAACCCATGATTTTTGTAATTTCATGTCTTGGTGGAATTTTGTAATATTCGAGTTGGTGTCATATGATCTACGGATCGATGGCATTTTTGTAATATTAGAGGTTGTTAAAATTATTAGTTTTCCCCTTAAAAAGTGCAAGTTATATATATATATATATATATATATATCATTTCGATTGCCTAATATTACGTGCCTAATAATTTTTTCGTGAAAAGTATTAGCAATACCTTGAAAAAATATTAGTAATCCCGTTGAACCATTTTTTTAATAATCGTCATCAAAACTATTGATTTTTTCCCAAAGTATTAGTTTTCACTCTAAACGTATTAATAATCTTATTGAAAAGTATTAGGTTTCTCAATTAAGATATTTTATTATTTCTCATGAAAAGTATTAATAGTCTTCCTAAAAAGTATTAGTAGTGGATGTGGTTGTCGTGGTGTTAGTGGTTGTGTGGGCCAATGGATGAATTAACCGCGAGTAGGGTATTTAGATCCGTCTAATGGATTAGATACATTAGAGATCTGTTATAGGTGAAAATAAAAAATTTTGCGCCTAAAAAAGTATGCGTTTTGAAAGCAATACGTGCAATTTTACATAGTTCTTTTTTCTTTTTCCTAATTATTTAACATTTATTTTTAAAAACTATACATTGTAATTAGGTTATTAATAAAACAAAGCATGCCCACACTAATTGTTTTTTATGTTGTCTATAATTGTATTTATTTTGTGCCCTCTTTCTATAAAATTTCTAAATCCGTCTCTGATGACTGGGGTTCGATCCCATACGAGTGCGTGTGTTCCCTCCCCAAATTTCCCTAATTATACTAAAAGAAAACAAAACAATACACTATGGCTATCATCCATGTCTGTACCTCGTATATTTATCGAGTGCTTTAATAATTGAAAAATATTTTATTTTATCAGAAATGAGATAGTTGTCCATCATATACATAACTAATGTATTCAATTTTAATATTTCAATGGCCCATCAAATATAACATGTATTATATAATAATTTAGATGGTAGTACTAGAATAGCCTTGTGTTATTCAAGAATATATGAATAATAGAAATATAAATTCATATGTTTGCGCTTATTTTAATTTGAAGTTCTTTTTAAATGTAATATTTTATAGGTTAATACTATGATATTAAAAATTTGCTAATTTATAAAATATTAGTAAAATTTTCATCTCTAAAATAGTAAAAGAAATTATACCCAACATGGGATCAATGAAGGGACGACATTGAAGTTTGTGACTAAAAATTAAGTATACAAGAAAAATTACCTCGTTCAAGTGATATTTACTGTAATCTAAGGCTTTGTAAATCAAATTCCATACATCTATTAGTTTTCTACAAGACAAATAATTCTATTATCTTTAATATCTCACAATCCATGATATGAAATATATAATAAGATCAGATTATTAAACTCAACTAATCGAATTAAGTGAGAATTTTTTTCCATATTCAAGTAGAATTAGACTATAAAGACTGAAAAATATTAATCATGTGGACTGAGTCGAAAAGAAATTAACTCGAGGGTGAGATCTAGTGCATGTTTGAGAGCACTTATACAACGAGTGACGAAGCCAGAAATTTTATGCAGTGGAACCCAATTAACATTAATATAGAATAAAATATGATACATCAATTCTAAAACAATACTATAAATAAAAACTAATTTTGATAAAGTCAATGTATTAACTCAATTACATCTTAATATGAGGTCAAAGGCCCGAGAATGAGCAGTCGGGGATCAGAATTACTTACATTAAAAATATATAAGATTAATACAATTACATCAATATATCATAACATTCCTCTTATATTCTCATATTTTAAAATCGTTGCATAATATCTTCACTTTGGTAATATACATATTTCTTAGTGTCTATTACCAAACAATTATTCAAAAGTCATTGTCAATGTTGAACTATTTAGTGGTAATTTGATAATGAACCGTATTTTTAAGCTTATAAAGTGAAATTACCAAAATACCTCTAATGTTTTTCAAAATTTTAGGGGCCTAGTACCCCCTTGGCCCTAGTGTGGCTTCGTCTATGCCTACCACAAAAGTCCATCTAAAAATGAACTTTCTATAAAGTGCATTCCAAAAAAAAAAGTCCATTTATATTATTTACATGTGATTTGTGAAGCTCATTTTTTAAAAAAGTATTAAAAAGAGAAGTTATAAAAGTTTATTAAAGTGTGGTTAATTATGGTAGTTTAAATAGAAAGAGAATAAATAAAATTTGAAAATATCAATTTTGAGTAACCTCCAGCTAAAAGTGCGAGAAGTGGATTTTGAGAAATCATCCTTTCTCACTTCTTTAGATTGAACTTTTTGGAGAATTTATTCCTTTTTTAAAAGTCTATTCTATTTTAACCACCAAACACTTATTTTTAATGAAAACAAATTTTTAAGTCCAAAAGTTCATTTCAAAAGTTCCCCAAACAATTACCTAATTATTTCGGTGCGGATCAGACTTTTTAAATCCAATTGGTTAGACCAAATTTAGGTTAGCAATTACATTTCTAATTACATGAATTAAAATAATAAATTCACAAACCACGAAATGTTGAGAAAAGACGTGGTGGTGTGCTAACGGTGCTCTTCGGCGAGCCGAGGCTGCGTGGTGGGTCAATATATTTTAAATTTGAATGAAAATAAACAAAGTCACGTCCACATATAATAGCCAAGTACAACCATTTCGGGATCAACCTTTTTGCTCTAGTGGTTGAGACATGTGTTGTAAGGGTGAATGACCCAGGTTTGATCCATGCAAGTGCATGTGCCCCTCCCAAAGTCCCCCATTGCACTCAAAGAAAAAAAAAAAGTACAACAATCATTTCCTTGGAAATTATTTTACTCCATGTCTGCATATGTTGTTCTTTCGAATTAGGCCCCGTCTAACTCGCCTGGTCTATCTAACCCCACCCAGGCGCTAGACAGGTCTGCCCCGCCGCCTTAATAGCGCCTAGTTCTTTTTATAACACTAATTAAAAGTTTGTTCATAAAGTCATACACCTAACAATAACTGATTTCTTGTTTCTACCAGAAATTCACACCAATAAAGCTGCATAAATATCATTTTCTATTCCTTTTAATTAGAAGCCTTTATATATGCTTTAATGAATTCATGTTTTTATTATCTCAAGTTGCCAGAGTGTTAGATGGAATCAGGCTAGAAAAATATTAGTACCTTTATACCTTTATAACAAAAACAATTCCATTTGGTATAACTTTCCCCATCTTTACTACAATCACACCACCTGATTAATTTTCTCAACAGAAAGTTAAAACTAAAACGAGTTTAAAATCCGAATCAGAATTCAATCAGGCCCGCAAATGATGATCAAGCACAATGAATTCATTAAAACATCCTCATATTCTCCAAATTTCACTCCTATGTTTCCTTCTGACATTACATTATGCTAACACCATAGTCATAGACAACCACAAATTAGTGTACACTCAATGTGCTAACCATACTTCAGTACCAAATCCATCTCATTCGGAATTACTTTCCGCGCTTTTTCAGGAATTTATCGCGCGATCCTCAAAATCCAGGTAAACCGAAACCATCGTTGCTGATGATAAAACCGCGATTTCAGGCACGTTCAGTGCAGAAATGATTTAAGCCCAAACGAATGCGAAAATTGCGCGAGAAAATTTCCAACCCTGTCGAAAGATTCGTGTGGCGAAAATATTCCAGCAAGAATCCAACTTTCGGGCTGTAATGTTCGTTATCAGGAGGAAAATGGGGCTGAGATTGATTCCAGGCCTGATAAATTGCTCCACAGGGCTTGCAGTAAACATAAAATCAAGAAAAATGGATTTGTGGAGATGAAATATGCAGCATTAGCGGCCCTGGAAAGTGGTGTTATAAGTGGGAATGGATTTTGTGATACGATGTACGAATCGATTCGCATTGTGGCGCAATGTGTTGAATTTTTGGGGGCTTGCGATTGTGGCGAATGCGTAAATAGTGCTGTGGAGATTGCTGGAGAGGATGAATGTAGATTTTCGGTTTCCGGAGAAGTTTACTTGGATAGCTGCTTTGTGAGTTATGATTATGACAGGAATCGCGGGTTTGGGGGCTACTTCGATGAAGGTATGTTGAAACACGTTGCATCGATAATGACGTCATTTTGTACACGTTGCGGCGTTCATTTAGTGAAGTGAAATACTGAATGGAATATTGTAGGGATTAGAGATCATGTATGAGATAAAGTATATAGAAGTTCGATAATTAAATACTCGATTAGTTTATATCATTGATTAAGTGATATTTTTGGCGTTTCCAACTTAGACAATGAGCTAACGTTATAAGATAATTCATTTATTATAATTCACATAATACATTTACAACTAATTTATGATAATTTCATAAAACTGTAATTTTTTCTTGTTGAAATTAATATCATATTGAATCTCATATCTGACTTTTTTTTTAACACAGTAAGAACTTCTAGTGTAGTTTTCTCACTTCTAAACAAAAATTATTCAATGTCATCACTTTTTAAAAAAATTCATTTCTAGAAATTAAGAGGCTCTACACTAGTATCATAATTATGCTCTCATTAAGCGATCAACAACTCTATAGTAGTATTAAATTATAATCAAATTATTGATTTATTAATTATTTATCATCTGTCCTCTAACCAGGCCTCCCAACTTATTAAAAAATTGATTTATCAATTATTTAATAATATCTCGCTAAATAAACAAAGTTTGGTTGTCACATGACTATTAATTTATGGAGGTTTAACTTGTACATACTACTGAACCGAAAAAAAAATAAATAAATCACATTTCTTGTTTTTGTACGTATTCCATCTTTCCATTGATTGATCACTGTAGAAAACATAACAAATGTTTCTGATTTTTGATTTCAGATAATGGGAAAGGAGACAGATCACCGAAATTAGTAGCCATTGTTGTTGGGGGTTTAGCTCTTTTATCATTTGGACTTGCTTTTTGTTACTTCCTGATATCTTGCGGGAAGAAAAAGAAGGTAAATATACTCTATTTGTGGATATATTTGTTCATTTCTGAAAGTCTGCTTCTGTATTTTATGCCTTTAATTTAAATTGATGATTAATTAAAAAAACGACGTATATTTGTGCAGATTGGTGAAGAAGATTAAAAAATTTCCTTCATGCCAGAATGTAACTGTGGATGGCTCTCTTATAATTTGTCTCCTCAAGTTATTTTATCAGTGCCAAAAATTTGAAAATTACTTCATTTGTGCTCATAGCTTCAATAATAAAATCAAGCTTTAATTACGTCTTGTGATTATATTCTATTGTTCTTATAATCCTATTTATTTTGCTGAAAATTCTTTAGTCAAATAGTTCCTTTAACTGTTTTTTGTGAATGGAATATATACAGCAACACTGACACACTAGCAATATAAATGTCCGAAATATGCTAGCTTAATACACAATTCTTAAATTAATTAATTCCACAAAATAATAAGATAGTAACAACATGAAGTTTTCTGCTTTTCTGGCGCGTTTGTTTTGGAGAATTAATAAATTCAATAATGAGCCTTAATAGGAGTTACATTATGTTTTTGTTGGTGTCAAACTTAACTATTGGCTATATATATACACTATAAGGAAAATTCCAATTTATCGACATAATTTCTTGACAAAAATAATTTTGTCACTAAATTTTACAGATTCTACACAATAAAAACTATTGTTTTTCCCCAAATTATACCGCTAAATTATTGACAAATCACCGACGTTTTTAAATTAACAACATAAATACTCTAGGTATTTACCAACAATTTAGATTTTGTTGGTAAATATTTATCTACAATGATTTTACCTACAACGAATTTACCTACATTTTAAATGTTATCTTAATACTTAAATAGCTACAAAATTTTATGTAGGTAAAACCGGTGGCGGATCCGAAATTCGAAAATGGGGTACGATAAATTTTAGACTAATCGTAGTTAGATTCTATAACTTTTTTTTTTGGGAACAAAGTGTTTGTAGGGGAAGAAAATGGGAAATTGTGTAAAAATATGTAAGATATTTTGATTTTTTGGATTTTAATTGTTAAAAATACCATTTTATATAAAAATTGGGGTACAAAATATTATTAATATTATTTTTAAATTAATTTTTTATTTTTTTCCAAATCTGTACCCCCAAACTTACAAGTGGCTCCGCCACTAGGTAAAACTGATTTTTTCTTGTAGTAATATATACATGTGTGTGATTTTGGTGTCCAAAAATTTTGGGGCCTAAGCAATTGCTTCATAGAGCTCATATCACGTACGTCTGGCTAAACATACTCTATTTTTGTTGTTGTCATCATATCGTTTTCCCTAATTACAGATCATTTTCCTTTTGATTTTGTTTATTTATCAAGGACAAAACCCTTTCAAATGTCTGATGGAATTTTCTATTTCTATAACTGTGTCCCATTTTTCTTTAAACAAATTTAAGTACATATGAATTATGATTATAAAATAGAAGAATTTTTGTATTTCAAAGAGTTGGGCATGATGTTTAATTAAGTTGCGATGAACACAACATTCATTAATAAACGAAAAAGAATAGTTCAAAATTCATAATAAGGCTACCGTCTGACAACAACGTTACTATATTCTAGTTCATACAAGAGTTAAATAAATGTAAATAAATAACATAATACATATTCTTCGAAATTTTAGCTCATATCAAAATTGATTGAATTCCAATTACCTACAATACTTGTGATGCAAATCTCGTTCTCTTTAAATTGTTCAAATAAAAATGTATTGTACTATCACGTGACTCGTTAAATTTTAACTAAATACAATCCAGCTTGGGGCGGGCGGGCGACCCGCCACGAGTCTTGAGGTGGGCGGGTCGTCTGTGTTGATTTTTTCATTTTTTTATATTTTTATCTTATATTTTATATTATTAATAATTTTTAAATTTTATATTTTATATTATAAATATATATTGTTTATAAAATTTGTTATTATGTATGTTAAATATAATATTAAATATATAAACTATATTATTTTATATAATATACATGTAAAATATATATTAAAGATATTAAAAAAAAAAAAATAGCGAGGCGGAGCGAGGCGGTACCCACGGGGAGAGTGTTACTATTTGACTAATTGTATCCCACATAGAATTTTGATGAAAATTTTGTGGGTTTCTTAACTATAAATAAGGCCCTAATATTTGGTTTTAAGTTGTACCAAAATCTTCTCTTCTATCTCTATATTTGAGGAAGTCATATATTTGGGAAATCTAATTTGTGGGTAATTTTGCCCAAGTTGTAATTTGTTCGGGAGATTAGTAAAGTGGTCGTTGCGATTTGCGGTGCCGGAGAGGCGAGGCAAAATTGGCGAACTCGTTATCAATTCTGGTGTGTTCTTTCCTTTATGTCTTTTAGTTTTTCGCAATTATTTTCCGGTATTCTTGTTGTAGTTAGTATTCAATATTGTTTGTTGTAGTGGGGTATTTAGTCCGCCGCTATATAGATCTTGTTTAAGTAGGTTAATATGCAAGGAGACTGGATTTTAAGTGGGACCGTTGTGACCCTCCCAGGCCTTTCCCGGGAGCTTGCTTTATTGAGTATTATTTGTTGTGTATTATATACTCTTGATACCCCAACAAGTGGTATCGAGCCGAAGGTTCGGCCTCGGCCGCTTGTTTTTTATTTGTAATATTGAATACTACTATTCGAGTTCGAAATGACTACGGACACAATCGGTGCATCAAAGATCCTCGTCCGCGCCGGGGAAGGATGTTAGTGCCAAATATTAGAATTTCGGTGGAAACATTTGTGATGCGGGTCATTTCGGCATGTGGCAAGGCGAGGTCTTTGGATTGTCTATTTCGGCCAAAGGTTTAGACATCGCCATTGAAGAAAAAAACCGGATGAAGTTGAAAAAGAAGTGGAAAACCATTAACCGCTTGGCATGTGGAACAATCCGATCGTGTTTGTCAGGGAGCGAGAAATATGCATTTAAAAATGAGAGTTCCGCACAAATGGAAGGCTTTGGAGGACAAATTTACGAAGAAGAGTGGTGAGAACAAACTCCTCATGAAGAAACGATTGTTCGGTTTGAGTACCGCTCAGTACTACTATGAAGCGACCATATTATTATGCATTTAATCAATTAGTTGCGATTTGCTTAATTTAGATGTAACCTTTAGTGATGAGGATTTGTCTTTAATGTTGTTATCATCTCTTCCCGATGAATTTGAACATTTAGAAACTACTTTACTTCATGGGAAAGATGATGTATCTCTTTTTGTAGTTTGTCCGCTTTGTATAGTTATGAATTAAGAAAAAGAATAAAAAAAACAGGGAACATAATGAGATGATGAAGCTTTGGTTGCAAGAGGCCGTTCGAAAAGCCAAAAGAAGGGTAGAAGAGGAAGATCGCGTTCCAAAGCCAAACTTGACAAAGATGAGTGTCTTTCATCACGAGAAAGGATCTTTGGAAGAAAAGACTGCCCAAAGTTGAAGAATAAAGGAAAAGCTCCTCAAGATGCTTGTGTAGGCGAGGGTGAAAGTGAAGATGAGTTTTCTTTGGTGGTTTCACCTTTAATTTCCCGTTCGACGAATGGATTTTGGATTCGGATGCACCTATCATATGTCTAAAGCTCCTCAAGATGCTTGTGTAGGCGAGGGTGAAAGTGAAGATGAGTTTTCACTTTGGTGGTTTCACCTTTAATTTCCGTTCGACGAATGAATTTTGGATTCGGATGCACCTATCATATGTCTCCGTGAAGGAGTGGTTCTTCAATTTTGAAGAGATCAATGGTGGAGTTGTCTATATGGGCAATGACAATGCTTGTAAGACAACTGTGATAGGTTCTATCCGATTGAAAAATCACGATGGATCAACCAGTCTTGACGGATGTTCGGTATGTACCAAATTTGAAGAAGAATCTCATCTCTTTGGGAGCCTTAGAATCAAAAGGCTTAATTGTTACTTTGCGAGATGGAGTTAAAGCTACATCCGCTCGCTTGTGGTGATGAAAGGCATCAGGAGAAATAATTTGTATTACTATCAAGGTAATACAATAATTGGGACAGCGATTCTGCGATTCGGGGAATGAAAAAGAGTCCAAACAACCAAGTTGTGGCATATGCGATTGGGACATCTTTGGTGAGAAATCCTTGCAAACTCGCAAATCAAGGATTATTGAAAGATGTTAAGGTATGCAAACTTGACTTTTGTGAGCATTGTGTTCGGGAAAACAAAAAGAGGGTGAAATTTGGAACCGCTTATCCACAATACTGAAGGTATTTTGGATTATGTTCATTCGAGATGTTTGGGGGCCTTCTAAGACACCATCTTTGGGAGGAAAACATTATTTTGTCACTTTCATTGATGATTTTTCCAGGCGTGTTTGGGTGTACACTATGAAGACTAAGGATGAAGTGCTTGGAATTTTCCTTAAATGGAAAACACGAATTGAGAATCGATGGAAGAAAGATCAAAGTTCTACGTACGGATAATGGTGGAGAATACACGAAGCGATCCCTTCCAAGAAGTTTGCCATAAGTATGGCATTGTTAAGCACTTCACAAAATCGAGGAGGACACCACAACAAAATGGGGTGGCAGAGCGCATGAATCGAACCTTGGTGGAGAACGTTCGATGTATGTTGTCCAATCTTTGGGTTGGCGGAAAGAGGCGGGCTAAAAAGGCTGGCGTATGTGCAACATCTCATCAATCGATTGCCATCATCCGCGATAGGTGGTAAAACACCTTTAGAGGTATGGTCCGGAAAGCTCTTTATTCGATTATGATTCCTTACGTGTTTTTGGTTCTCTTGTTTACTATCATGTGAAGGAATCAAAGTTAGAACCAGAGCAAAAAGGGCATTGTTCATGGGAATTACATCCGGCGTAAAGGATACCGTCTTTGGTGTCTCGAGTCGAAGAAAATATTGTTTAGCGAGAGATGTTACCTTTGATGAACATGCCATGTTGAAGACAAGAACAAGTGAAAAGACCGATAGTGCTCGCAACAGGTGGAGTGTACACCAAAGTAGGTGGAGGTAGAAGAAATGGCTATAATTCCCTTTAAGAATGATAATCCGTGAATGAGAGGATTTGTCGGATGATGATGAAGAAGAAGTTCGGACTCCAAGAACCATTGGATCAATCAACCCATTGCGATAAGAAGGCCAGACGAGAAATTCACAAACCGCTCGATTTGCGGATATGGTTGCTTATGCACTTCCAGTTATAGATGATGATGTTCCTTTCACTTTTCGAAGCAGATTCAAGTCCAGTGAGAAGTGGAAAGGTGCCATGGAGGAAGAGATGCGATCTCTTGAGGAAGAACAAAACTTGGAAGGTGACACAACTACCAAAAGCGAAAGGCAATTGGATGTAAATGGGTATTCGCAAAGAAAGATGGATTTCTAACAAGAATGATGTGCGTTACAAGGCAAGGTTGGTAGCTAAAGGCTACGCTCGAAGGAATGAATTGATTATAATGAGGTATTTTCTCCAGTTGTTAAACATTCCTCCATTAGAATTTTGTTGGCCTTGGTAGACGCCGATTGAATTTGGAGCTAGCTCAACTTGATGTGAAGACGGCGTTCTTACACGGTGATTTGGAGGAGGAAATCTATATGACTCACCGAAGGATTCAAAGTTGCGAGGAAAGAAAAGCGGGTTTGTAAGTTGATCAAATCGTTATACGGATTGAAGCAATCTCGCGACAATGGTACAAACGATTTGATAAGTTCATGATGGGGCGAATACACACGGAGCAAATATGATCATTGTGTGTATTTACAAGCTCTACAAGATGGATCTTTTATTTACTTACTTTTGTATGTTGATGATATTTTGATTGCATCACGAGCCAACTCGAAATTGACAAGTTGAAGGCTCAATTGAATCAAGAGTTTGAAATGAAAGATCTCGGTGAGGCAAGAAGATACTCGGGATGGAGATAAGTCGGGACAGAACGAGTGGCAAGCTTTGTTTGACTCGGAAGCAATATCCGAAGAAGGTACTACAACGTTTTGGTATGACAGAGAATACAAAACCGTAAGTACACCACTTGCTCCTCATTTGAAATTGAGTGCCCAACTATCACCGAAGAATGATGAAGAACAGAGACTACATGGATAAAGTCCCATATGCTAATGCGATTGGTAGCTTGATGTATGCAATGGTGTGTACGAGGCGGACATTTCACAGTGATTAGTGTTGTGAGCGGGTATATGCATGACCTGGAAAAGGTCATTGGCAAGCGATGAAATGGATTCTACGGTATATTCTTAATATGTAGATGTTGGTTTAGTGTTTGGCAAGCGGTGAAATGGATTTTATTTTTACACCAAAACAATGTTTTTAATTGTTGTCCAAATACTCCTAAATGATTTAAAATGGTTTTAATATTTTTTGGAGTATTTCTTCAAGTTTTACTTTAGATAAAATTGGACAACACTTCTAATGATTTTATGTTTATAAATTTTCACTTCAAAACAAGGTTCCTAAATGTTGTCTAAATACTCCCAATTGGTTTAAAATATTTTTAACATATTTTCGGAGTATTTCTTGAGTTTCATTTTCGATAAAATTGGACAACATTGCCTCTGAGGTCGGTTATCGGCCGCCGGGGGTCGACCCAGACTCGAACGTTCTTCCAAAGCAGAACAATTTTTCTCAACAAAATACTTAGGGGGACCGGTTGAGACAAAGTCGGTCGACCGTCAGTCAAGCCTATGTCGACCGGTCGCCTGTTGTAATTTTCAATGTATTCTTCAAATCTCTTATTTTTGCACGACCAGGGTCAATACTGTAAGCTTTGACAACAAAAATATGACCGTTTTGCCACAGACACATTTCCTTAAAATGTGGGATTGATTTCTAAATGACTATATTCTTGATTTTAATTGTATTTTTTCAGTAGATTTTCAATCCCCAAGAGGAGCCTATGCTTGATCAATCATCTCCTATAAATAGAGGAAGTTTTGGAGCAACAAAAACAACAAATGAGATACAACACAACAAGATACACTTCAAGCAAATATTTGTTCTTACATTGTCTTATTTCTTGTTGTAATTTGTCTAGCTATTCACTTTCACATTCTTGAGGTCTAGGCTTTTCTTGATTACACTTGCACTCTATTGTATTATCAATTATCGAGTTGTAATCTTGAATTTGGGCAATCATTCAACACAAGATATCCTTGTGAGTGTTCTTGTGGTAAAAACACACTTGGGTGATCTAGGTGTTAGGTGTAAGAAGATTGTGGTAATCTTCGTGTTGAGGTGTTGAAGAATTTTGTATTCTTCAAGGTTGAAGATTGTGGTAATCTTCACAAGGTGTCGTTGGAGATTGTGGTAATCTTCAAGTGAGATTGTGGTAATCTCAAAGGTGGTGTTGAAGAAGAGTGTGGTGCTCTTCAAGGTGTTGTTGTTGTAAGTTGGTGTTGTATTAATTTGTGGTAAATTAATAAAATCTTTTTCTTTTTGAAATCCATCCGGATATACTAGGGTGGTAGAGGATTAAGCCCAGGTGAGTTGAACCTCTATAAATCGACGTGTGTTGTTTACATTCCGCACCTTTATTATTGTCTTTGAGCATTCGGTTCGAAAAAAGAGGCGAAATCGAAAAGATGGAGATAATCTATTCACCCCTCTAGATTATCATAGCCGCTTGGACTTACAACAACCTGTATTGTTGGTGCAGATAAATAATGTTGCATTGGTAGCTAAAATCGGCCTTAATATCCGACATTCACAAGGAATATAAATAGCCCCGTCTCTCTTGCAAAATCCACCTATTGTTGGCAATTGAATAAAATCAAGAGACAACTGCAAAATTCATATAATACAAACAAGATGCATAATATATCCCCTTATTGGTTTAGTTAAGGATGTACATCAATTTAACAAGACTACGGTGGGCATCCCTTATTCGGTTTAGTTAAGGACGTACATTAATTCAACAAAGAGAATTGAAACTTGATTACTTTGTGTTTATAGTAGAAAGATATGGAGGCAATTCAAGTATTCGATTTAGAATGCATTTTCATGATGCAAAGGTATGAACTTGCAATCTTTTTTCTTCTGCCCTCCTCTCCCCGCGTATTAAAGTTCTTCATGTGTGTTTTATCTCCATATATGAGATTATTGAAAAATTCAAAAAATAAGAAAACTATTTTACAGTGAATAATAAATTCCACATATTTTTTTCCTTATGCCCTCATAATACAGATTGTTATGCCTAGCATGCTTATATAAATGCCTTCCACATATTTTATGCAGTTTCATACAAGCGCAAGATCGATAGTCTTGATCAAAAGGTCAGTTGTTTTAATTATTTTGTAATTTTTGTTTTATAATATATGCAAATGCACATACCTGATTTTGAAATTTATCTAAGCAATTAGAATTGCTTAGGTTGCGATTGGATATGAACGAAAATTTATTTTAATTCCGTTGGAGAATTTTTTTGACCAAACATGCGATTGTTTATGAAAATTTTGAGAAAATATATTATTCTCTCACTTTTACTTTTTCTCATTTTTTCTTACACAATCACATATACACATTTTTTCACAAAAACTAATCATTATTACACATTCTCCCACAAATTTTACTATTCACTCACTCACACATTTCTAACTACCAATCACATCAAATCATATTTTATTATTTTTAAATCAAATCAACTTTCATCATTACATATCCATTCACACTATCAAAATTTTCCAAAACTTTCATCAGAATATTTTTTCACTATTCTCTAAAGCGAAAAGAAAATTTTCAAAATGAAAAAATATATCCAATCGCACCCTTAGGTTCCAGTCGACTTTTTCTGTTAACATAAAGAATTATTAGGAATATGTTAGCACAGTTAAAAATATATATATAGATTATGTAAAAGGAAGAATATGTAGCTCCATACCCAAAAATAGAATGTATATTTTCCAGTAGGTGTGACCTTTCTTATCTTTAGCTGAAAATAAAGAAGGTAAAAAATAATAGAAAAATAAGATACTTAACAAAAAAAAATATCACATATTAGCTTTCTAATAAATTCTATTGTAAATGCAAATTCTATTTTGATGTATATGTCTATCTGGTTTTGATAATGCAAGTAAAGTGCAAATACTCTATAAATGTGTATTAAAATGACATATTATAATTGACATATAATATTTATTCCTCCTCACTCCTCAGTGGTATATTGGGTATCCTCTGTAATCGATGAAATAGCCCCAAAGTTCAGTACCTTAGCTTGCAGAAGCTTTTCTGGATTTATCTTTACCATGGGCAATGGCAATCCTCCTTATTGAAGATATCATCCTTAATGTATTACTTATAACATTTTCTTTACCACAAATCAATTCATCTTCAACTTATACACAGGTAAGCTAAAATGCTGACATGTATCAGACACGGTTTCAAACTCACAAAAAAAAAAAAAAAAAAGAAAATGACAGCCACAATCTTTCAGAATATTTGCTGACAGTCTGATACCGTTGTTTACCTCATACAAACTTTTGAGTCTCTACAATCTTAGCAGAGAGCATGTTCCCATATCTATCCAAAACAAAAAAAAAAAAAAATTATTAAAAGTAGAAATCGTAAACCATATTCTTCATAAATGACAATATAAATGAAATCGGAAAAAATATAAAAATAGTTTTCTGTAATGAATCAATCGACGAACACAGACTATTGAACGAAAAGAAAAAACAAAAAAGAAAAAGTGAACATACAAAATCAATTTTCCCAAAATCGTAGCATATTAGTCACCAAAAATTCTCATAGTTCGGAAAACAAAGATCTGGGCGAAGTGAAAGACAATCGATCTAGAATATCAATTTTTTTTTTTTTGGGATTGATTTTCATGAAGAATCGCCGAGAGAATGCTGACATTTTTGGATTGATCTAGAAATATTTGGAAGATGAGGAGTTTGAATCAGTACAAAAATTCTCGGGGCAATTGGTTAATTGTTCCAAATCATCCATTTTCTTTAGCAAGAATACTCCATTAGACTTTCAGGATAATATTTGTCATGCCTTTGGAGGCATCCAGAAGCATAATTCCAGCAAATACCTTGGCCTTCCAATGGCTATAGGCAAATCTAAAAGAGAGACCTTCAATTATGTTGTTGATGTGGCTCGAGCCCGAATCCAAAGCTGGAAAAATAACTTTCTTTCAGCCGCTGGGAAAGAAGTTCTTATTCGGGCTGTGTTGGACTCCTTCCGGTGTACGTAATGTCATGCTTCAGGCTCCCTAAAGGGATCTGTAAAGATCTCAACAGGCTAACTGCTAAATTCTGGTGGGGAACACAAGATGGATCTAACAAAGGAATTCATTGGAAGGCTTGGGATAAATTGTCACTTCCAAAAGAGTTTGGTGGTCTGAACTTCCACGATCTTGGCTTATTTAATGATGCTCTTATCTGCAAACAACTATGGAGGATCTTCTCCAACCCAAATCTCCTTGTTAGCAAAATTCTGAAAAATCGATACTTTCCCTGTGGAAACTTGTTGGATGCGGAAGTTAGTCAAAGTGCGTCTTGGCTTTGGAGAAGCTGGATGGATTCTAGAGAGATTCTTAGGAAGGGCATTCGATTTAAAGTTGGTGACGGACGAGCTATTCAAATCTGGAATCACCCATGGATTCCCAGGCCCCCTCTTTCAAACCTTCGACTCCCCCTCAAATGGCCCTGGTCCGAAATTTGTCTCTGAATTGATCAATCGTGATGACTCCTCTTGGAATATTGAAATTCTCCAGCAATGTTTCAACCCCCAAGATATCGAGTGGATTCGCAAAATTCCCCTTTCCTCCCCCCCCAGCCAAAGATCTTCATGTCTGGCATTTTAATAAAAATGTTGCTTTTTCTGTTAAATCGGCTTATGAGAATTTGATTCATGATAAAAGTATCAAATTCTCACTTGCTGAGAGTAGCAACACCATCCTCAACCTGCAAATGATCTGGATAAAAACCTGGAAATTCAATGTTAAAGGTAAAATCAAGGTTTTTATTTGGAGATGCCTTCATCATATTCTTCCTACTGCTGATAATCTCCTGAAAAAAGGCACGCCCCTCGATCCCATTTGCAAACTTTGTGGGAATGATGTTGAAACCATGGAGCACATTTTTTTCAGTTGTCCTCGGGCTATTCTGATTTGGAAACTCTCACCCGTCCAATGGGACGGTCTTCACGCAGAACAAAGTAATTTTGGTACTTGGTGGTCTTGCATTTGTTCGATCCAAAACAATCAGGTGGCAGAAAAGCGAGCCCAATTATCGTGTTATATCTTGTGGTGGCTCTGGAAAACTCGTAACTTGTGGATTTTTCAACAAACTCGTATGCCTGAGCACGGTACTGTTTCAGCAGCTGTTCAAGATTGGCAAGAATTTTCTGAGGCAAATGCACCTGTGCTTGCTCGGACCTTGGTGTGATCTTTCTCTCTTTCTTGGGTTTGCTTGGTAGGATGACCTCTTCTGTCATCAGTGCCTACAGGCCTTCTCCTCTGCTCTTTTTTTTGGTTTGGTCATTGATACTCTAGGACAAGTTTTTTCTTCTCAGTGGATTATCGTTGACAACCTGATTTGCTACTCTTTTGGTTGATGCTGAGGCTATTAGTCACTATAGGTGCACCTGCTTTGATCTCCTATAGCCAATTGCATCATCATTCTCCATTACTTTCTTTTGCTTGTTTTTTACTTTCTCTACCCAGGAAGTGGAATTATGTACCACTCTTAGTTCCTGTTTTCTAGGCCTAATCTTTGATTTGGTCCTCCCCTAATCTTATTTGGATGAATTACACTGTATCCAAAAGGATTGTTGGTCTGTTGACCCCGGATGTGTACTTTCTTTTGAGATTGCTATAAAATTCTATCGTTTCAGAAAAAAAAAGGAGTTTGAAGACGACGCTTTAAGAGGAAAGATGTACATCCATAGGGCTACATTTCAGATTTCAATATTTTAATTTAGTGTACATGCTTTTTTTTATTTATTTGTGCAATGGGTTGCCAAATAATTGGGCCAAGTTTTTTTTTTCAAAACTTGATTTTGTTCTTTAATTCATTTGGTCCAGTATGTGGTGGCCCATAATAGTTTTTATAAAAAAATTGTGAATTTGGTGTAGGGGAAGCATTTTCGACGACAAAAAAACACAAAATTAACCTAAAATGTTATAAACGGGTTAGGATTGAGGCTTGAAGGTTTGGTCAAAATTGGGTCGGACCCAAATAATATTAATAATAAACATGTCGATTAGGGTTGACTTAAGTTGACACGATTAACCCATTTAACAAGATAGTTATGTTATTATGTTACTTTTTTATTAGTCTTGATTGATTGGATATGGGTATTAACATAATGATTGAATTTAAAAAATTAGCAAATGTGTGTAAATATAATTTTTAGATTAATTTATATATATATATATATGTCATTTTGGGTCAATTTAAAAAATTAACAAATGTATGTAAATATAATTTTTAGATTAATTTTATATATATATATGTCATTTTGGGTCGATCTATAAAACACGATTAACTAACATGAGTAGTTAAATAGGTTACGGTTAAAAATTCGACACGAATTATAATATGAATTTTATATCTCGACACGATACGTGTCATTCGAACATGACATGAATTGACACCCCTAATTTGAATATTGTTAGGCCATATAAGCTTTTAATATTTTTATAGTTCAATTATGATAATTAATTTTAATTAATTGTGGCCAATTTTATATATGTTTTAATTTTTATATGTCATTTTTTTTTTCGACATGTTTTTTAATTGAACTTTTTTAGGTTCTATGTCTATTTTGTACAAAATATATCTTTACTTTTTAATTTCTTTTTGGAATTACATATGTTTTACTTACTAATTCTTATTTTTTTGGGTAAAGATACAGTCCGTGAATTGCACAAGTGGAATATGATTTAAGTAATGCGGCATCACCTGCATCAAAGGAAGAATTTGAATGTAATTTTTATGCCCAAAGACAAAATGGTAGGCACATACTTACGCTAAAGGAAAAACGCATGTCATTTTTATCGAGCAAATGCCCTCATAAATCACATTTAATCGTGACAACTGCCAAATTTATTATTTGTACTTTTCATTAGTCGTGTTGTATTTTTTTATATTGAAAATCCGAAAAGTAGCAATTTCTTTGGGCCAAAGACGATCATTCTATATCCATCATTTTTTTTTTTTTGTTGTCAGCCCGTAACCTGTAACTTCTGGGTTGTAGATTATACATTCTCCTTTTATTTTAAAAATTAAAGTTTTTAATTCTTTAACAAGTTTTATGACGTACCCTTATGATTTATTGTTGTATTCTTTAATTTCTATTTACTTATTTTATATTTTAATTATTTATTGAAATTCTACACATTAGTTGTAATCTCTAAAATTTAATATTATTTTTCTTAATAAACATTCCGTCTTTGTCGAATATAGGGTTTCTTTTAAAAAATTTGTTTTACATGATCAATTATATGTGGTATGTCCCAAATTACAAATTCTAAAGGTCTTAAAATTTTGATGTGTGGTGGTGATATAGTGATAGTGACCATACAATTTCAACGACCAATATTGTAATTGAAGAAGTTTTTAAAACTTATAACAATTTTTTATATTATGTATTTATGATTATTCAATTTGTTTTGTAATATTTCATTATTATTCAATCATTTCGATAATCCATAGTTATTTGTTTTACATTTAAATAATCTATTGAACTTAATTAATTAAAATAACTAAAAATATTAAATTATTTTTACAATACTTATATAAAATCCGTGCATCGCACCTGGATGCATCGCTAGTTATATTAAATAAGTGAGACCCATTACACTATTACACCATCCATATCCACATAAATTGCCATTTTCGAACTAAATGTTGAATGTAGACCCCGCTATTATCAATTTCATCAAGTTATATATAATCACTTTTTCAAAGAACACCTGAAGTGGGTCCCATCACTTATATATCATATACTATAAAAATTATCATCGTATCACAACGTTCAATAAAAAGTTCAAAACCAAAATACTAATCCAATATTCCCAATTTTTAACTCTATAAATTCTTCATCAAATTTTTTAGAACCAAACATAATCACTCTTGCACAATTTCCAAAAAAAAGTTTGAAAATAGGCTAAAAATGACTTTTTTATTGGAATGAAAACCATATCATCCCCAATGATTTTCAAACCATTGTAATATGAGCTTATCCAAAAATGTTCAATGAAGAAATTTTTAGCTTCAAATCCATCAATCTAAACGAAGTCGAGGAGAATTGTTGAAAATAAAAAGATGAAGCCCTTCCTGAAAATGCAGATTGCTCTACTCTTTCCTTCTTGGGTCTCTACAATCTTTACTTCCACAGAGACAATTGAAAGCCTCGATAGGATGGCTGTCATCGTCAAACTGTATCTCGTAGTCCTGCAATATTATATCAACAAGGAGCTAACATCAATAATTTATGATAACAGATTACTAAACAGAAACTTCTCAATCATGAAATGTATATCATAGTTTTATGCCTACATAATACATCGCGCTAACAACATAAGCCTGCATTATCCTTAATTGATAAGAAAAATTGAAAATACTGAATGGAAGGCTAATTACAAAAAGTACCAGTGAAATTTAGTCTGATTACAAAAACACCCAACTATCTTTCAGTATTGTAAATAACTCCTTAATATTAGTTTCTGTTTTACCACTTATTGCATCCTCAATAGGAGGTATTTGTTAAGATCTATGAAGCATCGAGCACGGATACGAGACACGGATACGATACAAATACGAGACACAGATACGATACAAATACGAGACACAGATACGATCATTTAAACGGGTACGAAAATACGGTATATTTTGAAATTTTAAGGATACGGGTACAAAGTATATATATACATATAAAATTATATATTTTTATATTATTAAAAATACAAAAGGCGTACTAAGTACAATTAAAAAAACAATGTTTCAAGTATAAAAAACTAAAATTTCATAAGTACTCGCGATAACTCACATAGTTACACAAAAAAGTGCTGAAAAAATGAACATTAGAATAAATTATAACTATTTCTATTTCTATGTGTAAATGTATACATGGAGTATCTATAAAGTATCGGACAAAGTATCGTATCGGATACGTATCCTCAGAGAAGTGTCAGTGCTTCCTAGGTTAAGATACAAACCTCAAGAACATGTTTGTAATACCTTAAGGGAGTATTGTAATTTTGAAAGATAATTGAGTTTTTTTGTAATTAGACCAGACCTCAAGGGTAGTATTTTTAATTATCCCTTCATAATAACAAGGTAAGCAATATTGACCAGCTAATGAAAGTTCACAGTAAGATCGGACAGAATAACTTTTAACCATTATTTGAGAATGAGCATACAAAGAAACCATTTAAGGTGCTCACCCAGGTAAGCTCTTCTAGAGCATCCACTTTCCTTTTAGTGAAAAATGCAAGCTGTATACAGGGTAAGAAGGAAATAAGTCATTTCGGCTATTGCAGTAAACATACATGAAATAAAATGTAATGGCAATAACAAAAAACTCGAGTGGTTTCTCCCGTACATGATAATAATGCCGATCAGGAGTCTCCACCTGCACTGGAATCTCAATCAAGTTTCCATCAAAGCACCTGTAATCGAGAAAGAAGCAAAAAGGCATAAGGATGTAAAACAACATAACAATCATTAAGGAGTGTTTGCAAACTCTAAAAAAGTGATTATCACTTTCTGGATTGTAAAAACAGTTATTTTTCCACCTAAAAGCTGAGAATCATTTTTTTTTTTTAGAGTTTGCAAACACTACCTAAATTCCACTATACCACAGCTTATGAGAATAGCTTCTAGTGGTTCAAAGGATATGCTCTGAACATCACATAAGGCAGGAATCTCAGTGGTTTCATACTAAACCACCCTAACACTTTTTGTATAATTTGGTAACGTGTTTATTAGAACTGAAAGCTTTGAAAATGGAGCAACAGAGCAGAAAATAATTGGATAAAACGTAGTTTCGTAAGCCCATAAATAACATTTTATTTCCAATTCAACACCGACGTTCAAACATAAATAAGGGATTCTAGTGGCGATCATAGTTCAATAAGCAAGTTCACGCAATATGACAGATGACACTAACATGTACGTGTGTCTACACTGACACAAAGGTGTTTTTTTTTTCCGTGCAAAGTACTCTAATTTGACGGATGTGTTTTACATAGAGAAATGATAATGGTAAAGTTGATCTATAACAAGCACCAAGTCATTAGAGGTTATTACCTTTCCTTATATGTATTACTAGTACAAGTTAATCGATATGGTTCATGAAGAAAACAAAAAAATTATGTCATATTACATTATTTTTCTCTAAAACACCCATAAGGTGGAGGGTTAAGGCATCCCTCAACCTTTGTTATTGAGAAAATTCATGTCATATTTCACATCAGACAGTCTTTCACTTAAAGCTCACCGATGATTGATAAACCTAGCGACGTTTCCAAAATGCGTTGCATCCAAGCAGAGGGCTTCTTCGTCTTTCAAAACTCCTTCTGTGGCCCAATCTGCATCAAGTAGCACGGGATACACATGTTTCCCGTCACCACTGCTTTTCTTGTTCCTCTCATACAATTCCATATTGGTCAAAATCTCTCCAACATATTCACAAATAAATGCCCCTTCTGGCAACTCTTCAAGTGTTCGTAAACCCCAGCCTTTACCTTCGCTTGTCACGAAGACCTACATAAAAATTTAATTTAATAAAGGCAAGGACTAAAACCAGAATTCCCCTCCCCTCAAGTGGGAGATCTCTAAGGCTCCATTTGGGTTGATGAATTTGAAGTTGAGGATTTCAAATCCATAATAACAAATACATTGAGGTTGTTTGGATGAGCTCATGTTACATGGATTTCAATTCCTTAAGGCTTCCAAAAGGCTTCATTTGGATTGAGGGGTTTGAAGCTAAGGATTTCAAATCCATAATAATAAATCCATTGAGATTGTTTGGATAAGCTCATTTTACACTGGATTTCAATTCCTTAAGGCTTCATTTTGGATCGATGATTTTGAAGCTAAGTATTTCAAATCCATACTCCATAGTAACAAATCCATTGAGATTGTTTGGATGAACTCATTTTACAACATTTTACAGTTGAATTTCAAATCCTTAAGTTCCTATTTTAAGCTATTTTGAGTAATTGTGGTGGATTTGAAATCCATATGAAGTCATTTGAAATCCTTCCTCCAAATCCACTCCTTAAATCCAAATCCTTCAATCCAAATGCAACCTAAGTTCTTATTTTAAGTTTTTCTTTGAATGATTGTGGTGGATTTCAAATCCATCTTATATAGAGTCATTTTATCAATCCATTTCTTTGTCGGACATTGGAAAAGAGCGTATCCAGATTCATGATTATGTGATCTTCTGATACATGGAAAATTAACTAAAGAAGTGAATTTGACACTTTTAAACGAACATTAAAATGCTTTTCCATCAGTTGGCTTGAAAATTCAAAAAATAAATAAAAAAGCACTAACCTGTAATTTCCTAGTTATACCTCGTTGAACAACTCGATTTCCACACTGCATGTTGCAGCCACATTTTCTCCAGCATTCTTTAATGAACTTTTTCAAACGGTGCCCCTTGCATTTTTCTGGCATGTCGGCATTTTTGGCCCTCTCCAAAGGGCAGTCCTGACAGTAGAACAGGGGCTGATTTTCGTCCCATAGCTTCATGGAAATACAAGATCGTAAAAACTTTTCACTCAGCACGCCTTCTGGAGTATAAGCGAATTCTCCTCCCGTGTCACGAGCACATGCACAAGGTATGGATGACGAAAGACAATCCCCAATACAATCTGAACAACAATCATCATCTGCAATACGAGCTAACGATATATGTACGTACGCAGATTCATACGTAATGTTCTCTGGACAATAGATGTAATGTGGCAGATCCTCATTGCCGGTTTCGTCTAGTAGAGAAATTTTAACTTTTTCACTTCCATTTGTTATGTCACTGATTTTGTGGAGTACCCTTTTCTTGGCAGTCACCAAATCACGTGAAACGGATGATGATCCACCACCACTTGAAACCCTTTTCCCAAGATCACCTTCTAGACGCTCTTTTTTAATAGAATGTACGCTGGATCTCAATGGAAGATGAATATTATTTCCAGGCGATCTGTTAGATCCTGTCTTATAGCTTTCACACAATTCATTCAGCAGCTTTACCACAGAAAACTGATCCCCAACGGTTTTACAAAACTTTCGGCACATGCTCTCAGCAAAGTTCAGGACTTCATCTGGACTTGGGAAGTGGGAGTTATGTTGCAATATGGTGTGTTGACACGTTAAGGAAACTTTCACTTGTCCACAGGCTGACGAAGCTATGTCATAAGTAGTTTGATGATCATATGGTCCATTTATTTTCTTTCTCGTATCTGAATGGTGTGAAGTTGTGGTTGAGCCTGAAAAGAGCAAAATATGATGGACACAAGATGAATTGTAGTAAGACATGTCAATCATGAATAGAGAGTTAGTTATAGATGACGTAAAACCATAAATTACGAATTCAGTGTAAACATTTCTTATGCAAACAATTATATCAACTCTTTAACCCGAAAGCTTAGTATGGGAATGTTTTCTCTCCAAGCCAAAATTGCTTAAAGTTTAGGGATATTTACAAAACTTATCCCTGAGATTTAGTCTAATTACAAAAAAACCCAGTTATTGTTCAAGGTTACGAATACCCCCTTAAAGTGTTATAAAACCCCCCTTGAGGTTTGTATTCACCTAACAAATACCTCTCTCTTGAGAGTGCAATTTGTAAAATAGAAACGTAAGTCAAGGGGATATTTGTAATTTTGAAAGATAACTGGGTATTTTTGTAATTAGTATAAACCTTAGAGGTAGTTATTGTAATTAACCCGAAATAAATTTTATTAAGACTCTTTCTATGATAAATGTATGTGAGAAGATCTTATACATTTTTCCATAAGGATAAATCATACGATCTGCCAAATAGTATTAACTACTAACTGTATATAGCACACATCAGTTTCCACATTTCAGATAGTGGGCCAAAGCCCTCAAGACCAATATGTCATAAAACATGGAAGTTCAGTCTGTAGCCTATTCTATTATTGCTTATATGAATGAAAATCAAGAAAAATAGGAGCTTTGCAATGGCATACCTGGAACAGTATGTGAAGTAGGAATAACAAATTGTGAAGAGTGCTCAATAGACTGCTTTCTTTTCAAAGGCACTATTGCATTTCTTGTAGAACCTAAATCAGGATCACTTTGATCATGATTGGCGTAAAGTGCCTCACTTGGAAAATGACGAGGCTCACTTGTACGATGCACCGAAACCGATTGAGATGAGTCCACCATCCTTATTCCATTAGAACTTCTTGGAACTTCACCTTCTTCTAGATTTACGATATTTTTGCCATTTCCCTCAGTTGACGAAACCTCATCCTCTGGATCTCCTCTATGTGGTTTCTTTGATGGAGGCTCGGGATCCTCATTGATCATATCGGCATTTTTCTCAGCCTTTAGTTAGCCATGAAATATCAATGAGAAAAATTACAACAGTATCACTTTAGTTAAAAAAAGGTGAAGAAATTTACGGCCAATACGAGGCAGTGGCACATGGCACGTAGTAAAACATGAAAGTTATAGCTACACCAAAGTGTATATTATTTAGTATTGAAAATGCTCTAGAGTAGCCAACTAAAAGCTATCGACACACCAAATTGATTTCCGTAGATTTGTGAAAAGGTTTGATCTCAAGCAATTTTTTTTCTTACGTTGGGCAGCACCACAACAGTTAAACGGATCTCATGTACCCACAAAAAAATAGGACATGCCAAACTTACTAGAGTATACAACTTTACTAAAGACATAAGCAAAACAAAATCAGAGAAAAGAGGTAACAACTCATAGAAGCAGAGATCTTCCTTTTAAAGAGCACATTACATCCAAGAAAAACAAAGTGCATTTATATTGTAAATGTGAAAGATGGGTGGTAAGCAATTACACAGATCACATCCTCTAAGGGCTAAACATCAAGAAAGAGAAATTTTGTCAGGGAGTGCATAAAATCCAAAAGAAACCAGAATTAGAAACCTTATCGTCTTCACACTCAAATATTGCATCAGCAAGGGTACGATAATTGTCGTCCTCAATAAGTTCCCAATTTCTGTCGTACAACTTCAATAGTCTCTTGAGGACTGGTTTTACAGTTTCTGCACAAATTCCCAAGCTCTTCATCGCTTTGAACGCCTTTGCGATTCGTGGATCACGTTCTGGAGCCATGGTACGTCCCAAAGCTCAATGATTTCAGTAGATTGTAATTGTTTGAGTGAATGCTACACTTAAAATATGAAGTTTGTCAACCTGAGAGACAAAAAAAAAAGAATAAAATTGAAGATCATTACAGCAAACTTTGATCAAAAAGGAACTTCTAGCGTGTCTTGTTGATTTTAAAACAGGGATTTAATACCGAAAGCAACTCAACTAATAAGCTTAACGAATTCGCCAATATGGATTTTGAATTCTTAGCTTCAATTCCATCAGTCCAAATGATACCTAAAATGACTCTCAGAGGAGTCAAGAATAATAGAACCATATCATTAAAAAGTCAAGCAAATCCAAAGCATCTAACCAAGCCACCAATTTAGCTTCCTTAGAGGATAATGCACATGACAGAACTTCTTTAAAGTGACAGTAGCTTCTTTTTCAGCATAACTGAACGTAAATCAAAATATGTGCAAGAACATTGTTAACAATTTATTTTTAAAATATAAATAAATAAAGTGAATTCTGCGGTTTGGAACCTCTACACTGAAGCTATTCCTTTATCATATAAATTATAATCATCCAAGTCCATCACCAAACAATCCTGGCCCAAAAAATTTCATGGAACTACACAAACTGACATATTGAGGAAATGCGATGCGCAAAACTGGAAAAAGAACAAAGAAAAAAAAGAAAAATAAAATTGCAACAAGAATAACCCACCTTTGATTTCATAATAGTTTGCTTCACTGCAGTAAGGACAAGCATATGCATATGTTACAACCATTTTTCACGGATAATTAGTGAGCAGATTTTACTTAGGCGCCAAGGAAAGGAAGCACATACACAGAAACTCTTATTCTAGAAATCTTGCATATCACACAATGCATGGTTAAACAATGCACACAAGATGAGCATCTAAAATCCAGAAAAATTTACATTCCAATCAAAATAGAGCTCAAATACAACAGTAAAACAACTGAATACAGAGGGTCTACTTGAAAACTATAGTTTCATCAACTCAAATAAAAAAAAAAAAGAGCAAATCCTTTCCTAAAGCCGACGAAAATCAAAATACAAGGGCAAAATATTCTGAAACTAAGAGATGAAAAAAAAAAGTACCGTCACATATGTCAAATTTCACGTTGCGACAATCAATCCTACAGAGCCATAGCAGGGAAAAAGACCTTAAAAAGTGTGTGAAGGCTAAGAAAATTATCGACTTTCTCAGTCTAGAAACAAAGGGAAGACTGAAGAAAAAACGTGGTACTCAGGATTGACCAAGCGAATGAAATTAGGAAAATCTGCAAAAGGAAATATATCTAAAGATGGAGAAAGGGAGACGAAGGGGGAGAGAGAGAGAGAGAGAGGGTGGCATAGCATATAGCAGCAGGCAGCGTGTGAGTGTACGAGTTATTATGGGATGTGGGCTGCTATTCGTATTTTTTGCGGCCATCTCATTGGTCCTCGGGCTGGGTGATATGTAGGGGTGGAAATAGGTTTTATTCAACGGGGCGCATGGCCGGTCTACTAAGGGATTGATTTGGCTGATCTATTTAACAATTATGTCAGGTGAGGCCTTTTATAAAGGGGAAATTACACAGAATCTTTTGTTTTTTGTACAATTACCAATAATACCTCCCTAAAACTCTTGTGCCTATTTTTTTACTTTTGTACCTAATTTTTTGATTATTTTTACTTTTTTTTTTTTCGTTTTTTTTTTGTTCTGTATTGTTTTATATGTTATATAAGTTGTTTCGAGGTTGTTTAAATTTGTTTCTTTATTGTTTTATGTTGTTTTCTTTGTTGTTTCGATGTTTCAAAATAACTTTAACCTATTTTTATTTTGTTTTTTTTATTTATATATTATTTTGTACATTGTTTCTATTGTCTCGGTGTTGTTTTATAATATTTTTAGTGTTGTTTTAATAATTTTTTTGTTATTTTCATGTAGTATTCAATGTGCAAATACAATTTTTACATATTTTTAAGCTCTTTTTATTCATGTTGTGTTTTAAATATTTTTACGTTGTTTTGGATTGTTTCCATACCCTTTTTAATGTTGTTCGATATTTTTTTGTTGTTTCAATGAAGTTTTCGATGTTTAAATACAATCTTTTACCTATTTTTATTAAAATAAACATGTTAGAAACAATGTTGAAACACGTAAACATGTTTGAAACAATGTTGAAACAAAGCGTAAAATTTTCAGGAATTTTTGATAGGCGTATTGTTGTGTAAAAAAGAGCGGGGAGCATAAATTTAGGTAAAATTGCACCGGGAAACGTAAATTTAGGTAAAATTGCATTAGGAAGCGTAAAGGCTGGTATTAACTTAAAAAGGTGGGTATTTACATAAGCCCTTATTTAAATAGTTGAGTCGACACATACATTTAGAAAAAAACTTTTAAGCTCAACAGCCGGTACTTTATTTAAAGTCCGCATATATAATATATATATAAATAAATAATATTATATATATATATATAATATATGCATGTATTATATTATATATACATAATGAAGATATAAATTATATAAAAAAATACATATATCTTATATATAAATATAATGTAACAACACTAGATTAGACACTTATTTAGATTAGTTATTGTTATGGACTTATCGGATATTGTATCATCATATTTATGTACTTTGGAGAAGTAGCTAAATGGATTCCATTGTCATGTATATTTTGGTTTTTTCATTATGAATCTTTTGTTTGTTTCATTATAAATCTTGTATTGACTATTATGATATTGTCATGTCGTGTGCGTTTTTGTAGTTTACAAATTTTTTTGAAAATGGACTTTGATAAGCTTAAATAGGCTCGGACTTGGCCTTTTACTTAAAAAGGTCGGTCGAATCTATGAAAAAAGCCTATTACGGATAATAAGGCCGGACTTGGGCCCAAACTTAATAAAACAAACCCGGACCTTCCAACTCAAAACACGGCTTGACTTGACCCATTTCCTCCTAGTGGTATGATCACTTGGGCCTGAGTTGGAGATATGTAAATCATATTTGGTTTTGTTAATTTTAACATGATATCTATAAGGCCCACAACTGCTACCCAAATTCACATAAATTATAATTATAAATTAAGTTGTCAAAGTGGATTCCATCACTATTAATTACAGCTAATTATATATTATTATTTTTGGGTGGTCCCACCACTTATGTATGATCTGCATCATCCTTTATCACGTTAAAATATTTAGATTAATATATAATATATAAACCAAACATATTCTCGTTTTATACCCTATAAATTATTCACTAATATTTTCGTAATCAAACATATTTGTATTTCTATACATCTCATTCGATGATAACCGTTACAAGCTTGGGTTCCCATGACTGGCGGATAAGTATGAATGGGAATGTATGATTTGTAAGAGTATTAGCAATTATTAGACAAAGACTTGAGTTAGATCGTCTAATAAGTCTTTTTCGTTAGATGGATCCAACTCGGCCTGTTTTTTTTTTTTTTTTTGTAATGTTATGCACCGGTGGCATTTTTGTAATATTCTGGGTCGGTGCCATAGGATCTCCGGACCGATAGTATTTTTGTAATATTAGGAGCCTTTAAAAGTTTTAATTTTTCCCCTGAAAAATATTAGTAGTACATCTGAAAAGTATTAGTAATCCACTTGAACAATATGTTTAGTAGCTCTCATGCAAAGTATTGATTTTTTGTCTCAAAAGTATTAGTAATCCACCTAAAATGTACTCTTGAAAAGTATTAGCAATTCCTTGGAAAAATATTAGTAATCCCCTTGAAAAATATTAGTAACCTATTGAGCAGTTTTTTTAGTAATCCTTATGAAAAATATTGAGTTTTTCCCACAAAAGTATTAGTATTCCCCCTAAACGGTATTAATATTCTTATTAAAAAGTATTAGATTTTCCGATTAAAGTTGTTTTAGTATTTCTCTGAAAAAGTATTAGTAGTCCTCCAAAAAAATATTAGTATCCCTCCTAAAATGTATTAACAAATGCCGCCAACGAATGTTGTTGTAATGGTGTTATTATCTTGGTTGTCGGGTCAATATATAGATGGATTGATTGCATGGCGGACGGTATTTAGACCGGTCTAACGAATTAAATTTGTTAGACGATCCGACAGAAGAGACTAACCTCATTTATTATGAGACAAAAAAAAAAATTAATAGTCCACACCAAATTGCTCTATATTTTCTTTACAATTGATATACAATATATTGAGTATATATAGACAATTAATAAATATTGAATTTAGTTACAAAAAATATTTCTCACATATTTTAGTTCGCACTTATTAGCATAGTAATAACCTTGTACTCAGGTGGTTGAGACATATGTTGTAAAGCGAATGACTCGGGTTCGATCCCATACAAGTGCGTGCATCTCCTCCCCAAATTCCCTCATTGTACTAAAAAAAAAAAAACAATACACTATGACTATCATCCATGTCTGTACCTTGTATATTTATCGAGTGCTTCAATAATTGAAGAATATTTTATTTTATGAGAAATAAGATAGTTGTCCATCATATACATAACCAATGTATTCAATTTTAATATTTCAATGGCCCATCAAATATAACATGTATTATATAATAATTAAGATGGTAGTACTAGAATAGCCTTGTGTTATGCAAGAATTTATGAATATTCAATAGAAATATAAATTCATATGTTTGCGCTTATTTTAATTTGAAGTTCTTTTTAAATGTAATATTTTCTAGGTTAATACTCTGATATTAAAAATTGCTAATTTATAAAATATTAGTAAATTTTTCATATCTAAAATAGTAAAAGAAATTATACCCAGTATTGGATCAATGAAGGGACGACATTGAAGTGATGTGACTAAAAATTAAGTATACAAGAAAAATTACCTCTTTCAAGTGATATTTACTGTAATCTAAGGCTTTGTAAATCAAATTCCATACATCTATTATTTTCTACAAGACAAATAATACTATGATCTTTAATATCTCACAATCCATGATATGAAATATATAATAAAATCAGATGATTAAACTCAACTAATCGAATTAAGTGAGAATTTTATTCCATATTCAAGTAGAATTAGACTATAAAGGCTGAAAAATATTAATCATGTGGATCGAGTCGAAAAGAAACTCGAGTGTCGATCTAGTGCATGTTTGAGAGCACTTCTACGACCAAGAACAAGCGTAAATTTTATGTAGGGGCCCAATTAACATAATTAATATAGAATAAAGTACGATACATCAATTCTAAAACAATACAATAAATAAAAACTAATTTTGATAAAGTCAATGTATTAACTCAATTATATCTTAATATGAGGTCAAATGCCCGAATGAGACGAGTCAGGAATCTAGAATTACTTCATTAAAAATATATAACATTAATACAATTACATCAATATATCATAACATCCTCTTATATTCTCATATTTTAAAATCGTTGCATAATATCCAATTGGTAATATACATATTTCTTAGTGTATATTACCAAACAATTATGCAACAACTCATTGTCAATATTGAACTCTTTAGTGATAATTTGATAATGAACCGTATTTTAATAAAGTGAAATTACTAAAATACCTCTAATGTTTTTCAAAATTTTAGGGGCCCAAGATCCCTTGGCCCTAGTATGGTTTCGTCTATGCCTACCACAAAAGTCCATCTAAAAATGAACTTTCTATAAAGTGCATTCCAAAAAAGTCCATTTATATTATTTACATGTGATTTGTGAAGCTCATTTATAAAAAAGTATTGAAATGGGAAGTTATAAAACTTTATTAGAGTGTGGTCAATTATGGTAGTTTAAATAGAAAGAGAATAAATAAAATTTGAAAATATCAATTTTAAGTAACCTCCAGCTAAAAGTGTGAGAAGTGGATTTTGAGAAATCATCATTTCTCACTTTTTTAGAGTGGACTTTTTGGAGAAGTTATTACCTTTTTAAAAGTCCATTATATTTTAACCACCAAACACTTATTTTTAATGAAAACAAATTTTTAAGTCCAAAGTTCATTTTAAAAGTGCTCCCAAACAAGTACTTTATTTCGGTGTGGATCAGACCTTTTGAATCCAAATGGTTAGGCCAAATTTAGGTTAACAATTACATTTCTATTTACATGAATTAAATAATAAATTCACAAACCACGAAATGTTGAGAAAAGAAATTCTAACATTGAGCTATATACTCTCAATTGTTAAAGATAATTTCAATAAAAACATAATATTATCATAAAAATCAGAATCTCAATTGTGCGTTGGATGTAGGGGTGTCAAAATGGGTTGGGTCCGGGTTCCTGTGTCCGGGTTCATAGGTTTGCGTGTCGAAATAGCCGACCCGGACCGGATCTATTTAATTATTTGTGTCGAGAATCTTGAACTCGGACCGACTTGCTTATTTCACGATTAACCCGGACCCGACCAGCGTAATCTGCCGTCTAATAAAATTATTTTTATATAATTTAAGAATTTTAATCGAATACACTATTCAATCAATAAAATAATCATATCAACCACTATCATATACTATTCAATCAATAAAAAAATATCACAATTCACAACATAAAAAAAATAATATAATTGCATAAATAACATTACATACTAATCATATTTTAAGGACAATATTCAAAAGACATGCATAATAATAACAAATGCATAATTAAGAATATTTTATCATTTAAGTTTTAAGGATATGAATTGTTTGTTGTTTTTCTTACAATTAATTATTTACATAATTTTCTTTTAAATTCACAAACGGGTTAGGCGAGTTAAATGGGTTATAGTAGGTTGACCCGAACCCGACATGTTTAATTGGCAGGTTATTGGTCCGACCCAATTTAAACTGCACCCACGAAGCCCGGACCCATACCCATTAATTTCGTGTTAGGTTTGTGTCGGATTTAGTCGGATGCGAAATTGACACCCCTAGTTGGATGTGTGCGTATAGACGTGTGGTGATCATGTGCTAACGGTGGTCTTCTGAGGCTGCGTAATTGGGTGAATATATATATATATATATGTTTTTGAGGAATTGGGTGAATATATTTTAAATTTGAATGAAATAAACAAAGTCACGTCCGCATATAATAGCCAAGTACAACAATCATGATTTCCCTTGGAAATTATTTTACTTGGGCTAAACGAGAATCACCGTTAATATATATTGTTCTAAAAATTCGGCCTAACTATGATTAGTTCTTGCCTAGGCACTAGATCCCTTTTGTCCGTCTACGTTGTTCTTCCGATTAGACCCCGCCTAACCCCGCCTAAGTCTGTCTACCCGCCCCAAAGGCGTCGGCACTAAGCCTCAATTTGCCGCCTAACTAGCGCCTAACGCTTTTTAGAACACTAATTAAAAGTTTGTTCACAAAGTTAGTACACCTAACAATAACTGTTTTCTTGTTTCTATCAGAAATTCACACCATTAAAGCTACATAAATATCACTTTCCATTCCTTTTAGAAGCCTTTACATATGTTTTAATGAATTCATGTTTTTATTATCTCAAGTTGCCAGTGTGTTAGATGGAATTAGGCTAGAAAAATATTAGTACCTTTATACCTTTATAACAAAAACAATTCCATTTGGTATAACTTTCCCCATCTTTACTACAATCACACCACCTGATTAATTTTCTCAACGGAAAGTTAAAACTAAAACGAGTTTAAAATCCGAATCATAATTCAATCAGGCCCGGAAATGATGATCAAGCACAATGAATTCATTAAAACATCCTCATATTCTCCAAATTTCACTCCTATGTTTCCTTCTGACATTACATTATGTTAACACCATAGTCATAGACAACCACAAATTAGTGTACACTCAATGTGCTAACCATACTTCAGTACCAAATCCATCTCATTCGAATTACTTTCCGCGCTTTTCCAAGAATTTATCGCGCGATCCTCAAAATCCAGGTTCGTCGAAACCATCGTTGCTGATGATAAAACCGCGATTTCAGGCACGTTCCAGTGCAGAAACGATTTAAGCCCAAACGAATGCGAAAATTGCGCGAGAAAATTTCCAACCCTGTCGAAAGATTCGTGTGGCGAAAATGTTCCAGCACTTTCGGGCTGTAATGTTCGTTATCAGGAGGAAAATGGGGCTGAGATTGATTCCAGGCCTGATAAATTGCTCCACAGGGCTTGCAGTAAACATAAAATCAAGAAAAATGGATTTGTGGAGATGAAATATGCAGCATTAGCGGCCCTGGAAAGTGGTGTTATAAGTGGGAATGGATTTTGTGATACGATGTACGAATCGATTCGCATTGTGGCGCAATGTGTTGAATTTTTGGGGGCTTGCGATTGTGGCGAATGCGTAAATAGTGCTGTGGAGATTGCTGGAGAGGATGAATGTAGATTTTCGGTTTCCGGAGAAGTTTACTTGGATAGCTGCTTTGTGAGTTATGATTATGACAGGAATCGCGGGTTTGGGGGCTACTTCGATGAAGGTATGTTGAAACACAGTGCATTAATAATGACATCATTTTATACAAGTTGTCACGTTCATCTAGTGAAGTGAAATACTGAATGGAATATTGTAGGGATTAGAGATCATGTATGAGGTAAATAGAAGTTCGATAATTTAATACCCAATTAGTTTATATCATCGTTTAAGTGATATTTTTGGCGTTTCCAACTTAGACAATGTGCTAATGCTATAAGATAATTCATATACTATAATTCACACAATATATTTATAACTGATTTATGATAATTTCATAAAACTGTAATTTTTTCTTGTTGAAATTAATATCATATTGAATCTCATATCTGACTTCTTTTTTAACATAGTAAGAACTTCTATGTAGTTTTCGCACATCTCAACAAAAATTATTCAATGTCATCACTTTTTTTTTTTTAAAAATTCATTTCTAGAAAGAGGCTCTACACTAGTATCATAACTATGCTCTCATTAAGCGATCAACATCTCTATAGTAGTATTAAATTATAATCAAATTATTGATTTATTAATTATTTATCCTCTGTCCTCTAACTAGTCCTCCCAATTTATTAAAAAAATTGATTTATCAATTATTTAATAATATCTCACTAAATAAACAAAGTTTGGTTGTCACATGACTATTAATTTATGGAGGTTTAACTTGTACATACTATTTGTGGAAGTTTAACTTGTATATACTGTTGAACCGGAAAAAAAAGAAGACATGTTTCTTGTTTTTGTATTCCATCTTTCCATTGATTGATTTATATTTAATCACTGTAGAAAACACAACAAATGTTTCTCTTTTTTGATTTCCAGACAATGGAGACAGATCCCCGAAACTAGTAGCCATTGTTGTTGGGGGGTTAGCTCTTTTATCACTTGGACTTGCTTTCTGTTACTTCCTGAGGTCTTGTGGGACGAAAAAAGAAGGTAAATATATTCTATTTAGTTTGTGGATATATATTTGTTCATTTCTGAAAGTCTGCTTCTGTTTTATGCCTTTAAATTGATGATTAATTAAAAAACGGCATATATTTTTGCAGATTGGTGAGCAAGATAAAAAGTTTCCTTCTATATATGCCAGACTGTAACTGTGGATGGCTTTCTTATAATTAGTCTCCTCAGGTTATTATATCAGTGCCAAAAATGTGAAAATTCATTTGTGCTCATAGCTTCAAGAATAGAAATCAAGCTTACATCTTGTTATTATATTCTATTGTTCTTGTAATCCTATTTATTTTGCTGAAAATTCTTTAGTCAAATAGTTCCTCTAACTGTTTTTAGTGAATGGAATATTTACAGCACCACATGACTAGCAATTATTAGCAATATAAATGTTCGAAATATGTTTAATACAATTCTTAAATTAATTAATTCTACAAATTAATAAGATAGTAACAACATGAAGTTTTCTCGCTTTTTCTCGCGTTTATTTTGGAGAATAAATTCAATAATGAGCCTTAATAGGAGTTACATAATACATATTATTTATAAAAATTGTCATTTTTAATGTATATATGCTAGATATAATATTAGGTACATAAATATTACATTGTCAAATATATTATATATGCAAAATATATATTAAATATATTTAAAAAATAAAAATATTAGGCGGGCGGTGGGGGTAGGTACCAAGGGGCAAAAGTGATACATATGCCCACCTCGGGTCACGGGGCGGGGTGACCCAAACACCGCGGGCCAGGCGAAATTTACATTCCTACATAGAAGGGAATCATTATGTAGCCTTGTGGTAAATAGTTTGTAAAACTTAGGCATGTTCATGGATTCGATTCCCACCTAGCCCTCTCCTTCCTAGTATTTATATTAAAAAAAAATAGTTCTTATAAACTTTTACCATATCTTTAAAACAAATACGCAACTTAATTTCAAAACATCAAAATGAGGGACATGTGTAAAATACGCAAGGCAAAAAAATAAAAGTAAATAAAAACTAGTTGCACCATTATTTAACTATGTAAGAAATCACAACAAAATTGAAAATGGCTCTCATCTGAATCATTACCAATTGTTTTCTATGGGGTTGACTCCTTAAAAAAACGAAAATTTTGCTCCCTCACTTTGTTATTATTTAAGCCAGTGCCCTCCGGCTAAGAAGAAAGCTAGCCATGAGAGATTAATTAAAGCCAGAGACATGGCGGAGGTAGTAATTTTATCTGTGACAAAATGGGCGACATACACATCTTAAACGAGAGTCAGTTGTTGTGAGCAGGTATATGCATGATCCTGGAAAAGGTCATTGGCAAGGCGTGAAATTGATTCGTGGTATATTCTTATATCGTAGATGTTGGTTTAGTGTTTGAGCAGGGATGGTGAACTTGGTCAAGGTATAGTTGGATATTGTGATTCCGACTATGCGGGTGATTTGATAAGCGAAGGTCAACGATCGGATATTTGTTTACTTTTGCAAAAACACCGATCGAGTTGAAATCTACTTTACGATGAGTTGCTTTGTCTACAACAGAAAGCAGAGTATATGGTGGTCGGTGAAGGTGTAAAGGAAGCTATTTGGCTTCAAAGTTTGCTTGAAGATTTGGGAGTTGGTCAAAAGCACATCATTGTGCATTGTGACGATCAGTGCTTTATTAACTTAGCAAAGAACCAAGTTCTTGATGCAAGAACGAAGCATATCAACGTTCGTTATCATTTTGTGCGGAGATTCTAGAAGAAGGAAACATTTTACTTGAGAAGATTCATATTATCGAAAATCCCATGAGATATGTTGACCAAGGTGGTGACATCGGTCAAGTTTAAACATTGTTTAGACTTGATCAACATCTTGCACATTTGAGTTGGCGCCGAGGAAAGCGCATTTGGAGGCAACCCAAGACCGCTTGAATTGAAGAGTTGATTTTTTTTTTGAAGTGGGACTACAATGAGTCAAGGTGGAGATTTGTTACTATTTGACCCTTTGTAATCCCACATAGATTATGGATCAAAGGCAAATTCCAAATTTAGCCTATAAAATGGCCTTAGACCTTTGATTTTAAAATGTACCAAAATCTTTCTTCTATCTCTATATTCGAGGAAGTCCTATATTTTGGAAATCCTAATTTGTGGGTAATTTGCCCAAGTTGTAATTTGTTCGGGAGATTAGTAAAGTGGTTGTTGCGGTTGCGGTGCCGGAGACGTAGGCAAAATTGGCGAACTCCGTTATCAGTGCGTGTGATTACCAAGGGATCAATTTTGGAATTTGCCTTTGATCCATAATCTATGTGGGATTACAAAGGGTCAAATAGTAACAAATCTCCACCTTGACTCATTGTAGTCCCACTTCAAAAAAAAAAAAAAAAAATTCAACTCTTCAATTGCGGTCTTCACGGTGCCTCCAAATGCGCTTTCTTCCGGGCGCCAACTCAAATGTGCAAGATGTTGATCAAGTCTAAACAATGTTTAAACTTGATCGATGTCACCACTCGTCAACATATCTGCATGGATTTTTAGTAGTATGAATCTTCTCAAGTAAAATATTTTCTTCTTCTAGAATCTCCCGTACAAAATGATAACGAACGTTGATATGCTTCGTTCTTGCATGAATAACTTGGTTCTTTGCTAAGTTAATAGCGCTGATCGATTGTCACAATGCACAAAGTGATGTGCTTTCACCAACTCCCAAATCTTCAAGCAAACTTTGAAGCCAAATAGCTTCCTTTACGCCTTCACGACCGCCATATATATACTCGCTCTGTTAGGCAAAGCAACAAACGATCGTATGTAAAGTAGATTTCAATCGACCGGGTGCTTTTGCAAAAGTAAACAAATATCCAAATCGTTGACCTTCGCTTATCAAATCACCGCATAGTCGGAATCACAATATCCAACTATACCTTGACCAAGTTTACCATCCCGCTCAAACACTAAACCAACATCTACAATGAGATAAGAATATACCGAGAATCCATTTCACGCTTGCCAATGACCTTTTCCAGATCATGCATATACCGCTCACAACACTAAATGTTTGTGAAATGTCCGCCTTGTACACACCATCGCATACATCAAGCTACCAACCGCATTAGTATATGGGACTTTATCCATGTAGTCTCGTTCTTTATCATTCTTCGGTGATAGTTGAGCACTCAATTTCAAATGAGGAGCAAGTGGTGTACTTACAGGTTTTGTATTCTCTGTCATACAAAAACGTTGTAGTACCTTCTTCGAGATATTGCTTCGAGTCAAACAAAGCTTTCCACTCATTCTGTCCCTACTTATCTCCATCCCGAGTATCTTTCGCTTCCCGAGATCTTTCATTTCAAACTTTTGATTCATTGAGCCTTCAACTTGTCAATTTCCATTTGGCTCTATGATGCAATCAACATATCATCAACATACAAGAATAAGTAAATAAAAAATCCATCTTGTAGCTTGTGTAAATACACACAATGATCATATTTGCTTTGTGTGTACTTTTTTGCCCCATCATAAATTTATCAAATCGTTTGTACCATTGTCGCGGAGATTGCTTCAATCCGCATAACGATTTGGTCAACTTACTGACTCCAATTTTCTTTCCCCGCAACTTATGAATCCTTCCTCGCCGAGTCATATATATTTCCTCCTCCAAATCACCATGTAAGAACGCCGTCTTCACATCAAGTTGAGCTAGCTCCAAATTCAACTATTTGCCAAGGCCAACAAAATTCTAATGAAGGAATGTTTAACAACCGGAGAAAATACCTCATTATAATCGATTCCTTCCTTATGAGCATAACCTTTAGCTACCAACCTTGCCTTGTAACGCACATCGTTCTTGTTAGGAAATCCATCTTTTTTTGCAAATACCCATTTACATCCAATTGCCTTTTCCTTTTGGTAGTTGTGTCACCTTCCAAGTCTTGTTCTTCCGAAGAGACCACATCTCTTCCTCCATGGCACCTTTCCACTTTTCACTTTCGGGACTTGAATCGCTTCTCGAAAAGTGAAAGGAATGTCATCATCTATAGCTGGAAGTGCATAAGCTACCATATCGCAAATCGGCAGGTTTGTGAATTTTCGTCTAGGCCTTCTTCTTTGCCGCAATGGATTCAAGTTGATCTAATGGTTCTTGGGTATGAACTTCTTCATCATCATCCGAGTAATCGATACCATCGCCATTCGGATTGTCATTCTTAGTTTGGAATTATAGCCATCTCTTCTACCTCCACCATGACTTTGGTGTATGCTCCCTTTGTTGTAGAGCATTGTCGGTCTTTTCACTTGTTGTCTTCAACATGGCATGTTCATCAAAGGCAACATCTTTGCTAAACAATATTTTCTTCGACTCGAGACACCAAAGACGGTATCCCTTTACGCCCGAGGTAATTCCCATGAACAAGGCCCTTTTTGCTCTCGGTTCTAACTTTGATTCCTTCACATGGTAGTAAGTAAGAGAACCAAAAACATGTAAGGAATCATAATCGAGTAATAGGCTTTCCGGACCATACATCTAAAGGTGTTTTACCACCTATTGTGGATGATGGCAATCGATTGATGAGATGTTGCGATACGTCACGGCTTCGGCCAGTGTTGTCCGCCAACCAACATTGGACAACATACATCGAACTTTCTCCACCAAGGTTCGATTCATGCGCCTCGCCACCCCATTCTCGTTGTGGTGTCCTCCCGATCGTGAAGTGACGAACAATGCCATACTTATGGCAAATTTCTTGGAAGGGATCATTTGTTTATTCTCCACCATTATCTCAGACGTAGAACTTTGATCTTCTTTCCGGTGTGATTCTCAATTCGTGTTTTCCATTTAAGGAAAATTCCAAGCACTTCATCCTTAGTCTTCATAGTGTGACCCAAACACGCCTGGAAAAATCATCAATGAAAGTGACAAAATAATATTTTCCTCCCAAAGATGGTGTCTTGGAAGGCCCCCAAACATACGAGTGAACATAATCCAAAACACCTTTTGTATTATGGATAGTTAGATTCCAAATTTCACCCTCTTTTGTTTTCCCGAACACAGTGCTCATAAAAATCAAGCTTGCATACCTTAACATCTTTCAATAATCCCTATTTTGCGAATTTGCAAGGATTTCTCACCAAAGATGTCCCAATCGCATATGCCACAACTTGGCCGCTTCCGGACTCCTTTTCATTCTTGGAATCTGAATGTTGTTGTCCCATTCATCAGTATTACCTTGATAGTAATACAAGTTATTTCTCTTGATGCCTTTCATCACCACAGTGAGTGAGTCGGATGTAGCTTTTTAACTCCATCTCGTAAAGTAACAATTAAGCCTTTTGATTCTAAAGCTCCCAAAGAGATGAGATTCTTCTTCAAATTTGGTACATACCGAACATCCGTCAAGACTCTAGTTGATCCATCGTGATTTTTCAATCGGATAGAACCTATCCCGGTTGTCTTGCAAGCATTGTCATTGCCCATATAGACAACTCCACCATTGATCTCTTCATAATTGAAGAACCACTCCTTCACGGAGACATATGATAGGTGCATCGAATCCAAAACCCATTCGTCGAACGGGAAATTAAAGGTGAAACCACCAAAGTGAAAACTCATCTTCACTTTCACCTCGGCCTACACAAACATCTTGAGGAGCTTTTCCTTTATTCTTCAACTTTGGATGATTTTTCTTCCGGTGTCATTTCTTATGACAGAAAGCACACTCATCTTTGTCAAGTTTAGCTTTGAACGCGATCTTCCTCTTTTACCCTTCTTTTGGCTTTTCGAACGGTCTCTTGCAACCAAAGCTTCATCATCTCTTTGCTATGTTCTTGTTTTCTTTTTTATTCTTTTTTCTTAATTCATAACTATACAAAGCAGCACAAACTACAGCAAGAGATACATCATCTTTCCCATGAAGTAAAGTAGTTTCTAAATGTTCAAATTCATCAGGAAGAGATGATAACAACATTAAAGCCAAATCCTCATCACTAAAGGTTACATCATTAAGCAAATCTGCAACTAATTGATCAAATGCAGTGAATATGGTCGTTCATGGTAGTACCTGAGCGGTACTCAAACCGGAACAATCGTTTCTTCATGAGGAGTTTATTCTGACCACTCTTCTTCAGAAATTTGTCCTCCAAAGCCTTCCACAGTTTGTAAGCAGAATTCTCATTTTTAAATGCATATTTTTGCTCTCTGGACAAACACGATCGGATTGTTCCGCATGCCAAGCGGTTAATGATTTTCCACTCCTTTTCGTCAACTTCTTCTGGTTTCTTTTTCTTCAATGGCGATGTCAGACCTTGCTGAAATAGACAATCCAAAGACCTCGCCTTGCCACATGCCGAAATGACCCGCATCGTCAAATGTTTCCACCGAAATTCTAATATTTGGCACTACCATCCGTCCTGGCGCGGACGAGGATGATGATGCACCGGTTGTGGTAGATTCCGTAATCATTTCAAACTCAAACAAGTAGTATTCAATATTACAAACAAAGACAAATGAGCCGAGGCCGAAACCTTCTCGGGCTCGATACCACTTGTTGGGGTATCGAGAGTATATAATACACAACAAATAATATTGAATAAAGCAAGCTCCTAGAAAAGGCCGGAGGGGTAACAACGGTCCCACTTAAAATCTGGTCTCCTTAGATAGAACCTACTTAAACAATATTATAAGCGTGACTAAATACCCCACTACAAACAATATTGAATACTAACTACAACAAGAATAGTTACTACAAAAATAACTACTACCAGAGTAACTACAAGAATACCGGAAAATAATTGCGAAACTAAAAGACATAAAGGAAAGAACATACCCGAATTGATAATGGAGTTCGCCAATTTTGCCTACGTCTCGAGCGAGCACCGCAACCGCGACCACCACTTTACTAATCTCCCAAACAAATTACAACTTGGGCAAATTACCCTGATTAGGATTTCCAAAATATAAGATTTCCTCAAATATAGATATAGAAGAGAAAATTTTTGTACATTTTAAAATCAAAGGCCTAAGGCCATTTTATAGGCTAAATTTGGAATTTGCCTTTGATACATAATCAATGTAGGACTACAAAGGGTCAAATAGTAACATCAGCATCATAGTTTCCTTAATGCGTGCCAAACATACACACCATAAAACTCTCCTATTGACAAAAGAAATAAAATTATGGTTTAAATATTTCACAACTACTTCCGGTCCAAAATAGTTTTGATCATCGACAATTTGAATAAAGTCTTTTAGACGGCCAAAATACTCCCACTTGTTTAAAAAAGTTGCATAACTTTTGAAAAAAGAAAACTAATTCATTGCCGACAAGAAATCCGTTATTTTAATTTTTAAGAGGCAAGCAAGAAAATCAAGCATTATGATCTATTTAAATAAGTCAATGAGTGAGGTTAATTCATAAAAAATAACGATATCCGGAGTTATTCTATTGACAGGCCAGCTGGTTTCTGCTACTTATTCAAACAACGAGTACAACTGTACAAGTAATATAATACAATCGTTTAAAATAATTTTTGTAGGAAAATAGTAATATTTCTTCTAGTACAATTTATATGAATCGAAAAACCAGAATCGATAAAATTTGCAAAGTATGCAAAATAAAATTAGCTCGAATCGTGTGTTCAACACACTATCCTTAAAAATGATTCGTCCCCTATTCGGATGTCTGTTTCCCAGGATAAGAGAAAACCGGATTACCTATTCCGCGAATGAAAAATTATGCCCGAAAATTATCACCAAAAATTACAAAAGCTTTAGGGAGAGATGGAAATTTTGTGTTTGATTTGTTGTGTGTTTACAAATGGAAAATAATCCATATTTATAGGCAAAATTTTGCCCTTTACTAATCATAAGGTCAAATTGGCCTTTACTATTTAAAAAGTTAAATAAGTAATTTTATTCAACTTGGACTCAAGATGTTCATCAACTTTTCCAACAATCCCCACATGAAGAAAATTACTAAGATACAAAGATTTGGTGATAAAATCCAACAGTTGAATCTTGCATAGGATAGGTAGGTGTTACCCTTTGAACCTTCCCTTGTGAAAGCATATTTACTTTACTAGCCGATCAAGAGAGACACGATGTCCTGAATCATTCGCGCTTTTGTGTAAACGATGATATACCTCACACAAGATTCTTCCTAACATATTTCGTTCTCATAGTTATGTTCATTCATGGCCCCGAACATACGCCAGTTTCAGAAGAGGTTCTAAGAATTGAGCCTCACACAATTCTCTTGAGCGCCCCACTTTCTCTCACATAGGTGATTCTCATTTAAGATAGCCCGTACTACCTTGCTCGACTTACCGACGCACAAGAATCATTAAAAGCCAAATTGCTTATCCTCTTCTCCACGGGCATCCTTTGTTAAGGAATGGACAAGGAATAACTCTCCCATAGTGATCATAGAGTCTTTTTACAACTAAGTTGTCCTTTTGAACCTAGATCTTGGGATCTCCAAATCAACTAGGTTGGGTTTCCCCTTTGTATCAACTCATTTTTCTAGAGGCTTAAGTCTCATTCTTCTTAATGATTTCATAACTAACTCTCGATTCAACCCTTTGGTTAACGGATCCACTAAATTATCTTTTGACTTCACGTAGTCAATAGAGATAGCTTTTGATTGAGAGTAGTTGTCTAATGGTATTGTGTCTCACGACGTATTTGTCTAGACTTACCATTGTACATATTGCTTTCAGGCCCCGCCAATCGCTTGATTGACCGTGACAATGTATACAAATTTACGCACATGTTTAGGCCATTTTGAATATCTTCTAAGAAATTTGAAGCCATTCAACTTCTTCACCACACTTGTCAGAGCAATAAACTCGGACTCCGTTGTAGACCTTGCTATAACTATCTGCTTAGAAAATTTCCATGATATTTATTGCACCTCCTAAAGTGATTACAAATCCACTTGCAGACTCGAGAATCTTTAATATCGATATCCAATTAACATCGCTATATCCTTCAATAACAACAGGATATCTTGTATAGTGCGACTCAAATCACGAGTATATCTTAAATACCTTAGTATTCTCACTATCTCTTTCCGGTGGTCATGCCCTGCATTACTCGTGTATCTGCTCAATTTACTCACTGCATAGGCAATGTCCTGGTCTTGTACAATTCATTAAGTACATTAAACTTCCTATGACTCGTGAGTATTCAACTTGAGACACAACCTCGCCTCTATTCTTCGATAGATGTTTGTTTGTGTCTATCGGAGTTCTAGCTAATGTAGTGTCATCATTACTAAATTTTTCTAGAATCTTATCCACATAATGTGATTGATCAAGTGTTAGTCCATTTGAAGTTCTAGAAATCTTTATTCCGAGGATCACGTTAGCTAGACTTATATCTTTCATGTCAAACCTCGAGTTCAACATATCTTTAGTGGATTTAATTATTTTATCATTACTTCTAATGATAAGCATGTAAATCTACATAAAGACATAAAATGACATATTCATTTCCAATCTCGTTAACATAGACACATTTATCACATTTATTTATTTTAAATCCACTTTTTAGCGAGTTTTCTTTGAGCTATACACGTACAATGAATCGCAAGGTCATTCATGACATAATTTCTACACAAGAAATTAGCATGTATTCAAGCATCCAAAGCGTTAAACGCTTGCACATTAATCTTATGCTCACTAAGTTGTGGATGATCTTTCTACAAGAAGCGTGTCAAGTTCAATATGGTCAAGTAGAAAAATATTTTTGTTGACACCGCTTAAAATTCAAGCCGTTAAACTTTTCTCGATTTTTCACCATGATTAACGGCATATCAAACGTGGGGTTGGCTACAAAAGCGGTGTTGGCACAACAATGTTAGACCCACCATTGTCGAGTGTTGGCACAACGGGCTTAGACCAGTTTTGTTGTTTGATTCAAATGTCATTTTAAACAAATAATACAAGAAGTTTAGCACTTCGAACAATCGGAACACAATCAATAAGAACAAATTTATTAAAATTGTTCAAGTTTTTATTATAAGGTCCTTATAGTTTTCTTGCACTCCAAATAAGCACATGGAATTTATCTTATTAGTCCAAACGCGAGTCCAATCAATCCAAAGATTAATCCAATCACCCAAAGTATAGTCCAATCGGTCAAAATTAGTCCAAAAGTCCACTTCAACTCCAAATAGCACGAGTATTAATCTTTTTAGTCCAAAAAATATTGGAACCAACCCAATTAATACAAGAAGTGCATTATAAACCTTTTAAGGTAACATCTTGTAATCATCAGAATTACAATTGCCAATGATTTAGACGATTACCGAGAAGTTTAACAAGAATCTTTTTTTAAGCTTGTAGGAAAATAGTAGTATTTCTTCTAGTACAATTTATATGAATCGAAAAACCCGAATCGATAAAATTTGCAAAGTATGCAAAATAAAATTAGCTCGAATCGTGTGTTCAACACACTATCCTTAAAACAGATTCGTCCCCTATTCTGGACGTCTGTTTCCCAGGATAAGACGAGAAAACCAGATTATCTAATCCATTAATCGAAAAATTATGCCCGAAAATTATCACCAAAAATTACAAAAGCTTTAGGGGAGAGATGGAAATTTTGTGTTTGATTTGTTGTGTGTTTACAAATGGAAAATAACCCATATTTATAGGCAAAATTTTGCCCTTTACTATTCATAAGGTCAAATTGGCCTTTACTATTTAAAAAGTTAAATAAGTAATTTTATTCAACTTGGACTCAAGATGTTCATCAACTTGTACAACAATTTTGTCATATAAGTAAGATGCTTTGTATTCTTTCTATTCCAATTTTGTGCTACACACGTAATTGACTGTGAATCATCAACATTCCTTTAGCCCCATCAGTCTTTTCTGATCAGCTTTAAAAAGGAAAATAGGAACGAGCATCCCCAAACCATCTCCAAGAGTCGGCCAATAAAAAAAGTTATAGCAACTAGCAAGTTGACAATATACGATTGACCAATACATATTTTCCTCATTTAAAATTTACAAATACTTGATTATTAAGAAATAAATTTACAAGGCACTGCACGATGCTGACACTATTATTAAAAAATATTCACTTGAGAATAAACAGCATCTGAGTGGCAACTGGCAAGTGTTAGTATGAGCCATGAAGGTATTTGCTGTAAATGGGTAGGAAGTTCCATAAATGGAGTAGAAAACTGCAGGGTTGGTTATTTGTTGTAACTATCATTTTCTTTTTATTTATAAATAAAGGCATAAAGGTATATGGATCTTCAAAAAAAAACTTAGGGTGCATTTGGATTGAGGGATTTAAAATCCAATGTATTTGAAAATGAATATTCTCAAATAACTTGATTTGAAGCTATAAAGGCTCGACAATTGTGGCTCGAGGATCCCGGAGCCGACATTCCACGAGGATACATCGGACCATCGAGGATGATACTAAAGCACGTGCAACACAAATTCATGACAATGTCATTCGAAAATCCTCTAGAAATAGAGGCGTCCATCATTTAGATTGAGATTTTAAGTTATTTTTGTTAGTTTCTTTAATGGGGCACTTTTTTTTTTCTGTCAAAGGTTTTCCACCGAGTTTTACTTTGATAGGTTTTAATAAGATCCCTATTTTAAAGCTAGTTGCTTGAATTGTAATGCACTAAATTTTTCTTTTTAATAATATTTCACATTTATTCAAAAAAAAATTACCTTAATTTGAAATATATCTTTTGTTTGAATAATGTGGATTTGTGTAAGAATTTCAAATTCATCGTAAAAATTTGATTAAAAACAATTTAAAAGCTCTAATTATTTTCTTAATTGACATTTAATAAATAAAAATAAATTATATAATAATAAAAATATGAAGTATATAAATATTATTATGTGTGAATATGTCTCGAGAGAGAGTCGTGTGCGTGTATGTGTGTGTAAGTGTGCATAAAAAAAAAAACGAATTGCAAATGACTAGATTTTAAAAGAGATTTGAAATCCTTTAAAATGAACTAAAATTTAAAGAGAGATTTGAAATACATTGATTTGTATTTATAAACCAAACAAGGGTGTCGATTTAGATAAAGATTTCAAACCCCTCATCCTAAATCCTCTCTCAAATTGCATTTGGGTGAAAGGATTTGGATTTGGGGATAAGAATTGGAGGAATGATTTCAAATAACTCTATGTAAGATGGTTTGTAATCCTCCAAAATGACTCCAAAAATAGCTTACAAAAATTTGAAATCCCATAATGACTCATCCAAACAACCTCAATGGACTTGTTATTATAGATTTGAAATCCTTAGCGCCAAATTCATTAATCCAAATGAATCATAATAGAATTTTCAGACAAAGTTATGGGGTTCATACAGATTTTCCATTTTCATTATTTCCATTGAGATTTTTTGAGTTGTATTGGTTTCGGTGAAAGAATAGAAATATGTTTGGTTGAAATTGGGATATGAAAATATTTAGAGGCTTGAAAATGAAATGATGTTTGGTAGAGTATTTTAATAATGAAATTTATGAATGAAAATATGTGATAGAAGTAAAAATATGTTTGGATGTGTTTTTAAAAGTATATTTTTCATATTTTAGTGAGTCGTATTAATTGGGAAGGTGGGAAGATGGTGATGTAATGGTGTGAACGTGATTGAACGACAATATATGATTATTTTTCACCTAAAAATTGAGAATCAATTTTTTTAGAGTTTGTAATGGTGTGAATGTGATTGAACGACAATATATTTTATTGCCAGGCCAGTTGGTAGAGAGACCATTCGGCGTTGCTGCTTCTTTCTAAACAATGGATATATATAATAATTAAAAAGAGCAAGATGTTGCTGCCTCACTTGTTATTTAAACGAAATCATTTCGAACAAGAATGCAACAAGATATCTAGCAGGAGATAACTTACAGAGAGTTAATCTAGAGATATGGCCGAGGCAGCATTCTCATTTGCGGTGGAAAAGCTGGGCGATTTGGTGATCCAGAAGGCGGGTTTCCTCCGAGGCGTAGAGGAACAGGTGAAGTGGCTGAAGGGTGAGCTAGAAAGGATGCAATGTTTCCTGAAAGATGCTGTCGAAAAGCAATCCAACGAAGAGATGATACGAAAATGGATATCTGACATAAGAGAGGTGGCCCAAGATGCGGAAGATGTCATCGAGACCTTCATTCTCAAAGTTGACACCCGAATAAGGTTCGTTAACTTTCCGACCCATTTGTACCACCTCGGCAGAGTTGGGGAAGAGATCAAGTCCATCCAGGCTAGGCTCGAAGACATTAGGAAGAGCCGCGATAGGTACAAAATTGAAAGTCTTGATGACGGGATGGTCTTGTCCAGGAGGAGATCGGAAGCTGTTGAATGGCGGCGCTTGTTGTCTCCTCTGCAAATATACAAACACGTGGTGGGCTTGGAGCAAGACGTGAAAACGCTGCTAGGACAAGCCATACAGGGGCAGAGAAGCCACCGATTGTCTACTCCGCAAAAAGAAAAACATGTGGTGGGCATGAAGCAAGACTCGGAAACACAGATAGAAATAGCGGTACCGACAGAGACGAGGCGACTTTCCATTGCCAGCATCGTGGGAATGGGCGGTATTGGAAAGTCGACTCTTGCCAGGATAGTGTACAACATGGTGACTGCTTTTTTTGATTACCGTGCTTGGTGTGGTTTCAGGGAATTCAACCCGCAAAAGATACTCAAGGACCTCATACTGCAGGTAGTGGTGGAGCCCAAAGATCATCTCAGGGTACTGAAGATCATGGAGACAGCGTCGTTAACATACCTCATAGGCATGCTTTACGACCGCCTGCTCTTAAAACGCTATTTTATAGTTCTCGACGATGTGTGGGAAGAGGCACATTGGGAATCTCTTCGAAGTGCTTTTCCTAGCGAAGGTACATCCACTTTCTTATGTTTCCTGCATTAGCATAGCGCTCAATATATCTCCTATTCTTTTCAAAAAAAAAAAAAACCATATCTCCTATTTTCTCTCACCCGCATCTGAAAATTCAAACACCAATCAAAATCAGCAAAAATAAATTCTTGTTTTGGAAATAGATAGAATATGCCTTTTGTTTTTAAAATGGATAAAAATATGATATGATCTAAGGGTGGGTGTATTTGGATCTGAGAGATTTCAAATCCAATATATTTGAAAAATGGAGGAATTTCAAATACCTTGATTTGAAATTAATCTCTTGTTTGGATCACGTGGATATGTGTAAGGATTTCAAATATGTGTGTAAATGTGCAAGTCGCATAAAGAAAACCAAAAATTGTATTTTTTTTTTTTTTTTTTTAAATAAGTGCGAAATATTATTAAAAAGAAAAATGAAGAAAGATCACTTCTTACAAGCCAAGACTAGCTTTAAAATAAGGGTCTCATTAAAATTTATCAAAGTAAAACCGAACCTTTGATAGGCAAAAGAGTTCCCCATAAAACACCCAAAAAAAACCTTAAAAACGCAATCTAAATGATGGACGTCTATTTCTAGAGGATTTTCGAGTAACACTTCATGTCATTTATTTTTTTTGCATGTGCTTGATTATCATCCTGGAAGGTCGATGTATCATGTGGAATATCGCCTGAGGCTCCTCGGGCCACAATTTCCATAGCCTTCATAGCTTTTGAGGAATCGGTGAGTGAGCGACAAGCGGAGTAGTTGAGGAGTCGCCTAACTTGGTCATTAAAGCTTCCAATTTATCGCATCAATTTGATCTTCTTCATCCGCCATATCGACCAACGTTTCCGTGATGGCGGCCATAACCTTGAACCCCTCAGGCCGGATTGTTGGAGCTAAGGACAAAATCATTTCGAATAAGACTATTAGAAACCTTTTCTATTGTACATTGCAAATTAGCTTGTTCATGTTCATCCAATTTTGTTGCAATTACCGAATCCTCAATAACCATTGCGGAAACATATTGTTGAGGTTGATAAGGAACCATGGTCATGTCTGTGTTGCTAGTATTATCCTTCAAAGCCATAATCTGATTCTCATTATCGGATTTGTGCTCCAAATTCATATTATCACATGCCACGTCATCTGAATCAGCACCCAGAACATCAAAAGCATTCTTGGTATGAATACGTGAAGAAGAAGGTTCACCCCCCTTAACATGACCTTGTCGTCCGTTACTTGCACCCAAGTTTGGATCCAACCGCCTTGCCCTTTGTAAAGGAACACAATCTCGAGCGGTGGAATGTCCTGAATCGGACTTTTTCTTTGCGCTCAATGTCGTCCTTCTGTTGTACCTCATTGGATTTGACCTGACGACAATTGTTGATATGGTGCCCAACAATGCGACAGTTGGCACAAAATTCCGGCAAATTTTCATAACTAAGTGAAACAACTGAACAATGTCCCACCCGTTCTACCATGATAAACTCCTGTAGATGTTTATTTAAATCAATTTCGACTAAAACACGTACAAAATGTCCCACTTCACCCGACAACGACCGTCCATCGATTTGAATAGGGGTACCAATTGCACTAGCAATTTTCATAATAAGAGAAGGATGCCAATACTCGATGCTTAATTCATATATACGAACCCAAACTTGTGTCACCGAAGTATTTATTTTGTAAGGATTGAAATCCGGTACCCAATTTGAAATCCGCATAGTCCCCGGATTCAAATTCCATGAAGCTTTGGCGAAAACCCGATTCCGATCGGCCACATCATTGAATTGTAGGCTATAATAACCTTTGCCTAGGGGAACCAAACGCCATGAATGTTGAATTTTCCACGCAAACTGCAATTTCGATTTAAAGACTTCCAAAGCACTAGGTATGGCCCCCTTAGGAAGCAAGAGACGTCCAATTAAAGAATCACGTAACTCCACTGCTCGTTGATGGTAGATCCCCTCATCCATCGTGTGAGAATAATAGTTCCTTTCTTAATTGGTATCGTATCCTCTGAGACTTTACCGTTTGGGCATGAGTATGCTCCGAATTGGGGTTTTGAGATACCCTAGGTAAAACCCAGGAGAAGGTATCGAAGGGTTGCTATTATGGGGCGTTGAAGAATCCTTGTCCAATGTTCTCCTTGGCGACATGATGCGAGAATCAATTAAGCGATTGTGCATAGAGGACTCTAAATCAGGGATGATGAAACATTATGAGAACCCACTTTGGGATTAATCAAGCAGATGCGTCTTTGGAAAGTTCAGGGAATAGATCAAAATCAAGGTCCATCATGATGAATATCACAACTAATCTGCGTGAAGATGATTTCTTCAATGAAACTGATTATGGATCCCACTTAGGAGGGGGATCCATCAGCCGCCGCCTCGCTCACATTCAGAGTAAAATGAGTAAAAATAAAATCAATCTGGCCTCTCGAAAATATCAACATCCATTCTTTCACTTCACCAAACTTCACCAATTCTTAACCAAAAAAATAATAATAATAAAATCAAGAAGCAAAAATCCCCAACAAGATCAACAACCAATAGCTCAATTAATAGATCCCAGAATGTGATGATTGGAAGGAAAAAAGTTCAGAGAGGATTTCAAATCTCCTAGTTTCCTAAATGAGATATGAGTGGAACGGATATTTTGGATGAACAATATGTTTTATTTGAATTTTTAAAAATAAAATTTTCTTTGGGATTTTTAGTTACTTAACCGAGGATGTATATATATATACACACATCGCCTTGAATTTATTACAACTGATTTGGTTATGTGGGGTGGCAGCAACGGTGTTGTTAGAGCGACAAAATTGGCTCGATCCCACTTATGGGACTGGTGGGATCCATTTTAATGTCGAAGAAAAATTGAACCTATTTTGGCCTTAAGCCTGATAAGTCTAAAAGGCCAGGTAAAAATTAGACGCGATGGGCTGGATTGAACCACAAGAATAATGGTCCGATGAAATTTTGGCCGATTTGATTTTACGACTTCGCCCACTGGCCGGGCTCGAGCTAGGCCACCGGACCCAACCTATTGCTAGCTCTAATGTTCACATCCCTCAAAAAAAAAAAAAGATTAAAAAATGACCAATCAAAATGCAAGTCAAGTTCACCAAACTAGATCAAGGTTAGATTTTTCGTTCGATCGGATGCAAAAAACTGGTCAAAACATTTCTCAAATTAACTAATGATCATAATAGGATTGCTGATTGCACATATAGCTTAATGTTCTGCCATACCAAGTTTTTCTTCATATCAATGGTGTTTCTAGATTTTATCACTAGGCTGGAAGCTCGCAAATTGGATTTAGTCAATTATAGTGTTAGAATTATTATAGCGTTAGAAATAAACAAATACTCCATGTTCTAACAAACATCTTGTGAAAACTCCATGCTACTCATGATTATGCCTACTTTGATCGGTTCTTATCCCGACAGGTTCAGCAAGTATGATACTGCTTACAAGTCGCAGGCAAGACATTATAAGTTGTGCTCATTTTGCGCATAAGATGAAGATCTTAAACCCCGATAAGAGCTGGGAATTGTTCTTAAAGAAGGCATTCATTGATAACACTGACGGAAAATGTCCCGACAACTTAAAGGATATAGGGGAAGAGATCTTGAAGAAGTGCGATGGTCTACCATTAGCAATTACGGTGATAGGCGGCCTATTGGCGAAACAGGGGCAGTGCAAGAGCGAATGGGAAAAAGTTATGAGAGGAATGGACTCTCATTTGGGAAGAAGTGAAAGTAATATATCATCAATTTTGGAGTTGAGTTACCACAATTTGCCTCCACAACTCAAGTCATGCTTCCTTTGTCTAGGCTTCTTCAAGAAAAACGTTCCCATCCGCGTAGAAAAATTGGTACAAGTGTGGATTGCAGAAGGCTTGATTCCACAGCGAAAAGGAGAAGAAACAATGGAGGAGATTGCAACAGGTTATTTAGATGAGCTTATCAATCGAAACTTGATTCAAGTCAAGGATATGACCAAAGATGATCGAGTAAAAACCTGCCATATCCATGATCTTCTTCGCCAGCTATCCATCACAAAAGCGAAGGAGGAAATAAGTTTTGATATCCTAAGGGAGGAGGAGGAGAATTCTGAATCCTTGGATAAACCTCGCCATTGTGCTATTTACTGTAGCAGAGAATGGTTCATGGTTTACTCAAGGATAGAAATAAACATGTTCGCTCTCTTTTCTTCCATGGAGCCGGCAACATTGGTAGACGTCCATCTTATTGGAAGAGTTTTGAACTCCTTAGGGTTCTTGACTTTGAAGATTTTGGTTTGGAAAGCGTACCTGACACAATTGGCGCGCTAATAGGGTTAAGGTACTTGGGATTAAGAAATACAAAGATATGGACGCTACCAAGATCATTGGGTCGACTTAAAAATCTGCAGGTTCTCGATATAGCAAAGAATTTTATCTTTATGGTGGAAGTGCCGGATGTGCTATGGAAACTGGATAGCCTGCGGCACCTTTACATGTCTGGTATCATTTCCAAGGTGCCTTTAAGAATAAACACTCTAAAAAATCTTCAGACTTTGAGCAGCGTTTCAATGGCTGGTTGGACGCCTGAGCATCGAACAAACATGTCTGTTCTTCGTAAATTGGGCATAGAACTCGATTTCAACTCTAACTCATCCAGTCTTTCTCTCATGTTATATAAGCTGGATAATTTTTTTGTAAACTTAAGAAGGTATGACTTGCTTACCATGCCATCCCTTGACGGACTTTGTAATTTGCGACATCTCACTAAACTTAAATTGCAAGGTAAGATGACCGTGCTACCCAGTGCTAGTGATTTCCCTTCAAATATCTCTTACCTGACATTGATTGATACTTCCCTCGATGAAGACCCCATGCCAGTACTGGAAAAGCTGCCAAACTTAATGTACCTCAAGTTGGATCAAGCCTATACTGGTAGCGAAATGGTGATCTCGGATGACGGGTTCGCTAAGCTCAAGGTCCTCACTCTCCGTTGGTTGGACCAACTGAGAAATATACAAGTTGGAAAAAGATGCAATGCCGGAGCTCAATCGGTTGGCAATCTACGAATGCCCAAAACTAGAGATCCCGGAAGAGCTAACATCAAAGACGAAGCGGACGACCACATGAATGTAGATTTGGATTGAAAGTGAGATATAGACTGAAAACATCATAAACAAGCCTTTATGCCTAAAACCTAATATTGTCTATCACATAGGTTGTAGATGGTTGACCTTTTTCTACCATTCATTTTCATTTTCAGAGTGAATAATAGGCGAAAGTTAATTTGGAAATAAGAAGAGAAATTTTCATTTGTGATTGAATTTGTTATTATGTCATTTTATTTTTGTCAAATACTATTTGTTATTATGTTTTTATTTGTACAAAGTCTATACAAGTTTTATATATTCTCTTAATTTTTAAAACTCGATTAGAAATTTTTGTTTGAATTTTAAAAGTTAAAATAGATTATATCTATTTTTATAATTTCTTTGTGTTCCTTCTATCTTCTAACCTTATTTTCCCGAACACTACAAAACCCAAATCCCACGGCCCATCACCATCACCGGCCCCATAGACTTTCTGTTCTTCTTGTCATCCACCATTCCATTGTCTCCCCATCCAACCTCTTCATTTTCTTCTCCATTTTTTCCATGTAAATGACTACGTTTAATATGGATTTGAAATACACACAATGACTGGAAAAATAGCTCAAAATAGAAGCATAACAATTTAAAATCCATTTGTATCCAAACAAGTTCCATAGATTTGTTATTGTGAATTCATAATCATCGACTTCAAATCCATCTATCCAAATGAAACCTTATCTTCTCATCCCCTCATATATACAACTTTTCTTTTGTCTTTCTCTATTATTCGCCTCACCAAAGCGCCATGGCCACGGCCACCGTTGTGTACCATTTAAATGATGCCAGTCTTTTTATCACATTCAAATATGGGTAAACCAGTTCTTGTTCAATCTCTTGTCAAAATTTAGAGAATAATATGTATTTGAATTAATCGGTGGTACCACCACCATTTGGCCTAGTGGTATCGCTCCCTCCAATGTGTGGGAGGTCAAGAGGATGTATGGATGTGTTTCCAAGTCCAATTTCTAGTTTTAGTGTTGGAAAATGAATTTTCAAACTTTATTGGTTTCGTGTGAGAATTGAGAATATATTTGGTTTGTTGTCCGAATTTCTATTTAGAGATGAAAAGATGTTTGGTTATAGTTTTTTATATGTATTTTTGACATAAATTTGCGTGATTGTAGTGTATTTTACATAGATTTGCGTGATTATGGTGAAAATTTGTTTGGTTGTATTTTCAAAAGAATCTTTCTATAAAAAGTGGCGAAAATGACTTTATTTCTTTTGAGAATTTCTTAAACAAACATAAACTCATTTTCTAAAATAGTTGGAAATTGGAAAACTGCATTTGAAAACAATTTCATACATACTTTAAGGGTTCAATCTCCATTGAAGTGTGTGTGCGTAACTCAAAAAAAAAAAAAATTCTATCAGCGGTAAAATACTCCCACAATTATCGAACCACATCATGTATTTTGAAAACAAAGCATGCGTCGTGTGTAGGGCTATGTATTAGTTTCTCGTTTTTCTAAATCAGATATATTTTGCATTTGCTTGTACTTTTCATTTATTATTTATTAAATGTAATGTAAAATGATGGAGCTTTTTGACAGTTTATGACATTTGCCACAAACTATTACAGAATTACATAAAAAAAAAACTTAATTTTCTCGGGCATACAATGCATAAATGATTATATTAGAAAAGCAAAAATGATTATTTGCAAAGTGTTGATATTTGGAAATGTCAGGTCATAAATGATTATCATAGAAAAGGTTGTCGCATGCACAGTTGCATTTTCTGTACTTGTCGCTAGTTTCTAGTCGTGGAGATCAATCATTAAACTCAACTCTTTTGGGAGATTTCTTTTTAGAGCTGGGCATTCGTATATTTCCAATCTTTTAAGCTCTGGCATTGCACCATTTCCAACTCGCATATTTCTTAGCTCATCCATCCGACTGAGAGACAAGACTTGAGCCTAGGGAACCCACCGTTCGTGATCACCAAGTCTTCTCCAACATACGCCTTATAATCCAATTTGAGGTACACTAACTCTGGCAGATACTTTAGTAATGGCATCGGGTCTTCACGTAGACGGGTCTCGACCAAGGTCAAGTAAGAAAGATTCGGAGGGAAAATATTCAAACTGTACAACCTTGTCACCTCACCGTTCAGTTTAAGTCGATTGAGACGGTGTAGATCAGTTAGCCTGACTAACGTTGATGTCGATATCGAAGTACTTGTACTTAAGTTTAAACTAACCAAATTCTCGAGCGTAGCCAATGCGGTCAAAAGCTGACTCACATCTGTCTCTTTATAATCTTTATGCAGTTTTATTCCCAATTTTGAAGACTAGTCATCTTCGCTAGGTGCTCGGGCGTCAAATGTGACATCCTGATGCATGACAATGTCTGAAGATTTTTAAGCGTGTCTAATTTTAGACGCGCATTTTTCGATTTCGATATCCATAAAAAGGTGACGCAAGCTATCCAACTTCCATATCACATTCGGCATTTGCACCCCTTCTCTTACCGCGAGAACCTGAAGGTTTTTAAGGCGACCTATCGAGCTTGGGAGCTTATAATTACCCATAATTACGACTCTTCTTAATCCCAAGTACCTCAATCCAGTCAGATCACCGATCGCGTCAGGCAATTTAAGAATGCAATTACCTTCGATATTAAGTACCCTAAGGAGTTCAAGCTCTTCCAATAAGACGGACCATAATCGACCAACCAGGGCTCGTACATGAAAATGGAGCGAATATGTTTATTTTGGTTCTTGTAGTTAACTAACTGTTTGTGTTTGTAACCGTAAATAGCACAATGGCGAATTTTATCCAAGGATGGATCAAAGTTCCCTTTCTTCCGTAGAATCTGAAAACTGATTTCTTCGTTCGCCTTTGTGATGGACAGCTCGCGAAGAAGATCATGGATATGACATGTTTTCACTCGATCATGATCTTTGGTCATATCCTTGACTTGAACCATGTTTCGATTGATCAGCTCGTCTAAATAAGTCGTTCATATCTCCTCCATCGTTTCTTCTTCTGTGGGAGTGAGTGGGACCAAGCCTTGTGCAATCCAGACTTGTACCAACTGCTTTGCGCGGATAACAGCGTCTTCCTTAAAGAAGCCTAGACATTGGAAGCATGACTTCAGATGTGGAGGCAAATTGTTGTAACTTAATTCTAAGACCGCTAATATGCTACTTTCGTTTCTTCTTGTCAAAAGAGATGTCATTCCTCTTAGAACTTTTTCCCATTCGCTCTTGGACTGTTTTTGTTTTGCCAATAAGCCTCCGACCACTGTGATTGCTAAAGGTAGACCATCGCACCTTTCCAAGATCTCTCTCCCTATATTCTCCAATTCGTCTGGACATTTGACATCAATGTTGTTGTTGTTGTTGTTGTCGTCAACAAATGCCGTTTTCAAGAATAATTCCCAACTTTGATCCTCGCCTAAAAGTTTCATATCATGAACATATCGAGTATACTTTGTAGTGATCCGGTTCGACTTGTAAGCAGTAATCTACTTGCTTTATCTGTCAGGAAAAAAATTAATCAAGAAGGGATAATCTCAAGTAACATTGCATTTTTCACAATACAAATATTTATGACAATAATTGATTGATGAACCAACCACAATGAACAAACAAACTTTGTTTCACAAATATTAATTCAAAAGGTTGGTAATGAATAAAATAATAAGTATCCAAAACAAAGTGTCCTAATATATAATTTTTGTTGTTGTGAGTTAATTTATGCTAGATTTAACCTTTTAGTTGTGATGCTTAATAAAAATAGAACCTAAATTATATGGTTTAAGTATTAGTGCTACTCGGGAATCGCTAGGCGCTAGTCGGGCGCCCAAAAAAAAACAACTATTTTTTTTTTTAATTTCTTTTTAATTTTGTCTGCCTTGGGAGAATTAGGCGGGTACTTGGACCTAATTTTTGGTCGAGACGATTTTTCAACGATTTGGACAAAATCACCTTGGCCTAGGCAATTTTTACTGGTGCTACTATATAGTATTTGTTAATAAATAGGTAAGAAGATAAAAACCTTTATCATCAGGAAAAGCACTTGCGAGATCTTCCCAGTGGGCGTCTTCCCACACATCGTCCACAACTATGAAATATCGTTTGCCCTGCAGACGTTCGGAAAGCATGCGTTGGAGGTGCGACAATGGCGATTTCTCCATGATCTGCAGTACCTCGAGCTGCTGGTTGGGCTCCACCAGCTGCAGCACCAGATCCTTGATTATTTCCTCTGGATTGAAATCACTGGAAACACAAACCCAAGCCCGGCGATCAAATTGATCAGCTATGGCCGCGTGGTTGTATACTATCCTCGCAAGGGTTGACTTTCCGCTGCCGCCCATCCCGACGATGGTGGCAACGGAAAGGCCTTCCCCGTTCATCAAAATCGCGTCTCTAAGCAACTCCACATCTTCTTTCAAGCCCACCACGTGTTTGTCTTTTTGCCAAGGTGACAATCTTCGCCTCGATTCAACATCTTCTGATCTCCGGGACAATACCATATTCCCCTCACCGAGATTTTGAATTTCGTATCTCTGGCGGCTTTTTTCGAGGTCTTCGAGCCTAGTCCGGATGGACTTGATCTGTTCGCCGACCGGTTGAGGTGGTAAACGTGGCACGGGAAGCAAGCCCATTTTTCCAGCAGGCCTCGGATCCTCCTTGGGTTGTCAACTTTGAGAATGAAGGTGTCGATAATATCTTCGGCATCTTGAGCTAGCTCTCTTATGTCGGATATCCATTTACGTATGGTTTGCTGATTGGCTTGCTTTTCGGATGCGTCTTGGAGGAAACATTGCATCGTTTCGAGCTCGCCTTTGAGCCACTTCACCTGTCCCTCGACGCCTTGCAGGTAATCCACCTTCTCCATCAGCAAATCGCCCAGCTTTTCCGCCGCGAATGTGAGCGCTACCTCCGCCATATCTGCCCTCTGTCTGTCTGTCTGTCTGTTGCTTTCTTCTTGGTTGGAGCCTCAAGGCAATCGCTTAAATAACAAGTAAAGTCTAATAAATGCTTATTATTTGTTAACAATAAATGAAAGGATTTTGTGCTGCTCAATCTTATATTGTCAACTTACATGCTTCGCTAACTTGTTTTTGACTTTTGTTTCCTATTTCGTGCAGATGAGTTGGCGATGCTATTTCATTTTTAAAACAGAAAAGTCAAAAATGGGGCTACAAAACAACATGGCCTTTCAATAGAGAAACGGCCGCCATCGCTGTTTATTTTTAAAACTTAAAAGTCATCCTCACTCATAGACTTTATTTAAGTTTGAATCTTGCTTGCTTGCCTCTTAAAATAGTAAAGTTCTTATCTAAATTGCGTGCAAGCAGTCACTTCGTCTGAAGAAGATCTTGATTATACTGCCATATTACTTAGTGATATCAGGAAACCCAGACAATGATTCGAATATATATGAGATATTTCATTTGAAACAATCGGTGAATTCTATTTTTTTCTCCATTTTTTTTTTTTTGCTTTCAGTGCTCGAAAATAAAATAAATATCTTGTCAAATTATGAAATCATCAAATACCCCGCGATTGACAATCAATGTCACTCCAGATAATTGATAATTTTCTCACAATAAAATTTTAAAAATACAAGATAAATCCAATGGTACAAGCCAGTAAAGTTAATAAACAGTAAAACTTTTCTAGACTAAAGTTATGACAAAGGAAACACATATCAATCAATTTAAATACTAGTGAAGAAATTAATGGTGGCTGGTTTCTGCCGTTGTGATCACTAGATTAATGGTTTAAGCTATTCACATATCTACCGATGGTATGTCGGGAAGAAGTGAGCGTACTCGCCTCAGTAGCTTAGATGCGTATTCTGAGACTGTCACCATCTTCAACTCTTGGAGATTATTCATTAATCTCAGCTGTTTCAGGACATTAATCTCCAGAGTTGAGCTTCCGTAGATTTCCAATCGTCTGAGCTCCGGCATTGCACCTTTTCCAATACGTATACATCTCAGTTGCCACATGGAACTAAGACAGAGGGACTTGAGCCCCGGAAACCCTTCATCACCCGAGATCGCCATTTCTTCACCGGTGTACGCATCTTTATCCAATTTGAGGTACAATAACCGGCAGCTTTTCCAAAACCGGCATTGGGTCTTGATCGAGCTTGGTACGAACCAAGGTCAAGCGAGTAAGATTTGGAGGGGAATTATTGGCACTGGGTAAGGTAGTCATCTTTCCTTGCAGTTTAAGTTGAGTGACACGGTGCAATACACCAAGCCCGTCCAAGGACCGTGGCAATCTTCCGAAAAACCCGTTTTTTCTTAAGTTGAGACAAACTAGATTCTCCAGCATAGCCAACGAAGCACAGAGCTTGGTTACATCTGAGTCTTCTTTCAAACATATGCCCAATTTGCGAAGACTTGTCATCTGTGCAGGGTGGTCGGGCGTCCATTGAGCCACCGGGATGACGGTCAACGTCTGGAGATTCTTCAGTGTGTCGAATTTAAGAGGCGTGTCGGACTGGATTTTTTTCGACATGTAAAGGTGACGCAAGCTATCCATCTTCCATATCACATTTGGCACTTTCACATAATGGTTCAATGCTATATCAAGAACCTCGAGGTTTATAAGGAGGCCCAATGAGCTCGGTAGCTCCCGAATCCAATTGTTTCTCAATCCCAAATACCTCAATCCAATCAATCCACCAATCGCGTCGGGCAAAACTCTCAACCCAAAATCTTCAAAGTCGAGTACTCGAAGGAGTTCGAAACTCGTCCAGTAAGATGGTGTGCCGGCGAAATCGCCAGTCCCATAGAAGAAAACAGAGCGAAGATGTTTATTTTGATTCTTGGAGTAAACCATGACTCTTTCTCTATTATAGTAAACTGCACGATGACGAGGTTTATTTAAGGATTGAGAATTCGCCTCCTCCGTTAGGATCTCAAAACTTATTTCCTCTTTAGCTTTTCTGATGGATAGCTCGCGAAGAAGATCATGGACGTGACAAGTTTTTACTCGATCGTCTTTGCTCATATCATTCACCTGAACCAAGTTTCGATTGATCAGCTCGTCTAAATAACTTCTTGCAATATCCTCCATCGTTTCTTCTCCACCTCCCTCCGGGATCAAGCCTTCTGCAATCCACACTTGTACCAACTTTTCTGCGCGGATTGCAGCGTCTTCCTTAAAAAAGCCGAGACAAAGAAAGCACGACTTCAATTGTGGAGGCAAATTGTGGTAACTTAGTTCCAAAGTTGCCGACACGCTACTTCCACTCCTTCCCAAATGCGAGTTCATTTCTTTTAGAACTTTCTCCCATCCAGTTTTGGATTGTCTCTGTTTCGCCAATAGACCTCCTACAACGGTGATTGCTAATGGCAAACCATTACATTTTCTCAAGATCTCTCTCCCTATGCTCTCCAATTCCTTTGGACATTTGCCATCATTGTTGTCAATGAATGCCTTGTTCAAGAACAATTCCCAACTCTGGTTGGGGTCTAAGGTTTTCATCTCATGAACATACTGAGCACAACTTGCAATATCCCGGCTACGACTTGTCAGTAGCAATCTACTTGTTTTATCTGTTCGGTTAAACCAATGATTCAACAAGTGTGACAATCACAATTGTAATGCAACATTATCACATTCTTCATAAAAATTAAGGGATAATTATAAAAACCGCTCCTGAGCTTTAGCCTAATTACAAAATACTCCAATTAGCTTTCAAAATTACGATACCCCCTTAAAGTGCTACAAATAACCCCATTGAGGTTTGTATTTACCTAGCAAACAGAAACAAATGTCCTGAGATACTTGTAATAGTGAAAGATAACTGGATTTTTTCGTAGTTAAGATAAACCTATGGAGTAGTTTGTGTAATTAACTCAAATTTTTAACAATAAGTTTTGACTTCTGGAATTTACCTTCATGAGGAAAAGCACTTGCAAGAAATTCCCAGTGAGCATCTTCCCAAACATCGTCAAGAACAATGAAATACCGTTTGCCCTGCAAGCGCTGATGAAGCATTTGTTGGAGGCTTGGTACCTCCAATTTCTCCATAGTCTCCACCACCTTCAGCTTATCTTCTGCAGGTTCCAACAGCTGCAACACCAATTGTTTGATTATCTCTTTCGGCCTGAAATCACTAGAAACACAAACCCAAGCGCGGCGGTCAAATCCAGCAGCAACATCCCCATGGTTGTATACTATCCTAGCCAGAGTCGATTTTCCACTACCGCCCATCCCCACGATGGTGGCAACGGAAAGATCCTTTCTCTCGTCAAAAACTGCCTTTCCAAGCAGCAATTCCACATCTTCTTTCAAGCCCACCACGTGTTTGTCTTTTTGCCAATGAGCCAATCTTCGCCGCCACTCGACATCTTCTAGTCTCCCGGATGGCAAAACCATCCCCTCGCCGAGATTTCGAATCCCAAACCTATCGCGGCTTCTCTCGATGTCTTCGAGCCTAGCCCGGATGGTCTCGATCTCTTTTCCGACTTTGTTGAGATGGTACAAATGATTCGGTAAATAACGGCACCGGCTTAGCAGCCCGCCGGTGCTTTTTGGGGTGTCGACTTTGAGAATGAAGGTTTCGATAACATCGTCGGCATCTTGAGTCACGTCTCTGATGTCGGATATCCAGTTACGTATTCTCTCGTCGTTGGCTTGCTTTTCGGCGGCGTCTTTAAGAAAACATTGCATCCTTTGGAGCTCATCTTTCATCCACGTCACCTGTTCCTCGACGCCGTGCAGGAAACCCACCTTCTGGATTAATAAATCGCCCAGTTTTGTCACCGTGGATAAAATTGCTACCTCCGCCATGTCTCTGGCTTTAATTAATCTCTCTCTGTGTAAGTTTACTCTCTCATGGCTTTCTTGGCCGGAGGCACTGGTTTAAATTATAAATTGAGGTTAGCAAAATGTTCACTTTTTTAATTGCAAAATTTTGATAATTCAGATGGGATTCTTTTTTTTTTTTTTTTTTTTTGTTTTTAAGAAAAAGAATTATGATTTCTTATATAGTTAAATATGTTGCTTCTCCAAAAAAAAAAAAATTGTTGCTACTAGCTTTCATTTTTATTTTTTTGCAGTTATGAAGTTTAAAAGATGTCCTTGAGGTTTGACCTAATTATAAAAAAAAACACCTGAATTTCAGAATCACAAAAAATACGGCCTTGAGGTTTGATTTAGTGTTAAAATGAAAGGGCTAATTGTAATATTTTTATAAAAGTGAAGGTGTATTTTGAAATATTTTTTGCTTATGAAGGGTTAAACATTAAATACAATAAAACTTCAGAAGTACTTTTTGTAATTTTTAAAGTTAATTGGATTTGTTTTGTAATTAGGTCAAACCTCAAGATGCTTTTTGTAATTAACCCTTTAAGATATGATAAAAGTTAATATATATTATTTATGATTTTTTACTTTATTTTTAAAGAATTGTATATTTGATTTAGGCAAAAAACTTGTACAAACGGTCATGGACATAGTCTATTAGGCAGTTTCTATGAAAATAAAATCATAAACCCAAGCTCAAACCCCTAAAGAATTCCATATGTTTTGTATTATGTAGGATCTGTCTTGTGAATTTAGATTAAAGTTTGATTTATGGACTATCAATTAGCTATTTTCAAGAAATATGGAAACCTTTTTATGAGTTTTGCCAAATCCATATTAGAATAAAACAACTAACTTAAGAGTTGTAATTTTTTATCTTTTGATATTCAAATATATGCGAATAAATCAATGAGATGAGTTCGTAGGGTCAATCAATCGTATAGTGTCACCTCTTGGAGGTGAGTTGGGGATTCTCCGTCCTTTTTAAATAGAAAATACAAATGGAACTAAATAGTATTTTGATAATACTTAGTCAACTTACGTGTACAATAGAAAAGTCAACTTCACTCGTTGACTCTGTTTAACTAGTTCTTTGGGTTTTTTTTTTTCCGGCTAAATTCTTGGCTTGTCTCTTAAAGTATCCAGATTCTTATTTGACCTGTATTTAATTACAATTTGAACAAATGACAAGAATTTTTCAAAAAAAAAAAAAAAAAAATTTGTGTCGATAAGTCGAGTTGGGTAGTGCGAGGTACTCCTAAATAAGCATTATCGTGTGTGAGAGAGAAGTGGGGCGCCGAGTCAAGAGAATTGTGTGAGATTCAAATCTTAGAACCTCCTGCATAACGAGGCGTATATTGGGGCCATGAATGAACATAACTATGAGGGATCAAGTATGTGAGGAAGAATCTTGTGTGAGGTATATCATCGTTTAAACAAAAGGTACAACATGATTCGAGAGACATCCCGTCTCTTCGATCAACTATGTAGCGCCCACATTAGAAATTACATATTAATTTCTTTATGAAATTATTATAATTAGCATTATAACATATTTATCGAGTTAAGCTAATTTCCATGAATTGTTTTACTATTAATACTATTTAAAATACACATATTTCATTTATTTTTCTTATTTTATCAATGATCACGGTATACTAAAGCCCAATCTCTTATTTTATTTTTAGGGTATAACCCAACTAGTAAACCTTAAGTTGAATAAGCTCACGCCCTTTTGATTCATTTTAACTTGACAAAATTAATTTTATCTCCATCTCTTTCAAAACCATCAGCAACCCACGATGCCTTCCATTACACCAACTTCTCAAGCATGTGGCGCTTTTTTTTCCTAACTCCCACTATATTGAGAGGTTAAGATCGGTTTTTTCTTCTTTGGCGATTTCAATATTAATCTATAAAATCGAGACCAGGTCCTTAGATTGAAAAAAGAGAAAGAGATATCATTTCAGGCAAAGACAAGGAAAAAGGTATAGACTCAATTCTTCTCTTTTGACAGAAAATTTCACACCTTCGGATGTAAAATTCTTTCCCTTGTTATTCAATTTCCCACTCCCATAGCCAATACCTTCAAGTTAAAAATCAGCCGGGAAGAAATTTTCGTAGCAACCGGCCGAAACCGACGCGGCGTCTTTTGTGCTCTTTTGCCACGTCGGGGAGCGACGCCGAATCTCTAAATCTCAACACTGCGATGTTCGCGGGGTGCGGGGTGTGCAAGCGGGTAGAGACGACGGGATACGAGCCGAGGCAATGAATGAACAGAGTAATTGGACATACAGAGACGAAGTAGAAGAAAAATGTTGAAGTTTGGCTGAGAATGGCAAATACCCATGATAAAACCATATCCTTCTTTTCCCCACTTGTCAAACCAAATATTTGTTTATCTATCACCACTCCCAACATCTAATCTTATCTTTTTCTTTAAAACATTCAATTTCTTTTTTTTTTTTTACTTTTGGCAGTAACATATGTTATGTTACGTATATATATATATATATATATATATACACCTAATACTAAGCAATTCACTTTTTCAATCTCCTATTTTATATAAATATATATAAATGTATATATATACACGTATATTTGTGAGTATTAGTAGTCAATTGATAAAAGCATATTAAATTTTGTAGGAGTCGAGGAGCACGAAAATTAGGACGTCTACATTTCTACATACGTTTGGGTGCATAACTTCGCTTTAAGGTGGGGATTTTACTTCTAGGCTTTTGTCTTGATGCGTGCTATGTATTTTACTTATGTTTTGATTGCATTGCGATATATTATAATGTGACGATTAGCCTACGGGTTCAAGATATTTCGTGGAGAAATCCACGTTAAACACGGACAAGATTTGTGGGACAACCCACGTTAAACAAGTCGTGGATCAATCCACGTTAAACAAGTTACATGTTATTTTTATTTGTTAATGTAATTAAAATGCTTATTTTATATGTCAATTAAACTAGTTCCCATGAGTTTATCACTCACCCCATACTACATGATTTGCGGGGTGACGGAGTTGGATTTGTCTTGGGAGGCGGATGCTAAACTATTTATAAATTAGAAGTTAATGTTTTATTTTTATTTCTTTCAAGATTAAAAAAGGGACTTTGGAATATGTCTTTCTTTGTATTATTACAATTTACATTAGGTATATTACTAATGAGTTTAGAAAGCTTTAATATTTTTATCATATTTAACGCTTCCGCTCATTTCGAGTTGTAAACTTTAGTCCTATTGCAAAAATTTGGGTCGTTACAAACTAGTAAAGCAAATATACTTTTACAAGTGAAGGTTCAAAGGTTAACACCTACCTATCTTATGCGAGGATTCAACTATTGGAATTTATCACCAAATCTTTGTATTTTCGTAAATTTCTTCATGTAGGGGATTATTGGAAAGTTTGAAGAAAAATAATTTTTGACCCTTGTAATACTACAGGGCAAATTTTTTAATAGTGAATGACACATTTTTATTTTTGACCTTTTGAATTGTAAAGGGCAAATTTTTAATAGTAAATGGCACATTTTTTAGTTTTGACCTTTTATATAGTAAAGGGCAATTTTTTTTTTTTAACATTTTCAATAGTAAAGGGCAAATATTTTATTTCTTTGAAAGGTCATATTTCTGCTTATAAATATGGCTTATTTCTCACATTTGAAAAATACACAAAAACTTATAATATTTCCATATATCTCTTAAAACTAGTGCAATTAATTTAATTTTTGTTAAGAATTTTCAAGCATAATTTTCAGTTTTTGGAATATGTAATCCGGTTTTCTCGGGTTATCTGGGAAATAGACATCCAAAATAGGGGACAAATCTGTTTTAAGGATAGTGTGTTGAACACAAGCTATTTTTATTTTGCTTTCTTTACAAATTTTATCGATTCGATTTTTCGATTCATATATATTGTACTAGAAGAAACGCTCTGTTGTAAAGGCACTATTGCTACCTCTGAAAATCTCTCCCTCCATGGCATCTTGTCACAAGACCCCTGTCCTCTTTGTGCCCATCCAGATAATTCGTCCTCTCATGCCGTCTTTCACTGCCCCTTCGCCCAGGTTGTCTAGCAAATTTCTGGTTTATTCCACTTCCTGGAAAAATACCAGCAACCTTCCTGGCAACTCTGGCTCCAAGACCTCTTATTCAATCAAGCTAATGTTCCTATGGATATTATTGCCATTACCTGCTCTCAAATTTGGTACCACAGAAACAGATCAAAGCATGAGGGCACTACCCCTGATCCTTATGCTATTGCCTTATCCTCTGGTTGCATCCTTAAAGATTATCTCTCTTCTCAACTCTGCCCGGAGCGCCCCTCACCCTCCCTGTCACCCCGATCCTCCCCCTCCTACCTCCCTTGGTCCTCGCCTCTTCTTTGATGGCGCTATTTCCATCCTACACAATTGCGCTGGTATTGGCATAGTCGTCCTCGGCGAACAGAACTCGATCACTTATGGTCTTTCTAAGAAGTTTGCGGGAATCTCGAATCCAGAGGAAGCGATTTATTGCACTGCGTGAAGCCTTAGTGACTGTAAAAAAGCTCCAACTAAAAAACTGCTCGATCATTGGTGATGCCCAGGCTATGATCCTTGCTGCTCGAAATGAAGCATCCTGCGATATGCATTGCCAATACTTGCAATCTGATGTATCTTTAATACAGTCTTCTGTTGAGTTTGTTGGTTTCTTTTGGACCCATAGATCATGTAATAGTCTAGCTCATGATTTAGCATTTTTGCTAAGAACATGGCCACTGATGTATTTGTTTGGGACGTTCCCACTCTTGTTCAATCGCCGCTGGGCGTTTTCCTGCACCTATGAATGAAATCGTCTTTCCGTTTCAAAAAAAGAAGAAATGCTACTAATTTCCTACCCCACTAAGTTGATTTTCTCATTAAAACTTCACCATCTCACAAAAATTTGCAACTCACTCGACAATAGGACATTCAAACTAAATCCAAAAATATTTTCCAAACAAATATTTGTTGCACCCGATCTAACGTTTACATATCTTGATGAAAATAAGGAACAACAACGCATGCATGCAGCATGTCCAACCTAAAGGTTGAAGTTGCGGACCCAGACATGTTCCTGACCTGAACGTCCCACTTTGCAAATGCAAGAGTATTAGCAGGTTTCGAGTATCCAACCCGGGCGTCCACCTGAGTCATAAAGTTGAGCCTCACGGACTCCATTTTGGTAGGATACTTAGCAGGAGAAGTTGGATCACTATTAATTCGTGTGAGTAATTAATGCCCATAAAAAAACATTCAAATCATATGTCCATTGGACACATTTTCCTTAGGTTCAGGGGATTAATTGAGCAATCCTTTCTAGTAATGATTAAGACCACAACTAGTAACTCTACATGCATGGGATATCTTCCTCATAAAGAGGGTTGATTGATGTATTCAAACCATTTAAGAGAGTATTTACTTCTCCAAGCTAATAGAACATAAAATACGACATGTTCAGGTTGTGTCAATACGTTGGTATCGGACTTTTGTATTATGTATTTCATTTTATTCCTTGCACACGTAGACTGATGACCCACAAGGCCATTTTCATTATTTGATACCTTAGATCTCGAGTTCTGACATCAACAATATTATAACCTTGTCAAAACATAAACATATTGATTGACCACATGTATAGTTTTTGGGCTAACGTACATCTCTGTTATATATATTTCTCCATAGGGGTCAAGATTTTTAAAGTTTATACGCATATATACATATATACATATATAATCAAACTTTGTATGACAATAATATATATATACACATAGAATGCCGAATGTAATCATAGTTAATATCCCCCAACTTTTAGTTGGCCATTTGGCTATCTCAAAAATCATCAATATCGTTTAAACTAATACTCACCTATTAATATCCTATTTTCTCGTAGGAATTAAAGGAAGAAACTCTACTCTTTCCACCCTTCATTCCAGGGCCAAAAAATACCTTTCATGCATTCTCTCCCTTCCATTCCCGTCCCGTCGTCCCCCAAGACGGCGAAAAACACCACCTTTTTTCCACCATCTTGCAGCCACATTAATATTATCAACAATCACAACAACAATGTCTCATCAAGCTCCTTTCAAACTCCTGGAAATCAACTTAATCTCGGCGCAGGACCTACCGCCCGTGTCGAAAATGCTGCGCACTTTCGCGGTCGCTTACGTTCATCCTGACAACAAATTGACAACAAGGATCGACCACCAGGGCCACACGAACCCGACCTGGAATTACAAAGTAGCTTTTCACGTCGCGATAAGTTTCTGAAAAGCGAATCGTCGGCCGTGACGATTGAGATCTATAATCTCGCCTGGCTGCGTGATCTCCCGATCGGGACGGCCCGTTTGCTCGTCAACAACCTCTCCCCGCCTCTGCTTAAAAACCCGGGTTTCAGACGGGTTTCTCTCCAGATCTGTCGCCCGTCAGGGCATTTACAGGGTACCCTGCATCTCGGGGTCCAGCTCGTCGATAATATTATTCCGGGCCCTGAAATTTGCCCATTTTCAGTAACCAACGATGGAGAAATGAAAGAGGAAGATGAATTAAAAGAAGACCAGAACGAAGAATTAAAGCGATTCTGTCGAAAGGCGATTTCCAGGGCGCGATAAAATTCCAGGGCCCGCATCCGTGATTGCGAGCCCGGAAAGCAGAATGACATCCAGGCCCGAATCCGAACCCGAAACGAAAACCATCGGTACGTCGGTCGGCTCGTTTTACTCCGTGATGCGGCCTTTACCGTCGGAGGTGGCTGCCGATTTGAAAAAGGGGTTTTACTCCACGGAATGGAACGATTACGGGAGCTCAATTTTCGAGGGGTGGACGGAACAGGGCGATAAAAGCGACGATCTGGCCGTGAAATCGGAAATCGTGGAATGGCCTGTGCCGATAGAGGATCTGAATATTCCGCTGACGACGACGGATAAGAAACCTCCGGGCGGACATCATAGGAAGAGGCGGACGGAGAAGAAAAAAGGGCTGTTTTCGTGTTTTGGAAATGCGTACGGATTTCAGTTCAGCTTTTTTTGCGGGTCAAAGGGACTGAAGAAGAAGAAAAAGAAGAACAGAAATGTAAACAAACAAAATGTTCATTTGATGAGCCTTCCAGATCAGGATAATCTACGCAGGTATAATTATGTTGTCTGAGCTCGTGAATATGTCTGTAATACGATGTAGTTTGGGACAGTATATAACTCTTGATCATTTGAAATGATTTAAGATTGCTGTGTTCAGCGTTTTTTTCCTTTTTTCTTTTTGGTTTATTTTATTTTTCTATTTTTTGTCTGGCCTGTTTTTGTGTGGGCATATATATGTTGGACAAAATCAGTTTTTGTCTTTGTAACACTGTTTTCAGGCTTCAGCTTTTTTTAAATATAAATATGTGTTCAGATTTTGTACGATTCCAGGATCCCTGATTTTTTGTCCTTTCAATTGGCTTTCAGACAATATGGAATTTGTTCTTCAAATGGGAGAAGGAAAACTGTAAGATTTAAAATACGAAATGTATTTATAGTTGATTATGAACTTGGAAATTCATTCAATATGGATATGATGTCACATAAAGTTTGATACTTGTCGTTGTTGTAAACATAAAGGAAGTGTTTGCAAACATGACGAAGTGATTTATTGTCGCGGAAATGACAAGTAGTAATGTTTGCAAGTCGAAGCTGAAAATTCATTAAGTCAAGAGATGGTGTTTTGTAGATAAGTTGTAAAAGTGTTTATTTGTTGTAAAGGGTAAATCAGAAGCAGAATCAGAAATATAAATCACATCTCTCTTGTATTTCAATTCTGATTAGATGAAGTAGAATAAGAAGCATAAGCTGACATTTGTAAACACTAAAATGTGAATTTTTTTTCCAACTAAAAGTTGAGAATCACTTTTTTTAGTGTTTGCAAACGCTCTCTAATATCATAAATTGTTCAATTTTTCAGATGGTAATTAAATATGTTTTACTGCTTAAATTCATACACATCCACATATAATGTAGTCCAATGTTTCTCCAACAAGTTAAGTTGATGATTAAGAAATAATGTATGATATCATACTCAATGCCATCTTTTCGATTCAAACGTTTTTCTTTTTTTTCCTCATGAAATAAAGAGAGAATTTATATTTGAAACCAGTCAAATGTGATTTATCAAGTAATTACAAACTTCCTCATGAAAAAAGAAATAAAACTTTCCATCTCATGAATTGAAAGAGTATAAAATTTAACATAAAATTAACCAAAAAGCACACATCAAAATATTTAGTTTCATATCTTAAAAGATGGACTCCTGTGACAATGAGGGCTCGCCGAAGTGGTATTTTAATTAATCAAGTCATTGATATCTTGATCACTTAACATAATGAATGATGTGATGGTGCACTAAAAAAATGATGTGACGGACTTTTTTTTTTTTCAAACGATAGAATTATATATAAAACCTCAACTTGAAATGTTACAACTAAGATCGAAGCCCACTGGCTTAGGACCAACTTGGCTAAACATGGAGCCAAGAGGGAAATTGGTTAAACCAATTCAAAACATCAATAAAGTCAAAAGCCAAATGAGCAAGCCTATTACAATAGGAAATTCTCACTTGGCCTAACGGAAAATGAAATACACGAATCGAAAAGATAACATAATAAATAGATGTCTTCGGCTATTGGCGACACATCAAATTCAAACGGGAATTTGCTGTTGAGTTTGAGCGCAATATCCTTGTCATCTACTCGTATGGTAACGTTCTTGATTCCACTTCTTTGAACCATGCACATCGCTTTACGGACACACACAAGAGAAGCCTCCACTGGATTCACAATATCCTCCCTAGAAGCCGCCCAAGCGTGAATAATACTTTGTTGATCCCCAGCAATCCATCCACCCAAACAAAACTTGCCATTAAACCATCTTGCAAAGATCGATCACATTAAAATGTGGTCCTACTGAGGCCTGATTTTCTGAACTAAGAGAGTTTGCATGCATGCTCAAGGCCTGTGGAGCAGCAGGTCTCTCACCTTTCCCACAAATCAATTGAAATTCTCTCCACTCCCTCAAAGCCTTCTCCACAACACCGATAGGATCCACACAAAGCCATCTATCCTCCATTTTAAGCTTTTTACACACCGACTGAACAAAAGCCCTTTTTTCTTAGTTTCACAAAGAAATACCAAATCTGGGAGGTGAAGTCTCAAAGACTCCTTAAGCTGGGAAATCGTAGAAGGTCCTCCCAAACCTCTACAATTCCACACATGAGCATTCATTGATCAATTTGGGCCCATTTTAGTGGCCACCTCCACCTTATCCAAAAGATCCCAATCCATAGACCCATCCTCTTCAATTTTTGATTTCTTTTTTACTCCAGTCATAAAAGTCATCTCTTCATCCAGAAGCTGAAGCGGCCTTTTCAGAGAGCCTCTCCCTTCATACTTAGGTAAAATACCATCCATAGGTATCGCCTCTGTGTTGCTCATTTCCCCCTTGAGGGGGCCACGCCTGCCCAGCTTGGGCTGTCTCTTGGTGTGTTTCTTCTGACCACTTGATTCGTTTTGGATTTCACACAGCGGGACTCTGTTCTTTTCCAAAACCGACCGAGATATCAACTAAAATTTGGTTTTCCGCATGACCTTCATTTTCTTTATTAGACCCATCCCTGGCGGGGTTGCAATTTCTCCGAGTATTCTCACCATCCACCGCTTCTCATTGACAATATCCCTTTGGGAGTTTATTTCGCACATAGGGGTTCAAAGAGTCCTCCTTTTCCCAGCCAACTGTCTTCCTCTCAAGACTATTTTCCATGGGAATGGGTCCAAGCTGAGAATTGCTACCCTCTACTCCTTTTGTGTTCAAAGCGTCCTCATCCTCATTAGATTTAGACGCCCCTGATTGTTTCTTGCCCTTATCTCTCTGATCGGCACCTCTCTGCTCTCTCATTCCGGGTCGGCTACCAAGAAAATCCGGAGCCCTAATCCATTCCCCAAATTGGCCCTCTTTGATCAGGTTCAGCTGTATATCCTTTTTCCTAATCAAACAATTTCTTTCAAGGTGGCCAACCATTCCGCAATAGAAACAAAATCCATGAAGATTCTCATACCGAAAGTCCACCCAACAAGTTTCTTGTCCCAACTTAACAAATGTTCCCCTAAGGAGGGGCTTATCCAGACAGACTTCAACAAGAATCTTAATGTGCCTTCCTCTAGAGCTACCTATTTCTGGGATTAAAATATCCCGAGACGAACCAAACTGGCCCAATTTTTTTTTGTCTCCACGCTAATCCAATGGAATGGGACATTCCAAATTTGAATCCAAAGCTGTTGTGTTAATCGGTTCCACTTTTTTGAGAATATCTTTAGACCGATTCACGGAGGAGGAGATATTGATTTTCGAAAGACCAGGTCCGCCCCGTAAGCACTTTTACCTTGTCTTCTTGAGATCCAAAGATAAACTGAAAAATATTCGATCCTATTTCCCTTACTGAAAAAGGGTTCTTTGTGTGCCAAATGCTACTAACAGTATTTTTAAGCCCAGAAAAATTGATTTTTTTCTCCCCAAAGATTTTTCCAACTAAACTTCTTTCACATTCTTCCCTGGTTTTTGCAATGTCAACTTCTTCCAGTAGAATCTCATTTTGTTCCTCCGAGGTAAGGTTAAAATCTTTCAGCTTCTCAATAAGGTCTTTATCCATAGCAGAAAGAGATCTCAGTCGTCAAAACCAACCTCAGTGAATCTCAGATCTTGCCACCTGGAGCCTGGGAGAAAAGAAGGACCACACAAAGAAAACAAAAGAAGTAAAAAAGGTAAATACGAAAAAACAAGGCAAGAGGGTGTGGGGGGAGACAAATAAGCAGTAAATGAGATGAAGAGTTAGGTGAAAAAACACTAATGAAGAAGAGAAGATTTTAATGCGTAAAAAAGATTTGTTTATGCTTAATATTTTTTTGTTAAAAAACGTTTTGTTCTTTTTGACTTTGAACAAAGTTTATCCAACAAAAAGATCATGGGCGGAACCCATGAATCGAGGCTCTAAAATGGGCACTTGTCTCATACAAGCTTAGAAACAGAGGAATGTTCATTCATGGCGAACAAGGTGGTGGCGGCTGGCTAAGGTAAACACAAAGAAAAGGGGAGAGGGAAAAGCAAAAGAAAACAAAGAACTAGGGTTCTCTCTAGAGAGAGAAAATTCCCACTCCACTCAAAGGAGACTTGTTCAACGGACCTTTTCTTTTATAAAAAAAAAAACACTTACACTTTAGCACAAGAAAAAAAAAAATCTCACCAGATTGAACCCCCAAATTGTTAAAAAGAGAACACTTTTCTCAAAACCATTGGACTTCTGTGATTATGATGGTCAATTGGAAAATTGCAGAAAAAATAGAGACAAATTCATTCATAATTGAGAAATTGAAATTTGTTCGTGATTTTTGTGGGAACAGATTTCATGTTCCAAATTGGTGTTACATTTCATGTTCCTTTCATCCAGACGAATGACACATGACAATAAGATAAACACGAGTTATTGATTGTTTAAAGTATTTACATGTGTCACTCATCCGAATGAATGAAACAGGAAATGGAACACCAATTTGGAACAGAAAATGTGAATCCGATTCTTGTAGTTGACTTTCATTTGCTACCCACCAGGATGGTGTTTCATCTCATATTCCACCACACAGGTGACTGACACGTGTATAGAAGTTACCATATTAATTTTGGAGTATAAATCAAGCCTAAATCGTGGGGTTTTAATATGACAAAATTTTGGAGCATAAATCAAGCCTACTGATGTGGAACCAATCTCGCTTATATGGAGTAAGTGAATTGACATGTAGATTGGGATAAAAACTCATAAATAAAAAATCGCTAGGAGGTGTCCACATAAGCGAAGTTAGTTTCCACGTCAGTATGTTTGGCAGGAAATGTGGATATGTTGATTACGCCGGCAAATTCTCAAATTTCCGGCAACTAAAGAATCAGACTGAAATCGAGACTTTTGAAATTACGGGACTTATTTGGAAATTGTGATTTGGATTATTTTTGCCAACACCGTATAATTAAAGGACTAAAATTGCAATTTACCCATGGATCACAGGACGCAATCATTATTTAGTAAGAATACTTTAGTCAACAGACGTCTAAGGTTTTCGCACTTGCATATCCAAATAGTCCCCTATATTTCATGGGAATTTCATGTACGCCATTAAAACAAGGAAATGCTCATTTGAGGCCAACCAATTTGAAAGAATGTCAACTTCAAGTAAGCAATGGTCAAGAAACATCAACAAACAACAAAACATCCCCAACAACTTTGTAACAACATGCAATTTCAACACAAGAACATTAACTGCACAATTTCTCCCTTTGCCACCTCAATCGACTCCAAAACATCACTCGTCCATCCTGCCACGGAGGACGGCGACGGATGGACCCCACGATCCCCACCCCGACCGTCTGCTCCACCGTCACCACCTCCTCTATCTCCACCCAGGCCCCACCACCCACTCCTCTCCAACTCCTCGAGATCAGTCTCATCTCCGCCCAGGACTGACGACACTGTCTGCAAATCGATCGCCGACGCACGCCGTGGCATGGGTCAACCCTGCCGAAAACTGGCGACGGACGGACTGATCAACACGGCCACACGCACCCCGTGGAAGCGAAAAATTCACGTTCGCGTGGACAACCAGTTCCTCCTCTCCGACGACGCGCAGCCATAAGCTGTCGAGATCTACACGGTTTCATGGTTCCGTGAGGTCCTGGTCGGGACAGATGCGCGTCCTGATCAGCGACCTCCTCGCCCCGCCAACAGGAGCCCCATTACAGAACCACCCGAAGAATATGAGATTCGTCGCGCTCCAAGTCCGCCGCCCGTCGGGGACCCCACAGGGCATACTCAACATGGGAGTAGCCCTCCTGGATAGCTCCATGCGAAGCATGCCGCTCAAAAACAACGCGGCGAAATCCCCTGGCGCCGATTTTCGCAACCGGATCGAGGAAAGAGTAAATGCTCTCAGCCTGGATCAACAAAATGGATACCAAGCAGAAGATCAGGATAAAGAACTAGACAAGAAAATCCATTTATGGCGATCTCTGAGCTTAGGATCCGAGGTCAACGACGAATTTCCATTGAAAAACGGATCGTTATGCAATGGCTCTGCTGTCAACGGCTCCATGGTCAACGGCTCGGAATTGTGCTCTGACATCGGGCCGTCAGCCTCGATCGTCGCGGCTGATCTGGCAAAGAAATTGCAACCAGCTCAGCCGCGGGTGAACAGGAATGCGCGAGCTGTCGAAACAGGCAGCTCGATCCTGGAGGAGCTGACGATTGAAGAAGCTAAGGCCAAAGGGTACAGAATTAGATCGAACAGAGAGAGATGGAGAAAACAGGGTTCTGGTAAGCATAACAGTAAAATGTATAATTGCGATGATCTGTCGGATTTATCGTCGAATTGCAACAGGCATTCCAGGAGGAATTCTGACGGTGGCCTGTTTTCATGTTTTGGAAATGCGTATGGGATCGAGTTTACTATAGTGTGTGGGGCGAGTAACAATAATATTCCGAGCAGTAATAAACCGAGTAATAGTGTGAGTAAAAGAAAGAATATTAAGTCTAGTGAGGCCAATTCAGCTTAACTTTTCATTTGTCGTTTTTTTAAATAGATGTGTTTTGAATTTGTTATTATGTTATGAATATGTAGAGATTAAATTTGTAGCTGGTCTTTCTTTCTTTTATTTTTGTTCCCTTAATTTTTTGGTTGAGACTTTCTTTTCTAGCATGGTTTAATTTCCAGGTTTTCTCATGCAGTTTAGGTATTTGATCATATTCCCAAGGGAAAAATTGGGCTGAAAATGGGAAATATGGTGTGATAATTGGTTGACCTTTGTACCTTTCTATTTTCGGAGAGAATAGCGTGGAAAAAAATAATAATAAATTTTAAGAGTGTGATTGGATATAAGATGAAAATGTGATGATTTAATTACATTTTTAGTAAAATAGTAATTGATGTGATTATTTATTTGAAAAATAAGAGAAAATGAATAGTGTACTCTGATATGATTGTATAACTATGATAGTTAATATTGATATATTTTTGTTGAAATACTTTACAATTTGATGTGGTTGATGATTGAAAAAATGAGAATACGTGAATTGTGTATTTTTTGAAATTTTGACAAACAATCACATCTTGGGGCAAAAAAAAATGAGGGAAGATTTTGCAAGTTTTTTTTTTTTACAACCAATCACAAACATTTTTGAGTTATTTTGATTTGGAAAATACTGTCTCATATTGAATTAATTGCAACGATCAGCTACCCAAATTGAAAATTTAAGGGAAAAAAAAGAAAAAGTGAAGGGTAGCATATGATATAAATCTCTATAAAAATTTATCAAATATTTATTGAATTAGATGTGAAGCACTTCTGGTCTAATACTAAGATTTTAAAAACCATTCACCCCTATTATGTGTATTCAAAGGAAAACACAGCTAATTTTATTTGCCCCTGTTTGCTTCAATTAGGGATAAATTATATTAACTAGAATATGATTGAAACATTAGTTACCAATCATGTTAATAGATTGTTTGCTCGCGTGTCATTTTATAAAGTGATAAAATAAATTTTCATTTTTATTTTTGCACAGTGAATTTGAGAAATTTTTATGAAGGGTTATAAATGTCAAGTCTTTAATTATCTTAGTAGTAAAAAGATGTTTCACTATGTATTAGGCCAAAGAGGCCGGTCAACTAGGCTCAGTTCCTTTTGAGCCCAAGAAACAGTAGCTCAACTTTTGTCAACTCTATAATGGATCCACAATCAAGTTTCAACTTAATTACATGTCGGGCCTATTAAACAATATGAACTTTTCAAATGGATAACAAACACAATATTGAGCCTAATTAGGAATCCATTTTATACAATCAATGCTAGCAAACGAGGTCTCTAAGACTAACGATTATGAAAGTTTATTTGTTTCAAAATGGAGTTTTGTTACACCTACAGAAATAAGAATTGTTTTTTGTTGTGGCAAGAACGAAAGAGCAAGGAAATACTTTTTTTATCCGTGTTTCTGGAACGATGGCCTTCCCCAAGTGGTTGGTTGCCAGTTAAACTCAAGCATAGTGTTGTATAATAAGCATTGGGAGTGTTTCTAAAGAACTCTCATATCCCATATAGGATGGGTAGTGAAGTTTTTTGTTCACTTTATTAATAAGAAGGCCTAATAAGCATTGGGAGTGTTTCTAAAGAACTCTCATATCCCACATAAAGAATTGGGCCAAAATTGTAATTTCAATTGTAAATTCACCAATTTGCCTCCCTCCACGTGGGCAATATAGTCGAAACTCGAATTTGTTTTGCCTTACCCGAAAATCTATTATTTTCTACCTTGCCTTAATTATCTAATTTTTTGCTCATAATGATTTAACATCCCTCTATATTCAGATGAGTGTCATATTCATAAGATAATGTCATTATCGTACACATGCATGGTATAATGATATATTAAAGCAGATGAAAGCAATATGTTTATGGGAAGCTACACTTAAATGAATACAAATAGAAAATACCCAATTAAGACAGTAATTAACAATTACAAAGAACTCAAACCCGATTTACATACACTTGGGTTAAAATCCAGAAACCCACTAACCTTTCTCTCTTATCCCCTGTTTTTTCAAATCACAATTTCTCTACACAAGTGGGGGGAGAAAAGAAGCAAAATGAGAAAAGCAAATTAAGAACATTAAAAAAAAAAAAAAAAATACAAGAATCCCACAGGAGGGACAATTTATCAACCCACTCAACTGTGCTGGGATCCTTTTCTGTACCCTTACGTAAATATTTATAATAATTATAATTAATTCTTTCGACTCCATATCAATTGTCAATTTATATATTAATTAATCAAGATTCAAGAATCTACTTCAGAAATGCTAGTTTTGCTGCTAGTATAACCCCGAGGCCGATTCTTCTTCCCCCGACGACTATTCTTCGCACCGCAAACTATTGTAAACTCGCAACCGTACGCATTCCCAAAACACGTAAACAGGCCGGCTTCGCCCTCGCCATCGCCGCCGGGCGTTTTTCTCCGCCGGTGCCGGTGGTTGCGTTTCTTCTCCCTTCTCTTGTTGTTTTCAAGCCTCTGGTACCTTTGATCGTATTTCTGCGGCAGCTCCATTCTCCACCGTTCGATCTTCGATTTCAAACCTTCCATGCTCGATTCCTCCACCGTCCAATCCTCCAGCACCGAGCTGCCTGGCTTCGGCGGCGGCCCCTGATGTGTCGGATACAGCCCCCACGCCACCGCCGCCGCCACGACGGACGGCGACGGCCCCACGTCTGAGTTACATACAGATCCATTCACCGTCGAACCACCATTCACGGCCGAACCGCCGCCGTTAACAGCCGAACCACCACCACCACCGCCGCCGCCATAGTAATGTAATGAGCCGTTGCAAACTGAACCACCCCTAATTTTCCTCCCTCCCCCCTGTTTCCTCGTTAGATCCGTCTGATCGCTCAGAGATCTGAATAACTGAATCTTCTTCTTCCCCTCTGGCGATTGCTTTTTACCGTTCTCAATTTTTCCCCCATTATTATCAGCCCTAATTTTTTTCTGCAATTTCTCGTCCATCAGATCCTGAAATCCAAAAGCCGACGCGCTGAGCTCCGTGTAAAGCGGCATGCTCCGCATCGTATTGTCCAATAGCGAAACCCCCATGTTCAGAATCCCCTGCGGCCGGCCCGATGGACGGCGGATCTGAAGCGCCACGAATCGACGGCTAGATTTCTCCTGTCGAACTGAAGGAGGAATTAAATTGCTGATTAAAACACTGACGGACCCGACAGGGGTATCGCGTAGCCATCCGACCGCGTAGATTTCGATCATCACGGAAGATGTCTCGGAATTCAGAAACCTGTTATCGACCCGGAAAACAAATTTGTCGTTCCAGGTCGGGTTTGTTAGGCCCTGGTGGTCAATTCCGGTTCGGAGTTTCCGATCCGGGTTGACCCATGTGACGGCGTAAGTGCGTAGGTTTTTGGAGACAGGCGCCAGGTCTTGGGCTGAGATGATACTCAGCTCCAGGAGCTGGTATGGAACCCGTGACATTTAACGTGAAACGGTACAAAGCTCGTCGTCGTGGGCCAGTGCCAGGACGACGAGCAAGGCCCGATTTGAGGCGAAAATGCGCGGATCGGGACGATGGAAACGTGGGCAGGGATAGAAAACCCGATAGTTTTTGTGTTTTTTTTCCAGGGAATTTTGGGTGTGATCAAGGTGGCTTGAGATCGACAAGAAAAGGGTAAAAGAAAGTAGTTTTCTTTTTTCTTGATTTTCTTTGTTTTCTAAGTAAAGAAATGTTGGGAAAAATCGGATCCCACATTCATCCCCTGGGACATGCGAGAAATAAGCAGAAATAAAATGAAAAATAACAACAATCCACAACACAAGAATTTACGTGGAAACTCCAAAACCAGGAGAAAAACCACGGGCCCACCGAGAAAGAAATTCCACTATGTGAAACATTTTTACAATCATGGACATTCTCTCCCGACCCAAGAACCCCACACTCTTACAAACCTTTGACTAACTCACACCTCTCTCCCAACTCTCCATACTAGAGAATACAAGAAAGGAATTTAACTAAGTCAAAACCAAAGGTTAAAGTGTATTTGGTAGTGACTTGCCACTGACTCAGAACCACACCACATGGGTTCCTTAAATAACCATAAGGTTCCCATCCCTTTTGTTCCACAAGCAATGTGGGACAAAAGCCTTCTTCTATTTTGACACCAAAATCCAACAAACTTCACCTTGGCAAAATAAAAAAGCTCCACCATTGTCTTCACCGACAATCATGATTCTCAAACCGGGAACCATCATTCTCAAACCAGAGAACCCTACTCCACCATATGAGTAGACCACTTAGAATACACCATTCTAAGAATTTCCTTCGGCACATGTCGAAAAACCCGCTGAAATTTATGGTGCAACTCGACTTTTGGCCCTCCCGGAAGTCCTTGACCATCGACATAACACACACTCAGATCCATGCCAAACCGACACCAGGTGTGTAAATTCCACCACACACCTTGCATCCATGTCAAACCAATGCCCGTGTGAAATTCCACCACACCCTGCATCTTTCCATGACAAGCCAATGCCCGTGCGCAAATTCGTGGACCCGCTAACATAACCACATCCTCTTTCATGACAACTCACATGCCAAAAGGACATACATTTTTTCATCAGAGAAAATCCTCACTGCCACAATGTTAGCCCGGATTAGGAGCTATTTGCCAGATCAACTCCACCTCCACTTTTGATTAACTTTCAAAGCTTGTGTAACCCGGATTGTACCAACACATCCTGACTTATACTAGCCATAAGCCAAACTCGACCCTTCCATTAAATTTCTCCACCTGCTTGAACCACCCTAGCCTGATGAACAACCGCCTCCAAATGAGACCCCCCGGACACCGCTCAAGAAATCTTTTCTGATGTGGAAGGTCGACATCATTTGCAACCACGAGCATACTCGAGAATTTCAAGAGACCTAACCAGGGCTCGATACCACTTGTTGGGAAAAACGGATCCCACATTCATCCCCAGGGACAATGCGAAATAACCAGAAATAAAATGAAAAATAACAACAATCCACAACACAAGAATTTACGTGGAAACTCCAAAACCAGGAGAAAAACCACGGGCCCACCGAGAAAGAAATTCCACTATGTGAAACATTTTTACAATCACACGGACATTCTCTCTCCCGACCCAAGAACCCCACACTCTTACAAACCTTTGACTAACTCACACCTCTCTCCCAACTCTCCATACTAGAGAATACAAGAAAGGAATTTAACTAGTCAAACCAAACCAAAGGTTAAAGTGTATTTGGTAGTGACTTGACTTGTAACCACACCACATGGGTTCCTTAAATAACCATAAGGTTCCCATCCCTTTTGTTCCACAAGCAATGTGGGACAAAAGCCTTCTTCTATTTTGACACCAAAATCCAACAAGAAAGTGGGTTTTTTCTCTGGTAAAGCCAAAATTATTCTGTTACTTGTGGATGGTGAGCCATATTTTCAGGTTACAGCAGCTGCAAAGCCTGCAACCCCTTGCTCCCCACACTCCACCCCTAAAGGCGGAATTTGAAACACCCTAAAGTATTTAATTTTATTTTTTCTTACATTTGATCATGTCTAAATTTTTTTAGTACAATGGAAGATAGTAAGGAATGGGACACACGTACTTGTATGGGATCGAACCCGAGTCAATCGTCATTACAACTCAAGACTTTACCACTTGAAGATAAGGTTGATCCCGATCATGTCTAATTAAAAAGTCTTAGTCATTATCTAACTATATGATAATGATATTTTTGTAGTGAATTTTTCTTATTATGGTGGCAAGTTTCTCAACTTTTATTTTTTTTCTTATGTTGATAAATGATAAAATATACTATTTGTGAGGATAAATAAAAAAAAAGTTACTTAAATGATTTTTAAATGCTAATTAATTAACAGTTTTCAATTCTCAAAAGTCATCTAAAAGTTGGAAAATGGAAATTGAGAAAATGCAACTCGACAATTATCTAAAATTGGAGTATCATGTTACTTAAGGGTGTCAAATCGTGTCGTGTTCTGATTCGCACGTTGTTTTGAGACATTATTCGTGTCAGATTTCTCAATCCTAACTTAACCCATTTATTCGTACCAGATTTCTCAATACTAACGCAACCCATTTATTATTTATGTTTTTTGGGTCGATCCAAAATAACATGTATATATAAAGATCTATATTATTCATCTATTTATATGAGTCATATTATATGGGTCGTGTGAATTAATTTTAATCTAAATATTGTATTCGCATACATTTGATAACTTTTAAAATTTAATCATTATACAACCAATATATTCAATCAATGAATTTTTTTATAAAAAAACAACCTAATAATAGTACTATCATATCAAGCGGGTTAATTGTGTCAACTCAAGTCAACCCTAACCTGACATGTTTATTATTCGTGTTATTTGGGCTCGATCCGATTATGACGCTAACCCGTAAGCCTCAACTCTAACATGCTTATAATGTATTAGGTTTGTGTCATGTTTATGACACCCTTAGTATTAGTAGTTTCAAATTGATATAATATTTAAAAAGTTAAATACAAAATATATTTATTTTTTTTTTACAATTATTACAACTATAGTATTTTGTTTGGATTTATTTTGTATGAGTGAAAGAAAAATATCTCTTGCAATCTCCATGTTTTTTAACCAAGACAAGACGCTAGGAAGATAATAGTCTTCATGTCTCACGCATTCACCTATATTTTTTTATCTTTGCAGGAAAATAAAAATTAAAATTGGGAGTTTGCATATTTAGACTCAAACACGTCCTGTTTTCTGCAAGACTTAGCAATTTGAATCCCTCTTATAAAGTGTTGTTCCATCTCGTATTTCATACTCCCCAGTAAACACCACCAAGTATACTTATAATTAAGGGTATCAATCGTGTCATGTTTCGTGTGTTTGCGGGTAGTGTTATAACACGTATTCACAGTCCGACATGAATCCAATCGACCCGTTTAATTATTCATGTCAAGATACACAACACAAACACGACCCGTTTATGACACGAGTAAACGACACGACACGAAAAACCTATATAATTTAAAGTTGTACGAAAAAGAAAATAAAAAAATGGAGAAAAAGCTAAAATTACAAATAAAAGATACATTAAATATTAAAAAATTATTAAAAATGCATTTAATAATTTTTCCACCATTATATAACCAACTACATCACAAAATATTAAATTAATATGCCACCATAAAATTAAAGGGTTACATAGGTCACTCGTGTCAACTCGTGGGTCGACTGACTGACTTATTTATTATCCGTGTTAACCGTGTTCGACCCGATTTTGACCCAAACCTGTTAAGAGTTGTACCTATACCGCTTGAATTCGTGTTAGGTTCGTGTTGGTTTTGTCACGCCCAAACGTGACGCGACAACGATCAATCACTTAAAAGTAAATAAATCAACATCTAAACCAAAGATACAAAACTCCAAGTAAAATAGAGTCTAATGCGCGGAATTAAAATAAACACGAGTACAAATTACATCTTAAAGTCGGCGGTATCCGAATACAACCCAAAAGATTATACGAATTTAACTTACGGTCAAAGAAATAAAATGAAGAGTCCAACAACAAATAAAAGTAAAAGGAAATGTCGCTCCTCATTCTTGATAGGGATTCAAATGCAGAGTTCGATGTCTTGGCCGAACTCTTCATCTAAAGGTTAGAAAACATGAGGGAATGAGACAGAAATCTCGGTGGATGGGGTGATCGTGTGCAAGTGTGGCGATATAAATAGTTAATGCGAGAAAACGGTTGTATGAAAACGCGTGAGGTATGATGCATGTGTTCACACATAGTTCACAAGCGTCGTGATAAATATATTAAGTAATATACTTATACGATTTAAGAAAACGATTCGTGGTCACGCAGGCATTATGGTTCAAGCAAGACATGGGGATTGCGTCATCGAGGTGTAGCGTCAATCCTATACAAGACAATTAGTGGTTGCGTCGATATGTAGCGCCAACCCGTTCCGTTCAACTCCGAATCGTGTGGATGGCGCCGATTCATTTGTTCTTCCTTGTAACTCCCGTTCATGATGGTCAAAGACCTGTCACCTTATCGCTCCGTAGGCAAAGACAAAATCCACGTTGGAGCTAGCAAGGCTCGGATTCGTCATAATCATGATTATACCTCAAATACTACGACCCGCTTCCCTTGGACAAACTTCGTCCCTCGTTGCGGGATTAGGGCGATGGGGGAGGAGAGTGGAATAGCGGCCGAGCTGCCGGTTCCATCCCCGGCGTATCCATTCCCATCGTGAGCTCGACACACCAAGTTGACTCGGGCAGAAATTAAGTACACGTTCGGGTAGTCAACCAAGCGATCGAGTATTATTGATTCGGGAAGCGAGTTCATGAAAAGTTCTCAAATTTTGCACAAAATAGTTTTGGCGTTGGTGGAGTTATTGGGATGAAGATAATTATCGGGAGGATAAGTAGTCTTCGATATCTTAAGGATTAGGAGGAACATAGGTCCCGTTATAGATTCGAAATCGCGAGAGGCGGGAAGTCGCCCGCGATCGGTTTGTCGGTCAAGACGATCCGATAAGTCAAGGATTTTTAAGAAAATAAAATATTTTAATTAAATATTAAAGTAAGAGGGTCCAGGGCTGTTTTTTTAAAAGAAAATAATTTGAGTTAGGTCCTTATAAAAATAAAATTTACAATTAGCCCCGCTTTGTAAAAACCAATACTTTTGGGGTTAAAAGTTAAATAAATAAATGTCCCGACTTTGAAAAATTATGAGGTCAGTTCCTAAATTCTCTAAATTTTTCAGAGATTCAGTTTTTTTTAAAGTTTTGAGGTCGAGTTTTTATAAAATTCTCACATTGGCCCCAAATTTGTTAAAATTGTCATTTCGGGCCCTAAGTTTAAAATAATCGGAACTCACAAATCGGAAGGGCTTTTAATGTGATTCCAGCTGTAAAATGTCACTAAGGTTAGTGGGATATTTGAACAAAAACAGTTTTAAAACGTCATAAGTATAGGTCCCTTAACTTTTGAAAATCTCATTTTTGTCCCATTTTGAAATAATTGCCTTTAAGGCTTTTAGGGGTCCAATTGTTATGAAATTTGAACCTTGGGTCCAAAATATAATTATGTTATAGGTAAATTAGTATTTCCAGGTGCATGGGCTGCATAAGTCCTGGAAATTTCATTTGGGTCCTCAAGTTAAATCTTTTACAATTTGGTCCCTCAAGTTTTATAAAATTACTTTCCAAGCTCTAAACACTTGGATTTTTTGAATACACTTAAAATATGTTATTTCCAGTCCCTTAAGAGTTAAAATTTCAAGTTTTAAATTAGGGTCTGGTACAGTTTCGAAATTTGCAAATTAGCCCTTAAACTTCTCAAATTTTACAATCTAGTCCTTGGGCTTTTAAGGGTTGATTTTATTTATCTAAAAACTCTTAAAACTTTATTAAAATGTCAAAACATAATTTTTGAACCTGAGTACAGTCCCAAAAATCGAAAATTACATAGGGGTCCCTTAAGTTTTATTTTCTTGCAATTAAGTCCACCAACTTTCCATTTTTGCATTTTAAGTCCAAAAATCGAAATTTAATCAATTATGCTCGGCTTTTCCAGGTTATAAATCATTCAAAACATAGATTACAAGAGTCATAAATATACATATCCATTTCATGCAAGCATTCATCAAGTACAACAATAAAGTGTACATGTATGTCCTATTTTTCGATAAATCGCATTTTTGAGCAACACTTGAGAATTTTTCCAACTTGATACAAGAAAATAGCATGCAATACATAATATATATCTCAAGTGCTCAATAACAAAATACTACATGCATATTTTCAATTTAAAACACCTAGAAGTTGAAAGAATTTTTCCACCCACCTCGTAGTAGTTTCTCGGGTTGATCTAAAATGTGGTCTTCTTCCTTGAATCAACTTCTTGACTAAAACTCTTGAAGATCAGCCCCTAAATGGTATCCAAACCATATTTTGGTGTTAAAATTAAAGTCTCAAGTCTAAAGAAAAAATATACTAGTACCAAATGGTTACTACTCACCTTAATATCTTCAAGTAGTCTCACAAATGGAAATTTTCCTTCAAGCCTCTAACCTCCACTTGAGATGATGTAGGTCAGCCCCTAAACTCCAAAAATTTATATTCTTGAGTCAAAAATTAATTCTTCATGTTGTCAAGAGAAAAATACTAAAACCATAATTTTCTCACCTTAATAATATGTAATCTTGAATTTCCTCTTCAAGCTTGTAGTCAAATCTAGGTCTCTAATTCTTCAAGAATTTTCTCTAGGAGTACCTCAACAAGAAGGATTCAACATTATTAGATGGTGAAGGTATAAGGTTGAGGATTGGAGAAGAAAAATAGAGTTGGGAGAAATGAAGATATTCTTACCTTATGCTTGAAGAATTTGATCCTTTAGAGAGGAAAATGGAAGCAAGTCTTGTGTTTTTATGATAATTATGAAATGAATAATATTGGTAGATAAAGAAAAAAAATAACAAAAATGATTGATTCCCCTAAGACAAGGAGCCAAAAGTTGGAGGGAATAATAATCATGGTGTTGGTATTTTTATTTATTAGAATTTGGTGGAAAGAAAAGTTTGTCCATCCTTTAAGCATGTGACCAAAAGTTGAGAAAAAAAAATTAATATATATATGTAAATATATATATATATACATATATAATTGTAGGTCTTGAAAAGAATATGAAACAACCTCCCCATTTATGGTAATTTTCGAAATTTTTTAAAAATATATAAAAAAAAATTTTTTTTTTTTTAAAAAAAAATTGATTGGGAAATTGGTTGGGATGAATTATAGAATAAGATGAAATATTAGGATAAGAATTGGAATGTACTCCTAAATTGTTGGAGGTCTAATATTCCTAAAGTAGTAGTCATTCGATCAAGTATTAATACTAGAGGAAGAATATAAAATTGCTAAGCTCTAAAAATGCGAAATGCGTAATTGACGTTGGAAGAAATAAATAAAAATAGAGTCGAGTTTCATTAATAATAGGTTTGTGATACATAGCCGAATAAATAATCACTACATAACACCGAATCTCACGTTAAAATTCGGGGTCTCACAGGTTTATCATGTCGTGTCACAATTGGCGCTCCTACTTATAATGTCATCAATATAGTCATGGCAAAAAAAAAAAAAAAAGGCATTATACAAACCCTGCCTATATTTCAGAGTAACTGAAAGCCCATCATGCACACAACAAAAATAAATTTAAAGAAAAAAGAAAGAAAAAGTAAAAATGAAAAAAATAAAAGAACCAGAATAGTGCATAGTACAAATTGTCACAATAATACTGGCCTTTTAAAGGCTCAAAACATGTGGTTACCCTATAAAACATGTGGCTTGCTAATCAGCATGTAGTTCTGTAAGGGCTAAAATTTCCTCTCAACTGTAATGAAATTAATAAAATGGACTGGCACCCTTACTTCTACAAGGGGCCAAATCCCTTTTAAATCTACCACCTCAAGCAACTGAAAGAGATGGATTTTCGGGCCAAGTGCCTAACTTACTCAGTATTTAACCCAACGGCATAAAATTATATCAGACGGATAACTATAAACGAGCAGAGAACGAGAGGCAAGAAAATTTACTCAAAACCTTGGATCCGGCTTGATGTGCTCCCAACGTACCTCTTTAGCACATTCCCCACATATTGCGTAACCGCCCATCTTTATTCTTTGACTCTTCAACGTCATTAGGTGCGAAAGGTTCGTGCAGTGTCGAAGCCCATAACGATATTGATGGCGTCGTCTCATTCGTTCAAGTGCACCGTCGTGTTTTTTAGGAGCCTCGGAAGTGGAAAATTGAGGCTTTAGATCAACCACAGGCTCGGCAACCACCTGTTGCTGCTGCTCGGCTGGAGACTCTTCGACAGACATTTTCTGCTGCTCGATTATGTTTTCGTCCGGAGAAACTCGTCGAATTTCTTCCCATTCGAGGGTTTTCTGATATACTTCCCAAGCCAAGTCCTGCTCTTCTTTTGAAAGTTTCTCGTCTTCGTTTTCCTGCAAGAGTGTCTCGTGTTCATGGTAATTTGCGATCCAGCTGAAAGGCAAAAAAAAGAGTTCCCATTAAACACATACATACTTATATTAACCATGAAAGGCAAAATTGCAAAAAGTGTGCTATATTAGTCCTGTTATAATTTAATCTTTTGATTTAGTCCTGTAATTTTTACTTACTCGTGAAATTAGTCCTAATTTGGCCAGAAGTTTCAATTTGGCTAGAAAATTGGGGATTTTTTATGATTCCGGCAATTTTCAATTTTTACTAGTATCTTCTTGTATCCTGCAACCATAGTTTACTACTGTATCTTGTAACACATGTAGCGAGTTGGTCCACTTTGGCAAATCATAAAAAATCCCCAAACTTTCCAACCAATTTAGGACTAAATTCTCGAGTGATTAGAAGTTACAGGAATCGATCAAAAACTTAAATTATAAAGGACTATTTTGCAACACCCTCATAGTTACAAGACCAATATTGCAATTTTGCCTAATATAAAACTACAAAATTGAGCATTCAAAAAAGAGCTTTCCACATAAAAGACAGCGCGGAACAAGAGCCATTCCGCTACCATCATACACAATATTAACAGCATAAGAGAACCATGAGTTGAACCAAAGAGTTCGAAGTCGAAATAATTTATACCTGGGATGATGTCTGCTTATCAAACTCTCAATCATTTTGTCTGCAGATGAACTTCCATGAGGAAGTGACGGCTTCTGCTTCAATAAGTTTCCAACATGACCGGTTGTATTTGGTTCAGCAGCAACTCCATTCTCTTGTCCCAATATATCAGAATTTTCATCATCGCCAAAGTCAAACAAATGTAGTATTTCTTCTTTAGACATTGTTCTGTGCACCTGCTGTCGATCAACTACCCTTGCTGCAAGGCCTTCCTTAGTCACCTGTTGCATTATTCTCAGTCAGCTTTCAATAAAACAGCAGCTTACTAACATATTGGGATAATTACAAAAGCTACCCCCGAGGGTGAGGGTTTAGCTTAATTACAAAAAACTCCTGTTATCTTTCAGAATTACAAACACCCTTTTAAGGTTTGTATTTACCTTTCAAATACCCCCCTCTTGTGGGTGCAATTTGTAAAATAGAAACAAATGTCAAAGGAGTATTTATAATTTTGAAAGATAAATGGGTCTCTTAATAATTAGACTAAACCTCGGGGGTTGTTTTTTGTAGTTAACAGTTAACATATTGATCGGCCACTACCTGACGCTTATAAATTTTTTCTTCCATTGTAGCATGTGCCAGCAATCGGTATGCAAAAACAGGCTTCGTTTGGCCATACCTACACATCATGATTATCCAAATTTTAACAAACTTCGAAATTAACTGTCTTGATTAACATAAAACATGGAAAACTGACCTCCAAACCCTATATATAGCCTGAAGATCATATGTTGGGTTCCAAGATCCATCAACTATAATTACTCGGTTAGCTGCATGAAGATTAATCCCCAGAGATCCAGCCCTAGTCGATATCAAAGTGCATTTGACTCTTCTATTTAAAGGATCGTTGAACCTCTCTACTATTTTCTGCCTCTCGGAGCTTTCCGTTCTTCCATCTAACCTGTTGTAGATGCAGAAAAACAAGCAATGTTACTTCACCTGTTAGATGTGGAAAGCAGTAGAGAGTCGCATTATTCGGCACAGGAGCGGGATCTAAATTGTATAAAATCTGGTATTATACTTAAAAAACAGGAAGATAACCCAGTATGAAAGTATATGCATTATCTGCAATTATCATATCTCAGTGAGCGACTTAAAGACTGATGACAAGATTATTATGATCAATCAAAATTTTACACTAATGCTAGGTGAGTCAAACAATCAAATATAGCTATTTATGTTAATATGACAGTTCCAAAATGCCAAAGTGCCACCATACGCACCTGTACCAGTCCTTCCCCTTTTTCCAACATTTTCCATTCTTCCTTGGACGAGGAAATTTTGAAAGATAAAATTCAATCAGGTCCAAAGTTAATATGCTTTGGCTGAACACCAGTGCCTTATCACCCATACTCGAGCACATTGTGAGGATATCAAGTAGCAAAACCATTTTTCCACCTTGATCAGCCTCCTTATAACAATTTCCCGTAAGAAGATCCCTCCACCAGTCCTGTCAAAATTGATGCAAGAAAAACTTTCTTAAGAATCATGTCATAAAATATAATAAAAGAAAGAAGAAAGGTGAAAAAAAATTAAGCACAACGGAGAAAAGGTTACTAAGGAAGAAATTCTGCAACATTATTATATATCAACTGACAAGTGTTTAGCCAGGAAGATGGGGTATAGAGAAGGAAGTTCACGCACCTCACGAAGAAAGCCATTATCATTTTTTCTGTTTGGATTGCGCAGCTTCTCTGCAAGCAACATGGGTGGAGGACAATTGAATAAGGCAGAATATAGGAACGTTGAACCATAAGTACAAGAATATACAGGAATAAATCTTTTAAACACTAATCAGTCATGTCATTATCACTGCAGAAAACTTTCCGGAACTGCTTAGACACTTGACACTTCTGAAGATAATCATTAATCCAGACCACTTTCCAGTTTTGCATAGATGATAAAAGAGAAAAGGTAAATGTTGAAGTATGACTTCTAGCATATAGGATATGCTAAAGAGACAAATGAACCATTTCCATAACCATACTCAAACCGGCGAAAAATGACTAAGGCGCATCTAAAGTACCTCCAGATATCACATTGTAGTCAACAATTTCATCGCTTGAGCTGTCATCTGCTTCTACATCTTCACATTTACCAGAGTCTTTGTTTTCTTTCCTAAGTTGCAAAATTCCAGGATGGTTCCAAATCTACATAGAAAACATATAATATTTTGAACTTATACTCCTTGGAAATAGTAAGAACAATGAATTGCATTCCTTATGAAACCATGATGCCAATTGCAACTCTTCAAAATCTAAAATACACATATTGACGTGTTCAGAAAACAAATAAGGGGTCACCAAGAGGGTCAAAGTTGACAATAGACTGAAAAGTCCATATAAAATAAGTTGGCAGTTTTTGAATTTTAAGGCATCAGGGTGATGCTAAATTCTAGTTCACCCACACTAAGAACTTTTCAACATGAATTGCAAAATCGAATCAAGCATCTTGTCATGCTCCAAGAAACCATTACATTCAAACTTCAATGGCATTAAAGAAGGTTTTAAATTGTATAATGTTCTGACATTTGACAAAAATGAGACAAAGAAGAGCACCTTGTGATGTGTTCTACCCTATAATGTGAAACAAATGTTAATTCCAAACTGCATTGCATTCACTTTCTACAATCTTGCTGCCAATCACAACTAGTGCACCCTCAATCTTATTCCTAACAAAATGACTTGAAATTCATTGGAGTAAAGCTGAGTGTAACAAGTGCAATATTTGTCAATAGGTTGGCACAAACTCAAGGTCATGCGATATCCTTACATGACTATATTTTTATTGTTAGGCACAATTATTTTCAAGAAAGGAGATATTAGAAAAAGTGTGTTTTAATGCCTTCCGGAGTTTTGTTTACCAATGAATTATTTCATGCTTGAAAGTGAAACTACTTAGTGAATGCTAAAGCCCTTTGATGTTAAATGGGACAGAATTTTTAGTCTGGCTGAATTGAGAATTTATGTTTTCAGAAAACTAAAAGAGGTGACGAAAATGTGCATTTTGCTTTGCTTAGAGTGGTCACAATCAAAATAAATTACAGGATAAACTGATTTGGGCACATAAACGAAAGCCGCTAGTTGTAAATTTAATGGACCAAAATTGGTGGTAAATCTTTAGATAGAGGTAAACAGACATTACACGCATGAGTTAATGAGAAAGCTTTGAATCTTTGGGGTTCAATTGTTGGCACAAATGCAAAAGAGGATGAACTTAGCAACCTTGGATTAACAACAGACCAAGTTTTGAAAAGTTGAATCAAATTATATTTGTACTTGAACTTTTTCGCGCCTTATACAAATTGAAAACAAATCCTTTCAGCAATATAATCAAACAACTGCAGACATATTTATTTGTTTGGCAAGAAACAGAACAATACAGCAAACTACTCAGGTTTCAACTGGTGCATATATTTACAAGCTTATTTTAATTATTTTCTCACTTAAAAAAAGAAAAACTACATGCACATAAAACAAAATGGAAATTCAGGATGCCAGTAAATAAACAATAGAAATACATACCTGAGCTAAGGCCTGGTACCCTGCAAAGAAAGATCTTTTAATTATCTTTTCACCAGATATCTTGTCCTTCGTGAAACCATGAACATCAAGAAATCTCTTATAGAGTTTTCTCTGTAATGGAGATAACTTCACAGTGATAACAAATACAGTTTTGGGGGGTAAATCTTTTTTAACCACATTCATGTCCATCCTCTGGACAAATCCTTTTAACTGTTCATACAGAATATGAGATCTTTGATTCATTATCTTCACATCTTCTGCAGTAGAATTGGTATGTTGACCATTTTCTATTGGATTTTGGAAACTGCAACACAGCAAAAAAGATGAATAGGTAGTATGGGAATAGAGGCTGAAAGGGATGCATCAGAAGGATAAAGGTTTAAGGTTCCTACCGGTTCCTAAATTCATGGCTGCTACCAAGAAATCCTTCTCTAACAAAATCAACCATCTGTATGAGATAAAATTCAGGATGATCACATAGTGGATTAACATACTAGATCAAATCCAAAAATTTACAGAAACTCGTACACAGTAGTATTCCATCAAGTTGTTCTGGAGAGGTGATCCAGTTAACGCAATCCTTCTCTGGCACATCACTTGTTTCAGTGCCTGGGTTGTATCAGCCCTGGTGTTCTTGATAATGTGGGCCTCATCACAGACTAGGATATCAGGTCCAACCTGTAACAAATACACATTTCCTTTATAAGCTTAAGTGCCAGCTAATGATCAATAATGGTGCAAGGGAATTCAGTCATCGATACCGAATGAGTTGAAAAGGGAAGAAACTGCATCAAAAGTCAAAACTAAAAAGTTTAGAGTCCTCTCTTAAGGAACTTTAGTCAATCGTGCACTAGAAAAGGGTTTACATACCACAGAAGCATTTAGCTTATTATATCAAGAAAGAGAGTAGACTGATTAAGCATGGTGATAAGATTTCTCCTATTTCTCTTACACTATTTGGACGATGGTGCTTGAAATGACAAAAGAATTGTGGTGACCTTAAAAAAGTAAATTAGGGGGAGACAGCAAAGCTTGTTACTGATGAGTACCCATAGCCCTTGGCTTACAGGTAAGGTGGAGGTCTGGTGGAGGTCTAATTATAGAGAGCAATAACATAGGGCCCAATGCTACCTATTCCACGAAATGCTCCAATTCATGGAAATGGATTGAGAACCAGATTTGCCAAATAGCAAAAAATGAGATAGACTATGTAGGCTTCATAAGATTACTTCACTGGTAAAGTTACGAGGAGCACACAATATTAATTGATTTTCCACTAATACATTCTGTAATTGAAACACGGATGAAAGGTGAACATTTAGATCATACTACTCCAGAGGGTTAGTGTAACAAACAACATAATAACCGTCGATGATAGTGTATAACAATTTCCACTAACTCAGAGGAGGCCTCTAACATGACCTTCATAAAAAGTCGAATCCCCTATTTTAGGTAGAAGCATCAGTTACAGTAAATCAATGAAAAATTAAAACAATCAGGCCTTATTTTGTTTAAGGGCTTAGATGAAATAGGAAAGAAATCCTAGAATCCACAATCTACTTTTTCTCAAATTACTCGTAAGCATATGAACCGCTCTTATATATAGCAACATGCAACTACGGTAGGCAAGACCATCAGGAAAAGACAACAGGAGGATGGCACCCTCCTCTTTTTAATTGAAAGGTAAGAGGACAATGCAATTGAACAAACCGACCACTGAATTCTAGTATTCACAAATATGAAATACAATCAGCCACATTTAGTAAATGTCCAATCCAGATTGCAAAGAAAAAGACAAATAAATGATAATTGAAAATCAGAAAACAATACAATTTGATTTCCATATGCTTTGTTCTTGCAGATTCAGTTTTAAATAATGACAATCACCTGAAGTGCATGACTAATCTCCCTAGCCGTGTCTCGGTCCTTAACATACTTTCCCAGGGACAGATTACGGAAGGCACTATAGCCAATTAAGAAGACACCACCTTTAATTCTCCACTTCGTGAGCAACTCAACCCTTTTCTCCCTGAAAAACAAGGCTAGAAATATTATATCCGGAAAACTTGTGAAAGGACTCATCTTAGATTGTTATTCTCTAGGGATTACATTAGCATAGGCACAAAATTAAGCAAACATTATTTAAAATAAACAAATAACACAAATAACAAACCTTGGAACATCTTCAAGCATGAAGATGCGAAGAGGCTTTAGCTCAGATGGTCTCCATTTCATAAACTCATGTCGCCAATTGTGTAGAACACTCACTGGTGTCACAATGAGTGCAGTTTTTAATCCCAGGTCCACACTTCTCATAGCAGTGTAGAGAAAAGCAATGACCTGTAGGCACAAAATTGACATCTTAAGACAACCAACATTTTTGGCATATTTCGTTCATCTAAACCGGAGCTAGCTGAAGAAACCTTCATATTCCAGAAAACCAATAAGAATCCCTAGCATGTAGTGGCTTGTGAACCCTACTATAGAAAGAGAATCGGGAAAAATTCATTAAAGGGGCAGGACGAATATCCTATAACAGTCCACTTTAAGTTGTTTAATCATTCCAAAAGAAGGTTATTTTCTTCTTCTTCCTCCCTATCATCTCCTTCTGTCTCAATCATTTAAAGCTCCATCTATAAGTTCACTTGATATAAAGCATATGGCAGCATTTGTGTATGTGTGCCTGTGTGGGCTTGCTTCTGATTCATTGCATAATTTCACTTGATATACAATACACAATATGATATAAGGAATGACAATAAATTTAAGGTGGCAAACGTTCCAACAAGACGAGAAAAAGAACCTTGGAATTTCGCATGGGATATTTGGAGCTAATCAGTAACAGTTAAATAGAAGTCTGTACAAATTTGGATTCTGAAAATCTGGAACTGGCATCCGTAAGATCGAGATTTCATTGATATTTGGACAGACTCAAAATTATAGACCATGGACGACTAGGTAGCACCTACAGAATAAGTAGCAGAAGAACTGTTTGAGATGGTTTGGGCATTCAGCAAAGACCGCTCATTCTCCAGTCAAAAAGTTGGTTTTATTTGGTTTGTGGGAAACCAAAAGAAGACCTTGCCATAGAACCATTTGAAATGTAGTAGTTCAGAAAGGCTGATACTCTGCGATCTCAACCATGCGTGTGACATGTATCGAATTTCTCTGAATATGACAAGTGATAGAGTGAAAAGAAGGTAAATTTAATTAGTATGGTCGGAGAAACAATATTTATGGAAACCTTCGGAAGGAAATATGTGTGCACTTGGACATCCCAAAAGGAAATTAAATTATCATGAGGGCTTGTTCTTACTTCAAACAACTCATACCTTAAACTTTCAGGTTCAGTAAATATATCGACATCTAAGACATGGTGATAAGGTTTAGTACCCATTAGGATACTCGTCTAGTTCTAAGGTTATTCACCACGTTTTTGGTATTTGGTGATTGCATTACCATGTAAATTACTCGTCCAACTCTAAAGTTATTCACCATGTTTTGGTATTTGGTACTTGCATTATCATGCAGATTCTTAAAACCAGATAAGAAAAGAGTGTTACATATCATCAGAACCTCCGTTCTGATATTCATTCAAATAGATAATTAAATGAAAAGGAACAGGTTGAAATTTGAAACGAAGGAATAATTTGAGCTCGTTTAGAGGTTCTACCTGAAAAGTTTTACCTAATCCCATAGTATGAGCCAGAATACAACCAAGACCTTTATCACCAGACCTCACTCTTCGCACAGATTGAACAATATTTTCCCACATAAATCGGATCCCTTGAATCTGAAGTGTAAAAGAAATTAGACTTATCAAACTCAGTTAACTTGTAACCATAACTGAATGAAGTTAAAATTAACAAGTCAAACATAACATATTCAGCAAGTGAAAGGACTACAGATGCATAATTACTTTATCTTACATTTTATTACAATTCAATCCGAATATGTGTCCACTAAATCATAATCCAAGGTAGTATCAGCTGCTGAACATGCCTGCATAATTTCCATTCTAGTAGCAAAAGCACAGAGTTTGCATTCCCATTTTAAGCACTAAACTAAACACACATTTATGCATAGATCAAGTAACTTATTGCAGTTTCTTCAAATGAAATGTAGTATACAGAAAAAAACTTTTCCAGTTATAAGAAAAAGATAAAGACGAAAAGCTATGTAAGGTAGGAAATCTAAATTATTATCCAGGAAGTTACCAAGTGCAGAGAACTCTAAAGTCCAGATTCAAATTCCAAATATACATGAATAGTAGAGGAAAAAGAATAAGAACTTAAAGAAAACCTGATGGGGTTTTAATTTCATCGAGATGCTTGGAGGAATCCTTACTGGCTCTTCACCTTCTTCTCTCACCACATTAATTATGTAGCCTGCAGAAGTACCACCCATCATTTCTACACCAGTGCCATCAAATGAACTCCGATTACTGACTGCAGAACTCATGATAACAGGCTTGGTAGAAAACCGTGCTTCCAAAGACTTCAGCCGCTCTTGACGTTCCTGCAAAATTACAGGCCTGTCAGAAAGAGGTATTAGATATACAATGCAGGAGGAAAGTTTACCTTTTCAATTGCAATTTTCTTCTTAGTCTCTTCCCCAATTCAGCATCATCAATGATCCTCCGAATTTTCTTTTTACGTCTTCTCTTAGTGCTGGAACAAAAGGAAGGATAATTGGAAAGAATGAAGGATCAAACTTAAGTTCAGACAGAAATCCATTTCAGAGAATAAGAATAGTTCATTGGGAGCTACAGAGGCAAGAATGAAATAATATGATTAAAGGGATTTTTCGATGGACAGAGTTTTTCATATCTCACGTAAATTATCATTCTTATTCCAAAGTCAAATCGAATACAAGTATAAACTTGTCAAGCAACCCGAAACAGATCAAGTGGGAAATAAGAACAAAGAAGTAGCACAAACCCTAAAGTTGAAATAGTAATCAAACAGAAATAAAAACTTCAGCACGACTCATTCACCATAGAATACAGAGATACAAACTTTGGTGTTGTTCAGATTATCAAACAGTAGGCGTTGAAATCCATAATAACAGATATTAGCTTCTCATTAGGTTCAGGAGTGACAGGTTTTTCAGCTCTGCCACTAAGGCATCATCTCAAATTATAATTCATATATGGGAATCAACTGAAATTGAACATTAATATTAGGCGATAAAACCTGTAAAAAAACCTGTCAAACAACCAAAAGGCATTAGATGTAAGATGAAATAGCCCAAAACAACTAAGAAAGAAGCCAAGATCCGATTTCCAATTAGCAATCAGTACAAAATAAAAAACAAAATCACGTCGCATAATTTAATTATCACCGAATCCCAAAACACAAATTTGTATCGTCTTGATTCTCAATCTTTAGGCCATGCCCAAGACTGACAGATATTAGTTGTGAAATGGATTCCCATCAGAGATTTATGGTGAAAATCCCTGGCAAATTTTCAAATCTGCATTTGAACTTTTAACATAATTGGGTTGTGTATTCACCATCATTTGCAGAAACTGATTTCCTTAATTGTTAGTTATTCGAAAACCTATGACTCAAACAAAAACCACGACTGTAGATTGTGAATCCAGTTTACCTGGCATTGACACTGATATCAGCATCTGAATCATCTGAATCATCTGAATCAGAATCCGAACTAGAGACTACTTGACTTTCTGATTTGATGGCTTCCTCCGCATGTGACAATCTATTTCCTGCTTCTGGAGTTTCATCATCACTCTCTATAGTAATTGTACAGCATTTCTTATTGTCAGAATGTAGTTCATCACTTGGACGCTTGACCCCCCTTGGCTCAACTAAATCCAGGGAAGCAGGGCCATCAATCAAAGAGACATCACTGTCACTCTTTGCTTTCTCTCCATCAACACCAGCAGACAACTCATGCATGTTATCTCCGACATCATTTTCAGTAGCGCCATCCTCGTAAGTGATAGAATCATCTTGGTGGCGCTCCTTCGCCCATCAACTGAGGAAAATTCTCCTCCTGATCAAAATGGAACAAAAATCACGTCAACAATGATGATTAAGAAGGCTTAGCTGAGAGAAAAGGGTGCATAACTAGGCCTAGCGTATATAAATTTCAAATAATGAAGTATTTGTGTAAGAAATTGTTCAAATTTATGATCATCTTAAGCAACACGATTAGAAATATATACAATTAATTTGAGCCATACAGAACCAAGGCATAAGATCCTGATTATCAATTCATACTTCATGCACCAAGTATAATCAAATAGATGGGTCATAAAAATTTAAAATTTAAAAGTAGTATAAGAAGAAAAGAGTAAACCCATTTCTCACAAAAGTATATGCACATCTAATGAACTAGTATTAAATAACATTGAGATTGTGTTTCTGAAGTGAGAAGATTTAAGTTCAAATGTTGCACCTTGCTTCTACTTTTTTCCTCTACTCTTACCATTCTACTTCGCAAGAATCCGAGTCAGACAATTATACAGGAAAACGACCAGGTCAAATAAGAGAGATCTGGTTTCTTCCTTCTTGAGTGAATAAACCTGGTCCAAGAGCTAACACACTGGTTCAATTCAATTGCTTGCTTAAAGATCTATCTTTTAATCCTAAATTTTAGGACAAAAGTTCATAAGCACACCTGTATATTGTATCAGTTAGATACTTGTATGCACAATTGCAAATAACTTCAACATTCAAAAGACCGCCTAATATACATCATATGCCTTCCCATCTCGTTTTACAGGTGCAACGCATTAAAAAATGAGCCGTTACACTTACCTTATATTAGCCCCAATCATTTCACCAGATAAACTCAAAAGGAGAGAGTGAATGAATGGGAATGAACGAGTGAGTGCGAGACAGATGGACAGAAAAAATTCAAGTAATTATCTGTCTTAATCTGTCAGGATTGTCCTATTTCAAATGGATTTACCAGTCAATTATTGGTATTTACCTCTGGATTGTGTGATTTTTAAGTCCAATTAATTTGAAGGACCACACCAAAGCGAAATAGTAAATGTGGATAAGTGAAAGAGACGGATGGAGAAATGACTCAAATAAAAGAATTAAGTAATATTTTTCCTGCTAATCTGTCAGGATTGACGATTCTAAAAATAAATGTGTTACAATCAGTAGTCAATACATAATATCTGTCTCTGGTTTTCATGATTTATAAGTCCCATCACATTAATTTGAACAGGCCAACACGGCAATTACTTCAGATTACAGGGTCCAAAATATTTGATACTAAGATTTTCTGGATTATGATGGGAACCCTATGTCGAGTTTCCTAATTAATGTTCATTCATGGAGTTAAAATCTAGTGAATCGACAATAAATTGACGATGAGATTAACCAAATTACAACGATCCAAAAAATCAAGTTTTAAACACCGAATAATTTCTTTTGTTACTAAACACAGAAACAGGAGTTTTATGAATCTATATGTAACCAATTGAAGAGCAGTAAGATCCGTGAATCTATAGGTATCTGCATCTTTTAAGTGTTAGTATATTGTAATAACTAAATCCAATTCAATCCCATATATTTTGAACGAATCAAGTTAACGCGTTATAACAAGGATAGCCAGATGGAGGATATAAGGAAATGAACCAAGAATAAACGAACAATTCAATGCAACTCTAGCTTGAACGGAAGCACTTCGCAGCTCTAATCAGCTATGTTGTGGCTCAGAAAGAGCACTTCGAGTACCAATAAAATATCAGTTAATTACTATAAAACAAATAGTGTGTTACTTGGACATAAAAAATTTGTGATGAAATCATCGTAGCTCTAATAGGGTAATATGTGCTCTACACATCCATAGCACTAAATGCAGTAGATGGCAATAATGGATGGTTTACAAAGTGAAAATATTGTGCGAATCTTCCTTCCTTCCTTGCACCCCCTCTGCACCAGTAACAACATAGAATTCACTACTTATTTTAAAAAGCCCCAGCGGTGATGTATAAATTAGTATTTAACTAATTCAATACCTTCCATGTGACTTACTTCCTAGATAAAATGTTTTAAGATTAAAAAGGATATCACTAATATTTACATCTTTTGGATACCCATAATTCCAGGCTTTTCTCTCATAGTACTATAAAAATATAGTAAATGGTACCATCAGAACCTATTACCAAAACATAGCAAAATATTATGCCTGATAATCGTTTTGCCTATTATAAAAGAATTAGCTTTTTTTATAAAATGGTAAATAACTCATTTGGCTCATAGTGGTTTCTTTGTTTACTTTCTTTTTAAATGGTAAAGAAATTGTTAATCCCTATAACGGTTTTCTTTAATTATTTTATATTTTAAAAATAGTGAAGAAATCATCTACAGGCATTAACGCTCATATTTATGTGTATATAAGTATATATATTTTAATAAATAAATAAAGACAAAAATATAGATAAATATTTATATATGTAATGAATATAAATGTTTATATCTTATCAATATATAAATTAACTAAACAACATATTTCTAATATATAATTATTAATATACTTATATAAATATATCTTTATACATATGTATATATAGGAATACATATAGTGAAATTATCTTTACATATTTATAAATCTACATTTTGTACATGAATATAAATAAATATGTATTATGTATTGAATACATCATATAAATAAAATATATCTAGTTTCACGTTTATAAACATTTATATGATATATATTTAATGTAGATATTATTAAAAATAAATATATGCACAAGAATCTATTAAACAAAATTTATAATAAATATTTATAAATATATGAAAGTTTACAAATATGTGTCATATATTTGTCACTAAGTATATATGGACATGAATATATATTTTTTACATCTTTGTATAGATAAACATAAATATATATATATATACATATACGTTTATAATTATTCATAAATATATATTGTTGTTTTTCTAAAATTGTTAATAAATATGTTATATAAAAATTGTTAATAAATATGTTATATAAATATTTACAAATTTGCATGTACTTACATAAATTAGTGTATATATGACAACATTAATATATATAAGTATATAAAAATATAAATGTTAGTGAAATATTAACACATGTAATGATCTTTGCCATTTTTATAATTTAAGAAAATTGAAAGAAACCATTATGGAGCCTAACGGTTTCTTTCCAGTTTAAAATTAACACACACACACACACACACACACAAAATTTATTGGCCTTACATTTTGCTATATTTTGGTAACAGGTTTAGATTGCATACAATTTATGATTCTTTTACAATATTGTGAAATAAAAGCCAAATATTTCACCATGTTGAAGAGAACTTCTGGTATTAATGGTACCTTACCCAAAAAAAAACTTTTGGTATTAATGAATTAGGTTTACACATTATTCAAGACAATAACAATTCATCTAAAAGAATAATAATAATTTCAGAAGAAGCATTCGGAGAAATTTGAAAACACTAAACCAACACGCTCTTACGTTTGTTTGGAGTAGGAATCAATTTAGATAAAATCAGACTTAGAATCAAATCCCAGTCACTGTTGTGGCCAGACTTCACAATGACCCAACAATTAGTTATCTCATTCACTTCTATTCCATCCCATTAACACAGTTGATAAAGCTTAATCCCACAATATAAGCGTTTCCTCAGTTAGCTAGAGATCTAATTAATCATAGACCTACAGCATGTAAATGTGTGATTAAAGCCATAATGAACACTCTTTAAACTCATAACATCTGTCAGTAAGTATGCAAGAAAGAAACGAAAAAGGAAAAAAGATGTTCCAATGTTCATTCCCTGCAACATGGGAAAAGGTGTTCAATAGAAGTTCTTGAGCAATTTTTTGCCTTTTCATTTCTTAAAGGCGCTGATGTTTTTCTCTTCGAGAGTGAACCAAAGATGCGTAACTGCACAGGTTTCAAACTTCTGCATTCTTATTTTACATCTACGCATATTCCAACTAAGAAAAAAAACACTTTTTCTATCAAACATAATCGAAAACAAACCACCAAAAGAAAGCCAATCATTATCTCGTAAGTTCCTATCATCTCAAGATCAGCTTGACTTTTGTAAAATTGGGCTACCTGGGATAGAGGTCGAAACAAATATATATGTGTTTGTACCTAACTCGATAATTACTTTAAACATGTAATTACCAGACATTCCCATCAATGTAAAAGTGTGTAACATGTCCTTCAATGACTTTCCCTAATCAAAACTCCAAAATAACCAACTCTAGATACTCGGACGGAGCTTTGGTTCTGAGGAAGGTGAATATCCAAATTCAATTGTCTTTTTAAATTCACAAGCTGCTCAAATCTTAACATACAGTTACACAGAACTCAAACAATCTCAACACGTGATTATTTTAGTCAACTTTTCAATTTTATAGTTCAGCTAGCCTATTTTTGCCTTATCACTGTTCAATAAAAAGTAGCATGACTACACTACGCAGGCAGTATTATGTTCAACAAAATAAAAAATGCCACACTTGAAGCATCTTTGCACCAAAATCATAACAAATACTTGGAAATAGATATTGCATAATAATCTACATCAAACCAAGAAAGGATCCTAAACAGTTGAAAGCAGTGAAGTAAACCTCTTTGCTTTGTTTCCTACGTCTCCTTTGTTTCAAACGAATATGAAGCTTGCGATCAACATTTGCATCATCCTCCTCTTTAACCTGTCATCAAACAGATATAAATGAGGGAAAAAGGAGGGGGAGAGAGAGAGAGAATGAAACAGCAATCCTATAAGCTATTGCATGCATGAGAAGAGGGTATATTATGTTACAAATGAGACAAAACATACCAAACATTTCCAAATGCTTCATTAATATGACACAAATTACAGGAAGATCAATACAACATTTGTTCGCACTATAACAGGGAAAGTCCATGCAAAACTATGGAGCATGAACTGACTGGTCATAGGAGTGTAAATGTTCTAAAAGGTGGTCCCTTAGTAACAAGTCCTATTAAAAATTACATTGGATAAGCACATTTTTTTACCTTTAAGTAGTATGGAAAAAGCAAATCGAATTTTAAGATTTTCAGACAAACGAAAATTTGCTTGAGACTTTCCCATACGAAAAGTCAACTAAACCAGTTTTTTATCACACCAAAATTTTATTAATATCAAAACTCAATCATCCATATTAATGTGATGATAAAAATTAGGAAGAGGCATAAAATGCATAGACGGCAGTTCAGATGAGAAACGATAAAGTCCATTAAATTGGTAACTTAATTCTCTTCTAGAATATTTTTCAGCATGCTTCAAGTTACTGTTCAGCTTAATTTCACAGACAAAAAAATCGCTGTTCTCAATAAATATTAGAATGTTCATATTTATTGCTTTTTGTATTACAAATCAAAGATTAACTGTAATATTGGATACATGTTGAGAGAATGACATGAAATTGCAAAGAACTTCAAACAGACATATTTCGGCTGAAAACTGAAAGTCCCAATCCGTCCTTGTGTAGCTCTTATAGAACCCCTTAAGATATGAACAAACTGGAATCGGTGTAGAACAGTAGAATTGAAGCTAAAAGAGAATTGGCCTACTTCAATTAATGTTCTTCCAAAAATTTGTTTAGATTTTCAAGTTAATAGATCAAATTATAAAATTCATGACACATGACTTTGAGATTAGACTTGACAGAAACTACAGAGGTATAAGGTAATCTAGGTCTTCAAAGAATATGAATTTATAATGATATTTTACATCTATGAACAATGTTAAGCATTTTGGATTTCAGCGTCGCTTGAGCATCATCATTACATTTTCATCTACAGGCCTATGCCCTTGCATTTGATTTATTATGTAGCAATAAATCTCATAAACCATAAGAAAGTTCAAATCTAAAAAGTGTATTTATGCAATAATCAAGGTAAAAATTTGTAATGCTAAGGTTAGCTTCTCCGGAGAGTCCCATCCATTAATTTCCAGGACATGTAAATGAAGCAATGTTATTCTCACATGCTGGACGAATTTTCGTTGGTGCAAGTATGGCCACCTTATTTGACTTGAATAGCTATATCAATGTGAAATCTCATTTCTATGGATATTGCATTTTAAGTGCATTTTTCTCATCCAAAAATTCTGGGCTAAAGGGGAAAAATGATTTCAGTTACTAAATTCCATTCTCTGCCATAAATTGTACCATAAGACCTCAATAAAAAATCTAACACACTGCTCACAACTTTTACTCAATTATATTTGGAACAAATAAACAAGGTCGATGAGGCAAACTTCTCAAACATGAAAAAGAAATGCACATGACGAATCACAGTTTACCACGTATAGGCAATCCCAGGTGAAATGAATACAAGAGAAATGACTTTTTGGGGTTATTTCTATCAATTCAAACCGTGGTGACAATAGAATAAACATGGTGGAAATACAACTAACTCACCTTTCTAAAATTTCTCTTTTGTTCTTCAGTAAGATTGAGATCTCCTTCATTTGCTATAGCATCCGCAACAAATGGGTCACATGAAGTACCATCAACATCATCAATCTCCTCCACCTGACCATGTAGTCCAGGTGAGACATAAGAACTTTTGAAAAAGCAGTCACTTAAAATAAATCAATGAAAAGTGTTCTTATTTCCTGCTTCCAAATGCAAATTACTGGGGCATCTCGATCAAGTGACGAAGATGACAAAAATAAGTTATAAAATCATAGAAAGAATTTAGGAATTTAATGGTTTAGAAAAAGTTCCAACTCAAAACAACGTTGTGGTGGGTGCTTCCATAACCATCATATCAGGAAGTTTCAAATGGGAGTTACTCATTCTAAGAAGGAAGAATAGTGGGAAATTTCTGAAACAATATACATGAAACTTAAAGCATTCAGCATAGAGAAACTTAAACTAGATCACCGTTTCTCATTTGATTAGGGATGTAGTGAGAAAATTCAGCACCATAATAATTTGATGGAGAGAGATGATATGACCAGCCAGTCTTTAAGTAAAGATCAGGTGTCACCAAAGATATGTGATGAAACAACTCCTATAAAATATTTCACCTCATCAACTCCTGGAAATTTCAGACCCAGTTCAGCAGCCTGTTGTGGGGTGCTGGCCAGATAGACAGAAGCCCATTGCTTGCTTCCGAAAGTCATATCCTTCAAAGATGACCTATCGGAGCACATTTTATTGAAAGAATCCCAATCTACATTCACACTATCATTTACAGCTTCAGTGCTTTCACTTGTCACAACTTTTTTTCCCAGGAAACCGCTGGCGCCCTCCTCCAAGACCTTGCCATGCCGTCTGCCCTACAATGAAGGTTCTAAATTCAGAACTCTAGCTTAGCTCATAATTGTATTAACTCATTGAAAAGGTTGAGAATGAACCTTCTCACAGGCCTGTGGATCTGGAGATACTCTTCAGCCTGTGCAACTGATTCCGTCGCATCCCCAGACATTTGAGTTCCAACCCAGTGAGTCCTTTTCTTCCATGCTTCAGTGGAGCAACCATTAGGAGCTTGCCTCTCTATCCACTTATAGAGTCTGGAAAGGTCAACACCAGCACCATCAAGTTGCTCCTGCTCAGAGACAAATGAATGAACAGAAAAAACGGCATAACTGCTAAAGCAGAAAATGATCAAGAAGCACGAAATATACCCTTTATATGATTTCACCATAAGTTGAATCCGGTTACTACTACAATTTAAGAAAACAGACACGCTCACACACACAAGAAGGTAAAGTCAGTTACAATGAGGCCCTCTCAAACATGTTTGGTTGTGGACTACATTTTAGTGGATATCCTAATGCCTATCCCTTCTTCACTTCTTCAAATATTTGAAACTAGCAACCCAAAGAAGCCAATTGTTTCAATTGGATTGAAACGGAACTTATGATGCCACTAATTGTAAGTAGCAACAAAACTGAAAATACAGCAGTTACTAGATTGACGTCTAATAAAAACAAATCTAATAAAAACAAATCTAAAGAGTATACCAGTAAATGAGCACTCTCAGTCTCGAGCTCATCAAGCTCCACTTCCCACTCTTCCTTGAATGTCGCCATCTCTTGTGCAACAGCCTTATCCAACTATGCAACCCCAAAAAGATTCAAATTACAAGGATTATAAATAGAAAAGTATAAAACAAATGGAAGAGGGAAAAAATAACTAACCTCGTCACCAGCGAGAGACTGAGCCAACTCTTTCCTAACATCAGCCTCTACTTTAAGTAGGGATTCCTCTTCCAGAGACTCTTGAGCTTCCGCAGCCTGAAAAAATTAAATTAGTAATCTAAGGTAAAGCGCAACTGATGCTTTCTCTAAGGTAAGGAAAGGTGAAAGCTTTTTACTTTGCTCTCAACTTCTAATAGCTCAGCAATGAGCTCTTCTATCTCCTCCTCAGTCAAGGGTTCCTGAGAACACGTGAAATGCAAATTTACATGTAGGGAAAGAAAAAGACAAAAACCCATGAAAGTATGAGTTGAATACATGAATAAACAGGCACAGCTGGCAGGTAAAAGTGTTGAAGGATGAATCTTATCAAAATTAGAAAGGGGGGATCATTTTTCTCAAGTAGTAAAGAAAGACTGGACGTAAATGTAAGCCATCCATCTGTAAAGAAAACATACACTTAAACATAAACAATCCATACCAACTCCAAGGGCTGTGATTAATACATTGTATTTTCAATATGCAGAAAAATGAAAGAGGTATGTTAGATTGATCCCAATCGTGAGCTCACAGAGTTACTTGGAAGAGAATAGGACTACAGAGATAAGGATTTGGTATTCAATTACCAAGAGAGAGGAAGAAGCATAGATATCAACATTTGAGCCATCTATGATCAATCAAGAAGAAAATATAGGATGACCTTGAACAAATAAACCCATATTGATCCAAACTAATCCATATAATGCCGTATTTCCTAATTCTCATTTCCATTCAACCCATATACTATAGTCCTCTTGAATCCTCGCTTTACCCATTTCTTCAATTTGTTTTTGTCCCCAGCAGATTGATTTCCTTCTTCAATTAATGAATTATAGGAATTCTTGCATGCCCAATGTGTTGTGGCCACTCAAGGTTACCTTAGCCAACAGAACCCAAAAGGACAGAGCATATAATGAAGGTAAACAAAAGAGTTAATCAGAGGCAGCAATGCAAATTAATCGCTGCTGCGTGTACTCTTATTATGTACTACACCGAATATGAAAACACAAAAACTCATTTAATCACATTTAACCAGATATAATCAAAAACGACAACGCAATTATAAGCTCCTCATCAACATTTATGGGGAATGGAAGCACAACATAACTTCTGCAGCAGGGAGGAAAACAACACATTTACATAACTAAGATTACACATCAAAAGTTCTTCAATGTGGAACTTTATTCTCTTCAGAACGGAAGATTCCGACTTATTTTGAAATAAACTAATCAAACAAAAATTTCTGAACACAAACAATTGAAAATGATCAAGAGGTTGGTAAAGCTACAACCTCTGATGACAAAACTAGAAACCCACTAGCAGAAGAAAAATGTTTTGTAAACAAAACAAACGGAATTTGATCAAAAGCTTGTGAAGGGTACAACCTTCCAGGCGAAACGTACAACATCACCACATTTTTCAACCAAAAGAATTATAAAAAAATAAAATTAAACATAAAAAGAGCGAAACCATTATCAAAACGAGTACGAAATACACCTCAGAATGGGGTTCCTCTTCCTCTTCTTCTTCTTTATTCTCCAGAGAATCGTCGGAAGAATCATCCCCCACAAGCTCAATTTCGTCCTCTTTTTCGCCTACCGCTTTTTCTTCAACCATTACTCAACTATTTTTCAAATTACAATTAAGTTCTTACACATACAGAAATGCCTCCATATATCAGTTGTACCTTTCGAGTGGGTTTTAGCAAAAGGAAGACGAAGTTTGATCCTTGGAGACGACAGAGACGACGACGTATCGTATAATTTATATGAGAAATCGTACGTGGCGGTAAAAATAATTTAATTTTCCTAATCACAAAAGCCGCTATTTTATTCCAATTTACCTAGATCTGTCAAATGGGTAGACCGGTGCTAATCGGACGGGCCAAATAAAAAAATCGGGTTGTCGGGACACTTTTTTATGTCCAATTCATAAAAATATACATGAAATAGTCTAATTGGCCCGACATTTAGGGTTGTCGGGCCAAATAGATCCATCTCTTTTTGAATTTACGAAATCGCGATCAAGCTCTAAAGTACATATTACCATTCGTGCCATGCACATTAAAATAAATTAATTCACCTAATTACTTAATCTTCTAATTGGATTTATTTATTGGAGATTTTCGAATATCTATTTCTCGAGTTAAAAATCTTACAAATATCGGGTATTATCTATGCTACACCGGTGTACTACATTTGGTGGATAGATGAATGATATGTATTTCATTATTTATATGGATGAATGATAAGTGTTTAATCTTATAAGTAGTGGGCACTTGTTTTTCATCCATCCACCAAGTGTATGTACACCTGGTTTAGCATCCACAAGCCATTAACAAGTCCGTATAATACACGAGTGTTGTTTAGTTGGGGATATGTGTAGCGGGATTGGATGAATCTCTCTCTCTCTCTCTCTCTCTCTCTCTCTCTCTATATATATATATATATATATATATAATAAGAGACTATTCTTAGAATAGTTACGGTTATGTATGGAATTGTTTTCAAATCAAATTTTCAATTTCCAACTATTATAAAAATGAATTTATGTTTGTTTAAGAAATTCTCAATAGAAATAAAGTCATTTTAGTTTTCATTTTTTATGAAAAGATTCTTTGAAAATAAAACCAAACAAGTTTTCACCACAATTACGAAAATCTATGTGAAAATACACTATAATCACGCAAAACGATGTCGAAATACACTACAATCATGCAAATCTATGTCAAAAATACTATAGTCAAACATATTTTCATTTTAAAAAAAAATGACAACAAACCAAACATATTCTCAATTCTACACGAAACCAATAAAGTTTGAAAATTCATTTTCAACACTAACTGAAATTGGACTTGGAAACACATCCATACATCCGCCCATTTTTGGTTTCTAAAAAATATTTTTTTCTTTGCCTTTTGGATTTAACTAATAAAATGAGATTTTATTATCTTTGGTGGTCAACTTTCTTTAAATAAATTACTTTTTAAAGTTATATAAAAGATAGAGCTATATAAGCTTTTCAAATCTTTTGTGTATCTTTGCATTAATTATTATATTTATCTTTTTTTCTTTTTATTTTTTGTAATAATTTTTTCGTTTTATATCCATTTTCGACGTATAATATATCCAATTAATCATCTTTTTATAGGCTTCTATTTGACACCTATAATGCATATATAAAATAAAAAAAAACTTAATAAATAAAAGAAAATATATGCTATATTTACTCATTATTTTATAATGAGCTTTAAAATTATGCATTTGAGCTACTGGACATCAATTTGTATATTAATGTATTTTGATTATCGATAATATATGTAAAGTTTATATTTGAGCTTATATCATTTCTTCATAATTATATAGAATTATATTTAAGTTGATTAAATTCAAACAAAAAGTATTTATTTTAATTGAAGAAAATATCTAAAAATATGTATCCAAATATTATTTATATATATCCATACATAGCATTATAATTATATATATTCATATAAGAAGAAACAAATTTTTTTTATTTAATATAAAATTATATTCATAATAATGTATATAGAAAATTACCTCTTATATTTACTAACATATTTCTCATAGTAACAGAATTTTTTAATATTTATCAGTTTATTTTGATATTCAACTTTTAAAGTTGTACATTTTGGCAATTATATATGAAGTTGTTTGTTTGATATTTTTGATATATGTACATATATAAAAATAAAATAGTTTTTATTTTTGAAATGTTTCATTTTCCCTAAAATTATGTTGCTAAACATGAAACAAGATTTTTGTTTAATTCCTTTAATAATTCTAACAATTTTTTAACTTTTAAACCCTAAAAAATGTTGGAATTTGAAATGACTTTATTTGTTGATTGTATTAAAAATATAAGACATTAATATTTAGCATTGGCTGTATTTTTGTTTTCTTCAAATTGTTACTTTCTTATAGATAAATATATTCAATAAATAGATACAATTCGCATTCACAAAATTTATTATCAACCAAATTTATTGTCTTAAAGAGGATTTTTAATATAATAATTTATTTTTATATTGTTTAACTATATGATTTATAATCAAATTAATTAAATTTCTATTTCAATTATTTATTGAAATCCTGAAAATTTTGCAATCACTAAAAATTATTTCTGTACAAATACAATTCGTGTATCACTCATCTTGAAAAATACCAAATATGAGAACTCAAATATAATATAATAAATAAAAAATCCAAATAGTATAATACCAATCTCCACAACCAAATTTTAAAAAAAAATTAAAAATTAACTTAATAACATGAATAAGTAAAATACATGGTCCAATCGGCAAAAATAGAAAATATCTCCAAAAAATAAATCTAATAAAAACAATAATGTTGCAAAATTGTGTTTGCTAACTACTATTTCATTAACTATTGTACTTAGTTCTCCTATTATCTTATATACACGTGTTAACTTTTTATTTATTTTATAATGAGCTTTTGCAACAAGCTTTGCCACCAATTTACACATACAAACAACTTTGGAAAATAAAATTTTATCTGGATTTACTACTATAACCTTGAAAAAAGTGTGACATCAATTTTCACATTTATTAAAATCTAGACATGACTAAAATGAAGACATGACTAAAATGAAATACGCTATGTAGGTATGTGCATGTGCGATCTATGAAAATCACTTTTCGAATGTATTATTTTAATTATGAATTATGATACTTTTCTTCTTTTTTGTCTTCATTAATTAAAAAACATTAAATAATATTTCATGTCTATTAGTTGATGCTATATCAAAGTTACTAAATGCATGTAGGAGATATAATTTGTAGAGATATTAGGAAAATGCACACGTCACGAAGACAAAAGCGGAGGCCTCACAAATATACACTCGTGTATCGCATGAGTAAAACACTAGTAAGATTAATTGAATAGAGTAGGATTACAATTTCCAACTTTCCATTAATCTATAATAGTTGGAAATTACAAATTTGAATCGTATGATTAAAAATATGTAAAATTAAATAATATATAATCATTTATTTATTTTTTTGAGGAAAAATCATTTATTTGGGAAGCGGATTATATAGGATACATAATGAAATGCCTTAGATACCTGATGAAAATAAGATTTAAAGATAGCTTGATATCTATTATGAGTGGTTTTAGGGGGTTATTTTATTATTTGTAAAGAGTTTTCAATAGTTAGGAGTTTTATTTTTGTAGGAGTTTTAATCCTATAAATATTTGTTTTGTTATTATTTTTAGGTAGGTTGATTATTGAATAAAAATATGTGAGAAGATTCTCTCAGTTCTCATCTCATTTACAATATTCTATAAAATCAATAAGGTGAGTTGTATCTTTGTTCATGTTCCCGTCTGCATCAATAAGTATCTAGAGATCACCAAATCGACTTGGCAAAAACAAGTGATGTCGTACACATCCAATATCAAGAAAGCAAGAGACTTGTTGAAAAACGATTTTTGGTGGTTGTGAGTTTGTCTCACGATGTTGTGCCCATTCACTTCACCTCATTGGAAACATATTTCACGGACATAGATAGTTTATTCTCTGGAGATATTAAAGATGATGACTATAATGGACCATCCTTCTTTATGAAGAAAGCAACAATAATACTGATAGAAGTTATCGCAAAGAACCTCCAAACTTTGTGAGGAGATTGGTGGTTATGATGAGTCGTCTATCTTTGATAAGGAAGATGACTACTCAATTTTTTGACGGTTGACTATGGTCTATGAAAAACCACTGAAATTCGGACGAGAAAGATAGCAATTATGATGACCACCAATTTTCGATAGAGAGATTGAGATGGTTGGTGAGAATCTTCAATCTAAAATAATCGAGAAAGCAAGTAACGATAAGGCATCATGGACAAGGAATAAAATTTATGATATATCTACTATTTCTTATATTGTTGTCTCTAAATTCCAAAATGAATGGCATGTTTCAGATTAGTTCGATGAATGCATTAGAATTAAGTTGTCGATTTGGCAAAGTGGAGATGGTTTTCAAGAGTTCAATCGATTTTTTTGATACAATTGGATATATTTTTATATTCACCTTATTTTTCCATCTCGTCCTTCTCGCACAGAAAGAGAATGATGAAGATAATATTTAAAGATAGATTAATGTCTATTACAATTAGTTTTAGGGGTTATTTTATTATTTGTTAGAAGTTTTCAATAGTTAGGAGTTTTATTGTTGTAGGAGTTTTATTCCTATAAATATTTATTTTGTTATTATTTTTAGGCAGGTTGATTATTGAATAAATTTACTTGAGGAGATTCTCTCAATTCTTTTTTCCCTTACGGTATTCTATAAAATCAACGTACAAGGTGAGTTGTATTTTCATTCATGCTTCCGTATGCATCAATATCCCTCATTCAATTGGCTAAAAAACATGTTTTTGAAAAACATGACCAAAAGACATTTCTGCTATGGAGAAAATGCCAAAAATCCGACGGACTCCATTTTGTATCATTATTATCTGACAATTGGATGCAATAGGAAATTAAGAAGAAGAAGAAGAAGAAGAATATAGGAAAGTTTGGATCATAAATGGTTAGGTTCTGTCAATGTGTGGTATTTTTCCATGATATAACCTGTAGTTGGATATCTGTCCTTAGTAGTATATAGTTTTCATGTTCAGTATATGTTCTGGTTGGTTGGTTGCTCAGAACTAGATATCTGAGGTTTATTCATGTTCCTGTCCATTTTATAATGAGTCAGCGCGCACACACACACAAAATTTTAAAGATAATTGATGTTTTCGTAATTGAACTTAAAAATTTCAAGGAAATTTTGCAATTACGCCAACTAGTTTTGGGATTTTCCATTTAATTAAATCCCTTTGCCTGCTGATGATGGTATCAATTTTATTGTTTTGTATAGACATCATAAGAATGAAAAGAAAAAGAAATACATGCATCAATTTTATTTTATCTTTGTATAGACATCATACGAATGAAAAGAAAAAGGATTACATGAAAGGAGAGATGAAGACTGAGATGATTTTTGCTCTGTTCTAACTAAGCTTTCTGTCTACAGAGCAAAATAAATTGTATGCTATCAGCACACAGTTGATCACTCAACTCAAAGAGGATCAAAATTATCTTATATCCGAAAAAAAGAAGATAAAAAGATGATAAACCTTTACATTTAGGAAGGCAAGTTAAATTAAACTTCAAAGCATATAAACAAACTTGGAAGTTTTAATGGAACTATAAAAGCCCTATAACTGGTGAATGAGCAAATATCAATTTCTCTTTATTTGCAGTATAACCCCAGTTCTGACAAATACTCTTTCTCCGGGGCTTCGCCTCGCCGAGCATTGTTATAATGTCTCTCATTGATGGTCTGTCCTTTGGTAGCTTTGCAGTGCACAAAAGTGCAATTTTGAGGACAAGAATCATCTCTTCTTGCACATGTTTGCATTGTCCTGCAATGTCTGGATCCAATGTTGCCTCTGTGGCAGCTTTGCTGTTTACTTTTCTCGAACCCATTCGACTATATCGATCGATTCGCCAAGCGAAGGGTCTAATGGCATTTTCCTGTTAGCAGCTCAAGAAGTACTACTCCGAAACTGTAAATATCACTCTTCTCATCGACCTTCAGTGTGTATCCATATTCTGCAGGCGAAAAACGAATTAGTATTGCGTTGTTAGAATGAAACAATCAAGTAACAAGTTGTAGATGCAGTTAAACCTCTACAAATTAATAGCCTTGGGACTGCAAATTCAATATATTAATTTAGCGAGATAGTAAATAATTGATAAATATACAATTTATAAACTGTATAGATGTTGACTGACGAGCAATGTGAGATCAATTTCAGCAACAAAAAAATGAGAATTGAGTTGTTTTCAATGTACTATTCGTAAATTAATCATAAATGTACTATGTATTTATGAAGTTATTAATTCATATATTGCATAGAGTCTATATGAATTCTTTTATATGTTTTATCTTGTACACTCAGAATTATTCATTCAACAAACTAATTATCCCCTAGTAGGAACCGGCAAAAACATCATTTTAAGCTGCATTTTCAATTAATCGCATTAAGTGCCTCCAGTATTAAATTATCGAGATTCCACTGTATACAACAATTACCTGGAGCTATGTACCCATATGATCCAGCCACCATTGAAACAGTCTCATTCTTGTGCAGCATTGTCCTAGCCAACCCAAAATCAGCAATCCTCGCTTCAAAATCCGAGTCGAGAAGAATATTATTCGACTTCACGTCCCGATGAATAACCGGCGGATGACAATCATGGTGAAGATAAGCAAGCCCTTGTGCTACACCAACCGCAACATTATACCTCGAAACCCAATCCACCAGCACTTTTCCAGCTTCTTTTCCATGCAATGCTGAGCCAAGGCTCCCATTAGGCATGTACTCATACACCATCATAACATCTTTCTCATTATGTAGATACCCCAATAGCCTCACTATATTCCTATGCCTAAGCTTGCCTAAAGGTCCACCTCAGCGAAAACGTCGTCCCCTGTTTCGACATCGCTTTCTGACGACGATCTCCACAGCTTTTTAACGGCCACAATCGCGTGCGGCCTTTGGGTTTCGGCCTTGTACACGATCCCCGTCCCACCAACGCCAATCACGTTCGATTCTTTTAGACAAGCCAAAATATCCGAACTCGTGAAATGTAGCCTTTGAAATGCGACGAGCCTCCATGGCCATTCGGAGGATGTTTTCTTGAACAAATCGGCGAATGAGTTGCTACACAAGTACCATTTCTTGTATATCTGTCTCCCTGTGAAAACTAACATCCCCACAGCTACAATTACTGATATTGCTGCTAAAACCCCCACAACTATGTGTTTTATAATGTGGGATTTTTTAGGCCTAGGTGTACTTGTGATGCTTTTCGAACATGGAGGAAGTATCGCGCCACATAGACCGGCATTGCCTATAAGATCGTTCGGATTTATGGTCGTTAAAATGCCGTTATTCGAACAGGGCCCTCGAGTTTATTGTAAGACAGGTTTAGCATTTCTAGAGCCGGAGAGTTTCCGAAATTTTCCGGGATTTTTCCGACAAGGGAATTATTCGATAAATCAAGAATCGATAGAGTTGGCAATGTGGCGATCGCGGTTGGGATTTCACGGTGAAATTGTTATTTGCGAGATTTAACGTCACTAGTTTTTCGCAAGAAGCGATGCTCTGAGGGATTTTGCCCGAAAAATGGTTGTTTGAGAGATCAAGCACAGAAAGTGAAGGGCAATCTTGGAATTGATCAGGTATATTTCCCTGCAGGTTGTTAGGCGAAGCGATGAACGTTTGGAGGGTAGAAGCGGAAAGAATGCCCGAAGGCAACAATGAATCTAGACGGTTTTTAGAGACATCGATGAAGCGAAAGTGATGTCGAAAGTGTAAAATCTTCCGGTATTTCACCACGGATGTTGTTATTAGCTAATTCTAGCCTCTCGAGTTTCGGAAGAGTTCGAATCCGAGCGGGATCGAACCCGAGAGACGATTGCCTTGGATTCGAACACGAACCAACGAAGAACAATTCGAGAGGCTTATCGAATCGGACCGAGAATGAGTTATTGAAGAGAATGAGTTTAGTGAGATTACCTGAATCACACAAACCAGGTGGAATTTCACCTGACAGGGAATTTGTCGAAACGTCTAACCATTGCAACGGGAATTTCGTCCCAAATTCTTCGGTAAAAAACCTGTCAGGGAATTTTTCCATAGCTCAAGAACTTCAAGTTTTGCCAGCTCACCAATTTTCCCTGGAATTGGACCACTCAATCTATTACACATAAGGTTTAACAGCTTTAGATTCTTCAATTCAGATACCTCGTTCGGTATTTCGCCCGAAATTTGGTTGTCTGAGAGATCCAAATACACCAAAGATGTTAAATTTCCAATTTCAGGTGGAATTTTGCCTTCAAAACTGTTCTGGTACAAATAAACCGTGGTTAACTTTTTCAGCTTGCCTAATTCCCTGGAATTGGACCACTTAGTGTGCCAACAGCCAAATCAAGATACTGGAGATTACTCAAATTACCAAACTGCCCTGGAATTGGACCTTCAAACTCATTGTACCCCAAAATCATCGTCTCTAAAGACGACAGTTCCCCAAGCTCAGCCGGAATCTTCCCCGTCAGATTATTACCTGACAGGCCTAGAAACCTCAATTTTTGCAAATTCCTGAAAGATGTGGAATCGAACCTTCAAAAAGCTTCCCCTGAAATCCAGGCTCTCCAGTGAAGACGACGGCCAAGATCTTCCGGAAGAACGCCCTGGAAATTGTTGCTCGACGCGTTGATGCTTATCAGGCCTGGAAATCTTCCAAGCCCACCTGGAAAATTTCCAACAAAATTGTTCTGACTCACATCGATGGTTTTTAGTGATGTCAGATTGGATAGCGATTTGGCAGTTCGGACGAAAAATCGTTGCAAGATAGATTGATGTCTGAAAGACTGCTCAAATCTTGAATCTTTTCAGACAAAACGCCGCTGATATTCATGTTGGATAAATCCAGCTTTTCCACATAGCCTTTGGAGTTGCAAAAAACGCCTGTCCAGTTACAATGTGGTGAATTGGAAAATTTCCAGTCTTTTAAGTGGTCTAATGGATCAATCAAGCTGGATTTTATTTCTAACAGAGCTGATAATTCATCATTTCCATTGGCAAAAACAGAATACAAACCAATGGAACAGTAGAAGAACAAGAAAAAAGGAGAGTTTTCATTTTTGTTGGGTTTTTGGCTATCTTCAGTTTTCTTGCACCATTTTAGGTTCTTGCAAGAAAGGTGTCTGGTTATGGACAGGGAGAGTTATATGAATGAAGAATCAGATCAATGATTGGATAATAAGTTAGTTATCATCATTATTAAAAAGGGATAATTACAACAACTGCCCTTAAGGTTTGACCTAATTACAATAAAAAATCCAGTATACTTTCAAAATTACAAACAGCCCCTGAGATTCGTATTTAGTTAACTATTAAGTAGGGTAACAATCCTCGACACGCCATTATAAAGCGCGTACCTAACCCGTTACTAAGAGAAACACAAACACAAAGACACGATATTACCGTTTGTCAAAAAGCTTAATTATATTATATTTTAATTAATTTTGTATGTATTTTGAACATAACCAGAAGTTGACCCAAAGCGAACACGAACATAACTCAATAACCCAAATTGTGGCCCTTAAGTATTAATTAGGGTGCAAATTGTAAAATAGAAATAAATATAAGGGAATATTTATAATTTTGAAATATATCTATTTTTTTTTTGTAGTTACACTAAATTCAAGGGTATTTTTGCAATTAAATCTTATGAAAAAGATTGGGACACTGTCCATGTGTGTGGATATTCTTGTATTAAACATGAATTGTAATGATTAATTACTGATGGAGGATTAGTTTTAATTAATAGAGTTCGTGAGGTCTCGGGATTCTAACCAGCTATTCATCTTGCAGAAAATAACTGTTAAGATTTGGACCGATGTGTAAGTGTTCCGACATTAAAACATGGAAGGAATGTGTTTTTAAGTAGTGACAGATTGCTAATTACATAATTAGTTTGTACTTGTCTTAATTATTGATCAATAGGTCAACCCAAAACAAGGTTAATGTGATTTTATCCTCTTAATTACACAAATTGTTTTAAACTTATATTCTTGTTCTCTTTATGGGTATGTTTGTTTAGTGATTATGATTGAGTTTACGGGAAGTGATTGGGGGAAGGGGTTTGATGTGATGTATTGGAAATGTGTGTATTAAAGAAATGTTGTCTAATGTATATTTGGTTGGTGATTCAAGTGATTGGGAGAAATGGGTGATTGGGGGATGTAAAACAAACACAGTTGATATCTAGAAAGATGTTGTCTATGTTCTGTGGCTGTCAAGAAAAACTGTTCATGCATATAATTCTACCATGTGGGATGTTTGAGCTTTTGGCACTTGACTAAAGTTGCCAATCTCTCTCTCTCTCTCTGAATAATTATTTTTAATTTTCAAATATATTATTTTAATATCAATATAAAGAACTAGAACAATAGATAAATTATAAGTTATGAAATTAAAAATTTTAACTAGTAATATTTTTGTCACCTCAAAAACAATGTGTCTATAGGTAGCTGTTAAGGGTCATTTTTAGTTTTTGTATTGACAAACAAAAAATATTTCAGAGGGATGTATATATGTTTTCATGTTCATGGTGATTAAAAATAATATATCATTAAAGTCATCTGTTAATTATATTTTCATGTATATACAAAAATGAAGATAGATTTATTGGTAAAACCAGAGAGAAATGTTGAAAATATTTATCAGTTTGCCCATCAGAACTATTGATTGAAATATAACCAAAAAGAGTGGAATTATTCCTTTGTTAACTCCTAAAACAACTTTCAAATTACTTCTTACTATTTTTCCTATTAATATTATTTACTTTAAAAAGTCTAAAACACATTGGGTTGAGTCTATTCATTTCCATTTGAACAATAAACTTTTTCAATTTGTTGTCCATTTCTTTTGTCTGTTTATTAATTGATTGAAGCTGAACATGGCCAATTTGGGAGACGGGAGTACTGTTAAACCAACATTGAGAATAAATAATGCTTATTTTTTTTTTCTAATTGAGGTGAATAAATCAAAATTCATTAATATAATATAGAAAATTGCACATACATCATGTGGTACATCTTCTCCATCAAAATAAAACACATCCTCTTTCATCGATAAAACGTATCAGACTCAGGGAATACAAATCTCCATTAGATGACTACTCGCACTGAGCAATAGAGAAACAAAATGATCAAAAATCCAGATTCCAACCAAAACCAACATATCTAGTAAAGAAAATCCATAACCGTCCCAACAAAATCCTAAAAATAAAAAAGAAGTCCATAAAGATTTGATGGAAAAAACTCTCGTTAGAGAAGAGAGAAAAGACTTCCACTCATGACGAGAGAGAAGATGTTTACTTCCACGATGGAGAAAACTACTTCCATAAAGGGAGGAAAATATGAAAATACAGAAGATAGAGAAAAGAAAAACATAAAAATTCGATTACTCCCCCAATAATTAAAAAGGAGATTAAAGAGAAAAAGTTATTCAAATAATTTTTGGGCAATTGAAAAAAACCCATTTCCCTAGTTGTACATAAATCAAATTTGGGGTTGCATAAAAATGACATCTTGAACATGATCAAAAAGGGTGTCAAAGAATCTGTGCATGTTAGTGTTAGGGATATTGGTTAGAATTTAGAATCATCCAACAATGAACAATCTTTTCATTTCTCCAATTCACACACACATACATAAAAATTATCAATTATTGTGTGCCCCACCCCCCATAATAATAAAACCACTGCAATTACTTGGAAAAGAACATGTAGCCCATCTGGCTCATTGAATCTTATATGAATTTAAAAATGAAAAAATTTTAAAATTTTTTATTGATTGATATGTGTGGTATGATGAGTTGATAATGAATAAAAAACACAAAAAGTTGAAAAAGGGCTGGAAACCATGTGAATGGGGTACCTGAAGCTGCACCTGCAACTTCCCTTGGGAAATGCACTTTCATTTTTGCACCTATTACTGTTGCAAGGGACACCCTGCTAATTGTTACAAATGCTGCCCTCAATAATATTTTTTTCAAAATTCAAATAATATAACAATAATAATATATAAACGATATTAATATGATCCCAGTATAGCCGAAGCGTATGTAGTGGGATTAAGGCTTAGTTTATTGTTTTTGTATAACAATAATAATATAAATTTAATTATACATAGTATTAGTAGTAGAATAGTAGGATGAATGATCGCTTTCCAAAAAAGTTATAGTTATTAGCAAAGTTGATTTTGAGTCTATAAAAAGAAGGGGTGTCGGGGGTGATAATATTTGTACAACATTTTCCAACCTAACATGTCGGATTCTAATGATACAAATAATAAATCAATCATGTTAGGATAAAAACTGGAATGATACAATTAGCCCATTTGTATTTTTAATATGCTGGATTTTTTCCCAATATTTTAGATTGATTGAATATATTTTTTATATTACAAAGGATTGTAGGATGGGGAATCGAACCCTTGACCAAGCGTCATAGAACCTAACAAATATGTCATCATACCACAAGGGTTTTGGCAGATTGATTGAATATGTAGTTAGTATGATGACTGAAATTTAAAAAACTAACACGTGTATGTAAATAAAGATTTTGGATTTAAATTAACTCATACAACTCACGTAACCCATATAAATTAGGGTTGGCAATGGTTTTGGGCCAGGCTGACCCAGCCTGATCAACCCATTATGCTAATTTATAAAATCGGCTTGGCCCGCATTCCATACCATACTTCTTGTGGCCCAACCAAGCCCAACATGTATTTTTTTTTGTATGACTTTCGTCCTTTTCGGCCGCTAAAAAAGGAGCCTAGCATAATCATATATGCGGGCTGACTGGGTCAGCCCATCGCCTAGGCTAAATTTGTCAACTCTAATATAATTAGATGAGTTAGTTATAACTTTAAAGTAAATTTGTCATTTCGAGTTAACCCCAAAAACACGAATAATTAAACAGATTGGATTAAGATTGAGAAAAATGATACGATTAATAAAACAAAATTGGTTAGGCTTGAGAAATCTGATACAATTAATTAAACAGATTTAGTTAGGATTGACAACTGGCTACAATAAATAACGAGGTTTATCTTTTTATATGCATCCGAACGGATAATACCTAATTGTCACCTGCAATAAAAAGCGACAATTTATAAAATGCAAGATTTTGATTTTGATTTTTGCCAATGTCCTGATCCACAAGATGTAGGAAGCCCCACAAATATTTTTTTATTTTTTAAAATGATATTTTCTTTTAAAAATTACATCTGTTTTAAAGTAATGATTATAATATTATATTTTGGAGTAACTACTTTTTCAATTGTCATAGAAAACTTTGTTTTAACTTAAAATAAAGTACCTAGATTGAAAAGGAGGCAGCATTTGTGTGAGGTAATTTGAAGATCTAACTATAAGTATATGTGAGGTGTACACATGGTTTTATTTATTTTTCTCTTGTAATAACTCGCCCTTTATATCTCATCATTAGATATGGAATCAAGATCAAGCTTTTCAATGTGGTGCCAATGATGACTTTTTTTTTTTTTTTTATCATTCATCATGTTAAATTGTTAATCGCCTTCACACACATAATTTATTTTTAATATTGACAAGTATTTTCCACTTAGACTTTGGGCTAATTAGGGACACTGGAAAATCATGTACCATCAACTTCAAGGGTTTAATTTGGAACAAATAAGGTTTGTGGATAATATAAGATTGATTATTGATTGGGTTTATTATACCCTATGCATATTCTTCTTCTTTATTTATTTCTGTCTTTTTGTTTTTTAGCCAAAAAAACAAGTAAAAACTTACATTCATGTAGGCCCGTTTTCCTTTCCCAAGCAACCCGTTGGATTTGGTGGAAGAATTTAGATGAAAAGTCTAAAATTAGTTATGAAAATATTAAATAGTTAAAGCAATACGTAAATTGAACGAAGTACAAC